>VZTA01012418.1:215281-245281 GCA_013398855.1 Mohoua ochrocephala | reverse complement strand
AGCTCTGTGTTTGGCTCAGCCAAATGCCATTTGGCTATCAAAGACCTGTTTTGATTAGCAACTAGTGCCAAGAAGCAGGGAGAGGAGTGGCACGCAGAAACGAGAAACGCTTCTTTTCGCAGTTAATCACCCAAAGAGAAGCAGAAAAAACCACAGAACAGCAATGGCTGAGAAGCAAATCCAAAATCAGCCCAGTGACAACAAAGCAGCACAGGTCCCATCCTGCCAGTCACCGGGGCTGTTGGGCTCTGCTGTGGAAGGCTCCTGGCCAGGGCTGGAGCCGCCTGACCTAGGGCACCCTAATTTCCAGCTTTGGAGGAGCACCATCACTGATGTGCCTCAAAGGGACGGTGGGCAAACAATGCGACAGCCAAGTTACAACAGCAAAGCACCAGTCAGCACGAGAGAGGGTGTTACATGAGAGGCTGGGAGTGTTTTCTGTCTTTCAAACAGATTTACTGGGATATGAACGGGTGAGGGGAGGGGGACAGCAGACAGCGGGGTAAGGAGAACTGCATGCTCCCTCCCTGCTTTCTCACGCAGCACACACTCCCAGGCTTGGCGTGGGGGAAGTGGATGTCCCATTTGTGCTGCCCATGCCCAGCCTGACCTGGGCTTTTTAAGACTGGCTTTTTCTGAAAACACCCCACGAGTCCATACAAGGACGGCTGCTTCTATCCCCACCCACACAACATCAGAACACACAGGAGACGCTGGTCAACCTTTTTCACGCTGCTGCCTCTGTTCAAAACCTCACACCTGGAGGTAAGCTGCAACCCCAGGCAGAGGAGCAATGGCAGAGGTGCAGCAGAACCCAGGCAGTGCTGGCTGGGTGCCCCAAAAACCACAGCAGCACAACAGCCACAGGCCCAAGGACCGTGACCACAGCAGCTACCTCCCACAGCCACTTCTCTCTGATGAACACCTGAACTGCAGGAAGAGTTTCTTGCACAGCCTTCCTACATCCCTGTGCAGCCACACAAGATCATCCACAGCCTTGGTCCAAGGCTGCTGAAACAAAACCACTCAAGCTCCAGCACAGTCACCACAGATACTCCAGGTCCATCTGCCTTGGGAAGTACACGAGAGAAAAATCACTCAGGCACATTCAGAACTGTTTACGTTAAACAATGAAAAGGAGAGAAGACTGTGAGAACAAACGTGCTGTAGCTCACACTGAGACGTGTCAGCCCTGCAGAGTGGTGAGCAAGCAGGTCCTTCCCCAACACCACGAGCCCGTGTGAGGCAGACAGATGCTCTATTGCAGCTGCAGAGCCAAGCTGCCCACGCAAAAAGCAAGTTCCCAGTAGAAGCAGGAACATTTGACCGACTGGTGGCTGAAGACACAGCATTTGCCAACAAGAAAGACAAACCAAATGTTATTGACAGCAGAGGGTTGGAAGGGAAACATCTGAAATTCACCGCATCAAGGCTGCACGGCACTAACGTTACCCACTGCAGAGCCCAGAGAGGGGCTGCACGACGCTCCTGGCCCTCCACCCCAACCACGTTTGGAAAGGAAAGGATTTCAGCAAGGTCTTACTGTGGTTCCAGGGTGCTTCTTGCTCTCCTGCACGAGGGTGCTGCAGGGGCTGCACCCTATTTAACCAAGCAGGAGCAGCTGGACCCAGTGCCCGGCTAACAATGCTCAGCTGCCCCACAGGTGCTTCTTTAGCCTCCCACCCTTCGCGCCGGGCAGCCTTACCCAGCCAGATTTTTACATGGGGCATTTTCCTGATTTCCAGCTTGTTTCTGGGGGAGGATGCAGAGATAATTACTTTTCCATGTATTTGATATTAGTTTGTGATTCTACTCCCAAGGGAGGGCAGGGAGTACTGAAGCCTGTTGATATGTTTTGAAAGGGAAGAGTGGGAAAGCAATCTAAAACACACATTCTGTTAAATAAGGATGCAAAATGGATCTCTAACTGCTGTATGGGTCGGTTCCCAATGAGCGTCTATTCCATTGGCAGTGATGTCTGACTCTCCCAGGCTGCAATATTAACATATGTTTCTTTAAGAAAATACATAGCATTTGCAGTAAAATATAGAGGATATGCCATAGTGGTTTTGATTATTAAGCTAAATAGCCATGTAAAATGAGTATAGCATATTGGCACTGATTCCTGCCGTACTGAGGCTCCTTTGTGAAATTAGTTAATTAGTTTCCAAACACCCCCCCACCCCTCCCAATCCAAAACTTTGCTCGAATAAATTTGTGGTCAGCACAAGTATAAAGAATTCTGCTTTTCTTGGCTAATTTTTTCTCTCTTCCCCCCTTTTCAAAGGAAACTTCCCCCATCTATTTGGATAGCGGTGTTCGTCTCGGATAAAGATGACTGGCTGAAGAAGTAACATTAGCAAAAATTTGTGTAGCAAAACAGCTGCCCGTATTTTCTCAGAAAGTAACTGTCCATCACAGCTTAAGGTGAACCAACAGATTCTGCAGACTGTTATAAACTTGTTAATTCTTTAATAAATTAGCCACAAAAGAAGTGTTAATTAACTAGTAAAAATGTTTAGGGATTCTGTGAGAAAAAAATCATAACGATTGGAGAAGTGTATGCTTAGCAATATGTAAAAGAATACAGGTTTTTAACTCAATTTCTGAGACTTTTACAACAAAGTACAGAGAAAGACAGATGAAATTATGTTCTGACTACATGCACTGAATAAGCCCAAAGGGAACCTCTGTATATAGTTATCAGTGGCACTGAAATCTGCTTAGGAAAGCAACAAGTCTTTTGTTCTGTTGACAACAGTTATTACAATTAATTCATTTTGTGATTGGTATTTGCACTGAGTGACAAGGTGTTATTTTACCTCAGTAAAAGTTAAAATGGTAATACCTACATGCGAAATAACACTGAGTTTGCTATCACTCACTCAAGAAAAGAAAAGACTGTTCAGAAATGCCTGCTCAGCCACCACTCCTGCAAACCTGAAGCGTTAGCATCAGGCTCCTCCTGTTCTTATTTCCCTAGATTTGCTTTTTTGGTCTTCTGAAAGTTTATTTGGGAGGAAAAAAAGAATGAAAAAAAAATTGCCTACTTTTAGCTAAGAGAGAGAAGAAAGCATCCGCGAAGAGAGCAAGGGGTCTCCAGAGGCTCAGCTGCACCTGGGGGTGCGATCCGGGCTGTAGATGCAGG
This sequence comes from Mohoua ochrocephala, assembly GCA_013398855.1. Taxonomy (NCBI): domain Eukaryota; kingdom Metazoa; phylum Chordata; class Aves; order Passeriformes; family Acanthizidae; genus Mohoua; species Mohoua ochrocephala. The sequence goes on along the minus strand of VZTA01012418.1, from coordinate 242,133 downwards.
CTGCCTGCCCGGGGTGTCACTGCCGAGGGACACAACGCGTCCCCCAGCCGGGCTGCAGCAGCAGCAGCTGGCACGGCCGGGGCTGGTCCTTGGGGCTGGCGGGCGGCGAGCATCCCCCTTATGGGAGAGAGACAAGCCCAGCCGCGGGCAGGGTGCTTTCCGTGCCGTGCCCTGGGAGCCACAAGAAGGGGCGTCCCACATCCCGCACCTGCTGAGCTCTGTGCCGGTGGGATGCTCTGGGAGCCCCACCGCAAGAGCGGACTTGCTGCGGTCCCGTTCCTGAGGGGACACAGGAGGCGTCAAGCCCCGGCGGGCCAGAGGAGGGTCTCTGTAGCCGGAGAAGGGCAAGGTGCCAGGCAGATGCTGGTGCTGCAGGGGCAGGGGAGATCAAGGCTACAAGCGCGAGTCTCAGGGCTCCCGATGCTGCTGAGCCCTGCCCGTCCCGTGTGCCACCAGCAGGGCCCTGTGCGGGGGCTGGGGGACCTGCAGGGCAGCACCGGGCCCCGGGGTGAGCCCCCGCCGGAGCCAGCGCAGCCACGCCCGGCTCCGGCCCCTCTCCGGGGTACCTGGGCACACCGGCACAGGGAGGGGGCCCGTAGCTGCTCGGCAGCCCCTCAGCTGCCCGTTTTTAGCACGAGAAAGACAAAGCAAGGAGCGAGGAGCATTAGATAATATAAATTTTACTTTTTGCAGCAGGACCCAGCAAACCAAGGAAACTTTGCAGCACTGGCAAATGGCAAATAATCCATTAGCTATGGATATTTCAGCACGTCTCTACTTTTATTATAAGTTAGCCTCTCTAAACCATTGACTTAACAGAGAATCATTATAAATCCCCATTTTGAATTTTTTTATTAGCAGTATTTATCACCTTCTCAAAATCAATCCTATATTTTTAAATTAAAACAAATGACTACTTGTACTGCAATCAATATGAGTACATTTCCCTTTTTTAAAAGGAGAAAAAATGGAATACAAAGAAATGTCCTCCTTTGGCTGCATCAATCCAATTTCAATATAATTCAATATTTAATAAATATAATCCTCCATGTCTGTGCAGGGAAACATCATAAAAAATGCAAAAGGTTTCTTGGTCTCCAATAACTTGTATGAAACAAAGTGTTTCCTTATTCCTTCCATAAATACTGCGGTCATATGCCACTATGTTTTGTTTTTACTGCTTATGAGAAAGAGTTTGCTCTGATTATGTGTAAGAAAGGTGGTTTACATATTTCATGATTAAAAATCCAAAATGCTACCTACCATCTCCAGAAAAATTATCATCTTTATCTCTTTGTACTTCTTTGGCTTGTCGTTTTTGAAAGGGCAAAAAAGAAAAACCTTATATAATACCTAATTTGTACATCTGTGGTTTCCCTCTGACTTGCATAGGCACCATATGTTTTTAATTATCATAATAGCCTTAAAGAACCTGTTCAGTGGGAAACACATATGATCCTTTTATTAGTGGTTTGCAATTTAAACAGTTTTAACAGAAAAGGTCTGGCTATAAGAGACTGAGAAGCACAAAGGTCTAAAAACCCTGTTATTGACCTCTGAAAGCACGAGTTCAGATCCCACCCACCGAGGTGGGACCTGGCTCTCCTGCCTCTGACAGAGGTAATCAGTCGCATGTGAAACGGCTCTTCTGGACCTTAAAAGACATAATCTCCAATCTCAAGTGACTTGATGTTTCAGTCAGCAACTGACACGGTGAAACCAAGGTCTCTAAACGCGGCCGTGCACCCACTCTGTGCCTTCTCCTGCCTCGCGAACGCTCGCACAGCGATGGTGCTGTAGGAGAAGCCCTGCGAGCTCCAAAAGCCCAGAATTTCAGCAATTCTCCCTAGTCATTGCCCTTTCAAATTCCCAGTTTTGTCCTTTATGCGAACGCAAGACTGGTGAGCACGCCAATATCCCAGTCATTCGGAGGTAGGAATTAAAATTAACAAGTTCAATTCACTCCTGATTCTGGACATCTAAACACATAATCAGTCTGATAATGTTATTAATTATCATTCAAGTGACAACCTTTGACACTGGCATGCTCCCACAACCTCCCTACTCCGACAACTCAAACAGAAAATCGTTGGCATGAAAACCCACAGTCTTATGAACAGAAATTGCAAATAAGCAGGCACTGAACATACAACGGGGAGTGAGCAAAATCCCCCTTTTCAGAGAGAAAGCAGAGGCTCACACAATAGCTCAGTCACTTGACCCAAAATGAAATTCTGCGCGACTTCGTCCCAAAACAGATAATTTTCACCCCAAACAAAGGTCTGTGGGGAGAAGAGGGTGGGGAAGGGAGCCTGGCTAAAATTACACTGAGGCTGGAAGTCGTTATGGCTCCATCTCAGGAGATGGATGGTGTCCTCATTAGAACGAAGCTTTATTTAGACGGACAGACAGAATCCTTATTAGAATATTAGGCTGAAAAGTTTAAATGTCAGGAAATACAAAATTAGGATTCTGCAAATAAATGCTGACTTGGAGAAAAAAAACTTAGAGCTCCCTGAACAGATCCTTCTGGAGACACTTAGGAAAAATTCAATCGCTCAGGAATTGCAATATCCCGTGCCAATCTAACCCTTCAAGGGTATTCTTGGAAAACTCCATTTCACAAAAGTCAGAGGAGATCCCTTTTCTTGGGCCAAGTGGTTTCCACTCATGATCTGATGCTATCAGCTCCATACCTGGATGCACGCTGAGCCCAGAGGAAAGGGAGGACTCAGGAGCTGCCACCTCCCACCACCCCTTTCAGGGAAAACCCATCCAAAGGAGAACATGCTGATGTTGGTAACCCATTTCCAGCTTCACAGACCCAAAAACTGTGAATCAGCCGTTCTCTGCCCTTCCCTGTCTCATTCCCCATTGCCAGGCCCTCTGCTTTCTCCAGGGAAACTCAGGTATTTTGCAATGATGGGAAGACAGCTTAATTATCTTGCATACAAAAGAGATGGTCACAGTTTTCCATTTTACCTGCAAACTAATGGATCTTGGGATACCAGACGTGGATGCTCAAAATCCCCTCTGGAGCCCTTCTGGTGATTTGTCGTCTCTTGGTTGCCTTTGGTGCACACGGGTCTCTGCCGAGGTAATATGTGAGCTATTGCACACTAAAAGCAGATTTTTGAGAGAGGAAGCTCAGGCACAGATACACACACACTCACACCCACACACACCCACACACACCCACACACACACATACACCCACCCCCGCCCAGGCACCCTCCACCCCCTCATCCTGCACCTGGCTCCAACGTGCAGGGCCCTGAGGAGGGATCTTCTCATCTCCCAGGCTTCCATGGGCCAGGTTTGCTCCTGACAGAGCAGAGCTCTGCATGGCGTGGTCCTTGTCCCTCATCCCAGGGTCACAGGAATGGGATGTGGGTGCTGCTGTCCCTCATGCTTTGCTGGGACAGACCCAGACAGCTGGGGAGATGGACATGCTGATGGAGCAGCCATCTCCATGGACCTCACCTGAGCTCCCTATTCCTCTTGTATGCAGCAATTCGTGGCAGAGGGTCACCCACCTGCACATCGTAGGCCTGTCCCCTTGGCCAGGCCCTAGGCTCTGCACTGAACTTTCTACTTGGGCCAGAAGGGGATGCTCATAGAAATAGATTTTCTGCTGGAAAATGTAAAAAACAAAATAAAATCTTGCATTTGATCCTCTAAATAAATAAAGACTTTTCTCTTTAGGAGTTTGGGGCTTTTGTTTCCAACATGAATCCAGCAAAAATTCAGCTTTCCTTTCCTGCAGCCTCACCCATAGATCATCAGGATGAAGTTTTCTGGTGGAACAGAAGTGCTCAGTGTTTAGCTTGCAGCATGGGAAGGACAGCAGGGAACATCATGGTTGCAGTTGCACAGCCAGAGGATGATCACTGAGCAGGCCAGCCTGACTTCCACACAGACAGGTCTGTGCACCTCCCACACCACCTTCTAAGCAAGTGACTCTGCCAGCCCCCAGCAAAGGAGGGAGCATGGACATACCCCACCAGGATGTATTTCCTTGCCTTTGGAAAGACACACAGGTCCATCCATCCCTCCATCCATCTGCTGATTTGATGTCTGCCACCACCAAGTACAGTCAGCCCAGGGACCCCTCATGCTGTAAGTCTCAAGCAAAGTGCTTCCACCTTGTCCTCTTCTCCCACACATCTACGAACACAGTTCTACCTTAAGAGAAATCCCAGCTCTGGGCCTGAGAAAACTCTTTCTCTTTTCTCTTTAAGGATCTTCCTTTCACAGTAAGGATCCTCCAAATTTCCAAAAAGTGGATAACAACAATACCACTGTGATCCCATCTGCACACAGCAATGGCACTGTAATGCATAGAGCATAAACCACCAAATTCCCACAGACAGCATCTGTCTTACTACAAACAATGGACCATTATCTTGTAAATAATTCTGATTAAGCTGCAGCATTTTCCCCAAACAAACAGTAGGGGAGCAGAGGGTGAGGATTTTTCTAGTGGGAGTGCCGGTTTTCTCCTTCCCCAGCACTGACACTCAGTTTTTTATTCAACTGATTGGCCCCCTCCCCTCCCCGCTCTGTCCCCCATGGCTTGGTTTTCATCTTCTGACCTTATCCTGCTGTCAATCATTTTGGCAACTAAAGAGGGAGCCGTCATGTTAATGGGATTCCCACCTCTATCCTTTGGGAAAGCTTTTCTGGTTTGTTTTCTTCTTTTTCACCCCAATGTACAGTTATGTAACAGTCAGTGAATACACCCACAAGCTCTCCTGTTATTAAATGGTTCTCATGTCAGGGGATGGAAAACTCAGCCACACCACTGGGTGCATGTTGGTGCTGGCCAGAGTTTGGGGACGTCTGGTTGTGCTGGTGATGCGTCTCGGTGTGTTTGGCATCTGGATGAACGTGGCACGGCAGCAAACTTCGCTGAGCAAAAGCTGTCACCCTCTTCAAACTCCCAGCGGGGAGAGCAGAGCCCTCAGCTGCCGGCAGTGGGGAGCGGGGCAGGGGCTCTCCAGCCCCCAGGAGCAGCACACTGCTCTCCCCTGCACTCCAACTGGCAGGCTGAGCCAGCAACAGGTTTACCAGCATGATTTGAAAGGACTTAAAACCAAGCACACAGACTGGAACAGGGTTAGGTGTGCAAAGGGAAAAGCGAAACGAGACACAATCAGGGCTAAGGTGGCCTTTTCCTAAGGTTCTCAAATTGATATATGTGGCAGCTGTGAATTGAGGAGAGCCCCAAAGAAATACTGAATTTTATCTTTAACCTGTTCATCTCAATGCACAAACCTTTTCTTATATGTCTCTTTTGAGAAACGTCCCATTTCTATATGGCTGACGTGTTGGTTTTCCTTCCCTGCATCTTCTTAATTTGCCTTGTTATTCATGTGAGCATTTTGGGGTCAAACGCACTTCCTGGCTTGAATAAAATTTAAAAAAAAAAAGTATATAGAATAAAGCAGCAAGGACTAACCTAGGATGGGGACATTGAATAACAGGCAAGAAAAATTTTAACTCCCAAGTTGCAAACTGAAGTCACTGACGTTCAATAAAAAACCACACAAGAGCCAGTTCAGCCACCAGACCGGGATCTGCCGAGCACCATGGGGACCAGTCACGCTGGCCCTGAACAGGAGGGACAAACTGTGGCAGACAGTGTGGCAGGACCCTGGTCCTGACAAGGAGCTGCTGGACACAGGCATGGCAGTGGGCTGGGGAGGGAGCAGCCAAGGAAAAAGCACTGCTGAGCCATCGCCTGCCGTGGCTGGTGGCACACGGGGCTGGGGCTGGCTTCATGTGGCAATGGCCAAAACCTGGCAGCTCAGTGCAGCTGGCACCCCAAAGAGCCCTGAGGTAAAAATTCATGGATTTGGTGAAAAGACATTGCGGTCAAAGCATGCCAAAGCTGCTGCAGAAAGCCCTGAGCGCCGCTGCTGGGCAGGGGCAGGGGCTAGGAGAGGTTTTGGCGATGGGTTTGCCAGCAGCTCGGGAAGTCAGGGTCACCCACACCGCTGGGGCACCACAGCCATGCACACACCCAACCCCTATTTGCAATATGTGTTTATTTTCATCAGTACATTTTTATAGCTTACTGTAGTTATGTCAGAGAAGGAAGCATTTGTACACTGAGGACTTATATAATGTTCTTCATCTTCAAAGTGCTTTACAAACATTAATTAATTCATTTATCCTCACAGCACTCCTACCAGGGAGATAAGTACTATTATTTTCCATTTCATAATGTAGAATCCAAAGCGGAAAACTTATTTCTTTCCATGGTCAGTGAGTGAATCACAGGTAGACCTGCAGGAGAAGTGAGGATTGCCAGCTTCTGAATTGGATCCCCCCCCTCCCCAAATCTTTTTTAAAAGACTCGTGTTCTGACAGAGTCATGCCACATATCGGGATATGCCTTGGGTTTTTCCTTCAGTGAGAGATAATTAAGGAACAATTCCCTCTCTGATCCCCAGCATGGCATGCTATTTTCTACCCCACTGTTGCTCTGCAGCTGAACAATGGCTGTTCTATGCAGGGAACGGCGCTACAGACGCCCCGGATCAGAGGAGATCGGCTTAAAGGGACTGGCTGGCCTTCGTCTCGCTCCGCGGACAATGGGGCGGGCAAGGCAGCCTGAGTGAGAATGCCTGACGCGGGGGTGGCTCCAGGGACACCTGTTTGTAAATGGCACTGCTCCGGGCAGGAGCCTCTCTTAGCTGAAGTCACTCACACCTGGCATACCTATCCAGAAATTTCATGTAGTAGGAAAATTGCTGTGGTTTCCAGTATTTGGTCTCGATCCTAAGTGTAATCCTTTTACATTGGCGTGGGAGGGATGCAGAGTGCTCCTGGTTCACCTCTGTGGTACTGCTGTAAATAAACCTCTTTCCTGTCTGCTCCTCGCCAGCAAATGTGCGGCTGCTCCAAATGGCAATAACAGTTACTGTGAGCTGGAGAGGCTCGATTTCAAGGCAGCTCACAAACCAAAATTGTGACTGGGTCTTCTAAGAAAGCGTTCAGATCCAAGAACTTAAAGCAAAATCGGGGATGACAAACTGGGGAAAAAAAAAACCCCCTGATTTTGTAATTTCTGAGAAAAACAAGTTTCACCTGTTACAATCCTTGTTAGTGAAGACCTTGGCCACTCTGGTTTTTTTACCACTTTATGTTTTGACAGCAATAAAACTGCATAAAGCCCCAAACTTTCTAGGTAATTTCCAAGCTCAAAAAAGATACACTCATTAGCAAAGTATGCCATGGCATATTGCAGAAGACATGACCATGTCCTGCTGGGGAAACGCCTGTACCTAGATGTTGCTTCAGAACAATCAGAACAATTGTTTAGTGATAAATGTTTTTTGCATATGACTCATCAACCCTTGAAAACAGGATTCCTTATATAATACAAGTGCTGACACAGCCTTCACTTGAGTGGTGTGACTGCAGCTGTATAATTACAACTTTAGATTTGATGTTATGGACCTTAGGTTATGCCATTCAGACAAATGCTCCTTTGTATTACAGAGATATTTTTTCCTTAGTCATATTGCCCACAGGACAATAAGGACTATATTCACAGCTCACTGCATAGAAGTTTAGGCATGGAACAGCCAGCAGTACTACACAAAATGAGATTATACCCGATGGGGGTTAAATGGATTCATAATTGCCAGTTTTTCTTGTCTTCTTTTTTTTTTTTCCTGTGCTCCTAGTTGATACTTTTTTGGAAGTGCTCTCCAAATAAAAGGAAGAACAATCTCACACTGAGTCTGGATAAATGTTACAGTTGTCTCACAAATGCTGTATTATTTCTAGCCCTTCCAAAATAATATAATTGTCCTACTGCTGAACCACAGATTTTTCTCAGTATGACACAGAACACTAAAATGTCAGGTCCTGACTCATGGTGTTTTGGTGGAATAAATAAAAAGTACCAATATGCTATTTAGAAGGGAGAACATTAATGAAGACGTGACACTGGGAGCCCCAGCCATGTTTTCCTTTAGCTCCCACCGCATGCTCAGCGGTGCTCCGGACATCGGGCCACCTGTCACGGACCCCATCCTGGAAACACTTACCATGGGCCTGGGTGGTGCTACTGGCACTGGCAAGGCTGGCTGCTTGTTCTCCTATGCTCGCTTTACCTCAGGAGAATCCTACGTGGGCCTGGGGAGGGAGGCTATCCTCAGGATGCTCCTCACACATTCTTCCCGCGGGAAACCAGAACGAGCGTTCGGGGCTAGCTGCAGGATTGGAGCTGTGACTTCAGCAAGGCTGGGCAAGAGTACCCAAGAAAGATCACTCTTTCTGTGCGCTCCTGGTATTTCTCCACCGGGATAGGCCTTGCACACCCATTACTTGCTAAGGCTGCCTTTCCAGCCGCAGCACTAGAACCCCTTCTTTGGCTCACCCTGGCCGAGCACCCAGGCACGAATATTTACACACTTAATCCACCCACGCTGCTCATTTTCAACCCAGTGGCATCCACAAAAATTTCTACTGGATTTTACTGGTGACGGAGGAGAAACAGGTCCCACATTCCCAAGGTATTTTCTGTGACAGAGGAAACAAGTCTAATGCCCCCCCTTATATACCTGCCTAACCACACATGGCACCGTTCTAATGCCTTAAAAGATGGGATTTTCAATAAATATCATTTATAAGGCCAACAAGCAGCTTTGCAGAGTTTGCCTCTCAAAGCATCAAACGACTGTGGATTGCACGAGTGGTCTTTGGTCTACCAAAAGGTACAACAGTTTCTCAGAGAGTTTTCTTGAATTAATTAACAAAATGACTCAAAACTGCACTAATGGTTAACAGCTTTTTTTTTTATTAGCAACACTGAGATAAGTTATTGAAGCATTTTAGTATTGTTTTACATTCCATTCAGAAGTGACCTAACTTGTAACTCCATATACATTTAAAGATATAGTTTGACACTTATTCAGAAAGCAACAATTATTAAAACTTACATACCTTCATTACCAGGAAACCTTAATATATTTTCTAATTACTTCCAACAATACTCTATTCCAAAGCACATGATAACCCACTAGAAGTTTACACATTTCACTTCAATCACAGGTTTTAAATTGTGGATGTCAGAGTGCTGTTCATTGAATTTTACTGTCTTTCTTGGTTAATATTGGAAAACCTGGCACAATATATTAAGCTAGAAATATTGCTTAAAGAATATGAAAAAAGATAACTACAGTATTTTTTTCCTGCTAAAGCATTACAAAATACAGGACCATTAAAAACTCAAATAGAAATGACAATAAATAACCTTAAAAATGTTAAGAGAATTTTCTCTCATACTAAAGTCCATTCCCTAAGCTTGCCAAACACATAAATAACAGAACATATTCAGGACCTCTATTTTTGTACTATTATGATGGTTTGTTATATATTGTGGATGTATTGTGTATACATATATTAATGCTTACACTTAAGGTATATATTTTTTTCTTTGCTGAAACAATTAATAAGCCTCAGGTAATTATTTATCCCTGGCACTACAGGCATCTAGATAGGTGGGAGCAAACCTCAGAAATTCCAGATATGCAATACTGTGCATAACAAGATCATCTCTGCATAAAGATACCCTAAGTTCCTTAGATTACAAAGATGAATTTGGTTATTTATTCCTGAAAGCCTGTAACATAAAATTATAATTGCTGTCAAATTAATTGTTTAAAATTGGCCTCATAATAGGTATTAATCGTACACTTAGTTTTGACTTACAAGAATGTCTAAATTGCTCATGTTTATGAGTAGTTATAGGAAATACTATACCTCAGACACAAGAATGTATATTCCTGAACCAAAACACAAACCAGAGCATTGTCTCCTTTTGGAAAGACCTGGAAATATCTCTATGCCTCTGCCTAATCCTAAATTATAATTTAAATTTGACCTGGATATGACAAAAACAATAAGAATATATTGTTTGGGAGATGAAACTTAGAGCAAAAATCATACGGCTCTAAGCTTACATCATTATTTTGTCTCTGCAAAGAAAAGAAAAGCCTTTCTGTGCTAGGGATTTGCCTTGGTGCGGCTGGCCACTGATGTCTGAAATCAAGGCACATACCAAGGCCTCCTTTTGCAAACACAATCCCCCTTTCAGACGTGGTGTTAGGAGGGACTGAATGCCTCCAGTCTCTCTGGGAATAGGAGGTACTCAGCACTTAGCTGGATCAGATATTTCAGGGGTTAATTTCCAGGAACAGAAATGGAATGGGAATGTCACACCACAGCATGAAAAATGGTGAGAACTAAAAAGTTTTCAACGGTAAACAAAATGGTGATACCGAACTGATCACCTGACCGACTTCTGATACAACAAAATACAATCAAATTAAATTACATGGAAATAGCAATGAAATTTAAAGTCAAATAAACACAGGACCTGATTCTGCAATCCTTAGTCATGTAAGTAGTGCTACTCATCGAGAATGAGGGATGCAAGACTGGGCCCTTAGCTTCTGCTTAGGAAGTCAATGTTGATTCAGACAGTATCTCTTCTAGCCAAAAATATGCAGCAAAAGGAAAGTAACATAAACAAGGCTAAATGTCAACAGTGTTTGCAGACTTACAGACACCATCCATTTGTTTGTACTGAAATGACTAGCGAACCATTTGGCAAATACAACGCTATTCACAGACCGGCCCTTTTATCCAGCAACACAAACTTCACTGGATCACTGGCATTCCCAGTTAATTAAAAAAAGGAAGCAAGCCATATGAGTTTGGTTTGATATTGCCATGCAAATGGCACTGTGACATCCAGAAGTGTGTCTGAAACCCAGGCGGGGGCTGAGGTGCTGATGTCCCGTTCAGCGGAACAGTTCGTACTCTAAAAGCTGGCCTTGGACCTCCTAACTGAAACTAACAAACCTCTTCAAAAGCACGATAACGGGGTAAAGAAAAGTCTGCTGTAAAACTTCCATATCATTTCATTCTGCCTTGAAGGAAAAGAATATTCTGGTTACTCCTCCAACTGCAGATCAGGACAAAGCGTTCCTTAAGTGCGTTACATGATACTTTAAATGGGCAGTACTACAATTTGCTGCAGTAGGATGACCTTCCATTGCCTCGGAGCTGTCCTAGAGCTCGGATATAACATGCCTGTTGCTTCTTAATATGGACTTGTAATTTAAAAGATCTGCAATAAGGATTCAGGTGAAGCCATCACAAATAATTAAAAATCTTTTTCCGTGTTTCACGTGTTGGTGGTAGTTCTGACGGGGTTAGCATTATGATCTTTTTGGTTTTGACACCTGTGGCAATAAGCAATTTACAATAACTAAATTCACTATTTAAACATTGGGGTAGAGCACTATAATTATGTGACAATAAAGCTGTAATAATCTGCCACAATTGATCTTCCCCTTGCCCAGCCCTCTTGTCTGCGCTGCAGTTCCACATTTGGAAGGTATTTCAGAAAGTTACAATGCTGAACATTTTAATAATTCTGTGCAGTGCTGAAAGCTTTCTGCTGCAAAGGAAACTGAAAGTGCTCAGCCCTTTGCAGGATCAGAACTCCAAAGCTGCTCCCATGCATCAGAGGGGCCCTGCCCTGTTTTCATACAGTGAAAGAAGTGATAATGGGGTGGAGCCTGTGCAGGAGAAAACAGCACTAATTGCAGAGGAAAGCAAGCATGAATGGAAGCAAATTAGATTTAGAGACAACATGGAACTAATACTTTTGGACATCATTAAGTGTGGATTCAACAGCACTAACCCATTAAGCAGCCAGCTAACGCCCAGGACTATCTCTGGCCAATAGTTCTGTAGCCCATCAGCTCTCCTTTGAAAGCCTAAGTACTTCCCAAGCAGCAAATGCAGGCAGAGAAATTTTACCATCTTGGTCACAAAGCAGAGAAATTTAAAGGGGAGGAGAGAGAGAAGGGATAGGGTCTTTGTCATAAAGGGTCTTGTGCACAAATCACAAGTAAATTAATGTGTTGGAACAGAAGGCAGAGCATTATTGTGATACAACTACATGTATATGGGAAGACAAGCAGAAAAAGAGAAGAGCACAAATGGAAAGGAAAACAGATCTTTCAAAACTCAAATACAAAACAGATCTAGAACCTCCAAGCTTAACTTGTCAAATCAGCAAGGGCTGTGAAAGCAGAGTACACAGATGCTCAAGACAGCTACCAAGCCCTGGAGCCATCACCTTGGGTCTCCCCTCCCTACTGGGCTGCTTGCTGCCAAGCAGCAAGGAAAGGCCTATCATCTTCTTAGGAACTGAGTGCCAGCAAAGCTTAACAAGATCCACTCCTAGGTAGAATCACCCGAGACTCCAAAACCAAGTACAGTTCAGGAGTAACTGTAAAATTATCAATGCTCTTTTTCTCTTTCTGTTCATTCTGCTATATAAGGAGAAATATTACAAAAATTTGTGATTTTTTTTTCAGCAGCATTTTGACATGAAAATTTCTTTGTTATGCAGTAATTATGGTTCTTTCCTAACTGTGTCTTTCATCCGTACAGCCTGAAGCATGATAGGAGCATAAATGAATTATGTGTACATCATTAATCTCTCTCATTCTCCATTACAGGGAAACTGAGGACTGCTTCCACATGTGCAGTGACTTTCCAAAACAGCGTCTTCTTTTGGTGGCATTCTCTTCTAGAAACTAAACTTTTTTTTTGTGCCAAAATTTTTGCTTAAAACCTGACCTACTATCTTAGGGTAAAATCTGCCATCTAAAAGTGATCCACATGGATCGCTGAATACCCCAGCTTGTTTTTAGGCAGCCAGAAATTCAACTCAATTAGCGTGGCCAGCCAAAGATGCAATCTCAGCTTACTGAAGCTGAAATATTTTATTTCAATTTTATTTCCTCTGTACTCTGACTACGGAAAGAGCACCGTGCCTTGCCCTCTGAGTGTGCAAGGACTGTTATCAAATGCATCAATGTTTTCTCTTGAGATGTCAACAACACACACATCACTGGCTGTAAAAAGGAACGCAAATGCACGGAGTCTCCCCAAACACAAAAGGAACATGAGAATCATGCCCTGAAATCGGATGCTGGAGGTGTGTCTCAAGTTTTCTGATCTCCCAGGCAGTAGGAGAGACAAAGGGAACCATGACTTTGGTCATGGGCTTCGTGCAGGAAGAAAGGAAGGAAGGCTAATAAATGAACAGGGTGCTCCTGATTGCTAATCTGCGAGTGCAGAAACATCAGGTGGGATTCCCCACACTAACATGCACAGATGGAGTGTGATTTCACAGTATAAAATGTCACTGAGAAAATGAAAACTCCCCCAAAACCGCTACTTTCAAGTGGGTGGTGTCCAAGCTAATCAAACAAAAAAAAGAGCTACTGACATGGGGCTCGTTCATACTCATCCACTTTCGCTGTGAGATATTGAGAAAAATGAAATCATGTATTTAAATAGTCAACCTTTATACTTCTATTCTGCAAACACCAATAGAATGTCTGAAAAGAATTTTAAAAAGCTATTTTTGGAGGGGGGAGACAGAAGGACTCCCACTGCATTTTCGATTAAAAAATGGCTTAAAAAGTAGAACAGAGAAGCTTCTGTTGTTTCTTTTTTTCCTTCATACTTCAAGTCAAATCCATTATCACTGGGCAGAGCTTGTGAAAGGGATATGGTCTTTAAAATCATATAAACTCAAGCTATCATAAAATGTCTGTTGAATTGATTGGAAGATGAAACAAAAAACTAATGGAAGTAACATGACCTCATTTCAATAATAATATTAGAGGGTTTTTTCTGTTGTTGTTTTAAAACTCTTATGCCTGTGAAAAAGCATAAAGATATTTTGCACAAAGCAACTAATCTTGGTTTTCCAATTTTTTTACTTCTTTGTTTAGACAGTAATTTCTCTCCTGTATTTTTTTTTCTTTTTTGTTAATTGATTGTACTCCACAAATGGAAAAAAAAAATCCAAGTAGGATTTTACCTGCTGCAAATTAAATCAACTATTAACTCTTTTCAATAATGTAAATGTTGATTTTGAAGAATCTGGAAATATTTCCAACTACCTAAATCGGCTCTCAGTGCACTGAGACACAGAAGTTTACAAGTAAGGCCACATGGATACTTGGGCAGACATTGGTTAAAGTAATGACAATATTGTGAAGTCCCAAGGCTCTAAGGATACAAGTGAGATAAACTTTGTGTGCAGAAATCAGACTTTTTTTTATCAGATCGACTAATAGGTGTGGAAAAGCAGAGAGGGGCCTGGAGAAGGGGTTATGGCTTTGAGCATATACACTCTGCCAGTAAAGTCAAACAAAGCTCCCACTAACCTGAACTGAACCAGGGGAACCGCTCCTAAGTGCTTGCAGATTGAGGGTTTCGTTTTAAATTGTCAGGCTTTAAAACTGTTGATAATGTTTCCTCTTCTCTTTTTTTTTAAACTTGAATACATTTTATTATGCGTGTTCAGCTCTGACAATGAGTTTTCTGATTAGTTTGAAGGTTAAGTGAAATGAACATTACTGAAGTTTTTGTGTCCTTTGCTGACTCTGCTGTTTAAAGTGATACTGTTTTTCAAAGGATTTACACTCTAAAATCTCTTTCAAACAAACACTATGCTGACAAAATAGGAGATAAATTGAAAAAAACCTCCTTGATCTCATTTGTTCCAAATAGATTTAACTTTAATTTTTGTAAATATGAGGTGTGTGATATGAGGAAGTAAAACTGCACTTTTGTAAATCAGAGACTAAAAATGGTAAAAGGTGGGTTTGTTTGTTGGGTGTGTTGTTATTTTAATTACCTGGAGGCATATTCTTAATTAGGCAAATCACAATTTACACAACTGCTGGTTAGAATAGTGAAAATGGTCAAGGGCAAGTACTGCATGTGTGCCATTGAACCAAACCAGAAAATTATAATTAAAAAAAAAAAAAAAGAGGGAAAGAAAATAAAAGAAAGAAAAAATAAAGTCTATTCAACACAGGTAGACACATTCCATGCACTTGGCCTTTGATTTCATTAATGTTGTGGTAACTGAACACACCCCAATCCAAAGAAAGAAAGGGGGAAAAGAAGAAAAAAGAGAGAAAGCAAGGTTCGCTTGGCAAAGCATCCAGTGTTTTTCTTGGGTTCTTATATCAAAATACTGAAAAGTTTGCAAGTTACCATGTAAATTTTTTAAAACTTTTTCCTCCTTTGAGTATGCCAAAGCAGTAAGTATCCCCTTCCGATGCCACTAGCACAGATAGTCTATATTGCTGCTACTCTAGTTTAAAAAGCAAGTTCTTTCTAAAATCCTGTTTAAGTATGCATGCAGCACTGCTGATTTCAATGGAGTAGACCACATATAGGACTAGAATTTGGCCCACAGGTTTTAACATTTAAAAAAAAATGTATTACTAACAAACATGACTAAGTATATTTAAAGAGCAGCTTCATGATTCTGCACAAGTGTTTTCTGAAATGGTCTAAAAGAAGGTCTAAAACTTACCACACAAGTCAGGTCTCTTGATACATCCACTAGTTGCTGTGCTACTTGCAAGTCCATTAAAGGCTGCTAAGCCATCAGAGCTGTAAGCTCTTAGGACTGACAACATGTTCATCTGCTTCTCCAGGACCTGCGGACCCTGAACTTGTTCGGGTTTCATCACTCCTTGTGCAGTTTCATGTGAGGAGAGAAGATTCTGACTGTGCCACTGCTTTTCTGAAGCTTGTGGCAGCGGTGATACGAGCCCTTGTGTGGGTTGTGAGGTGACTGCACTTTGTATATTGTCGCCTCCTTCACTGCTTTCTTTATTTAGGGCAGACAACTGCTTATTCATAATATCTGGTTCTGTGTCAATGTCCTCATCTTCAATGTTTTCTTCCTTGGAAGATTCCATATCCTCAGATGAAGCTATGTCAGAAAGGTCATCAGTAGCACTTTTATTTACAGAGTCAGAGAGCGGAATATTTGGGTCATCTTCGGATTGTGTTTTTATTTCAGATTCATTACTGGTGCAAGAATTTTGTGTTCCCGTGCCAATAACACCAGGATAAACACCGAACTGCTTATAGAAGTCTGTTGTAAAATTACAAAAAGTGGATTCCATGTGGCTGGGCCAGGCAGTGCTCTTTTGCTCTCCCAGGGTCTCTTTATTTTGTCCTTGGGTCATTTTCTCAGAAGCCGAGTCCAGCTGGCTCAGCATGTTTGAAACTCCTGCCTCCTTGCTGGACTGCACAGAAGAGGGGAGCAAGCTCACTTTGTTCACCGAGGCCGAAACTTCTCTAGACTGGTCTTTGTTGTTGCCTATGATGCTGTCTTTACGTTTAGCCTTGCCCAAGTGATTGGCCTGGAGGTGCAGAGCCATTAGTTCCATGGATGAAGTGGTAAAGGAACAAAACAAGCAGCCGTGCCAAGCAATGTTGTCTTGTACAGTGACAGAGGAACCTGGCAGGGAGGCTGCGTCGGGCCTTACCGACAAGTCCAGAGGTTCGTACTGCGACTTTTCTGTTTTCCGCTGCGAGGACTTGCTATTTATCTTCTCCTCGCCGCTGTCTGAGCCCAGAGCTTTTGCTGAAAGCGGGTCTGAGAGAGCTTTATCCTTCATTTCTTTTTCTTTCTTCAAAGAACTTAGGACAAAGCTGTCCATGAAAGCTTGCAAAGACCCTTGGAAGTTCACACCGTTCCCGACCATGTTCTGGTAGGCACGTCCAAGTTCAGAGAAGTGCGTTCCTTTGGAAGATATGTCTGAACCCTTCATATTTTCTGAAGATCCTTCAGATGACATGCCAGCTGCTTGTCCTTGCTGATCTCCAGAAGACAGCATTCCTGACGTCCACTGCTGCGAGACCATGCCACTTCGGAAGTCGATGCCAGGAAGTCCCTTGAAGGCTCCTCTCAATATGTCTGGTCTAATAAACACAGAACTTTTACTCGGTGTCTCATCTTTGTGTTCTTGGCTTGCACTCTGCCCAGAGAGGGGCCCTGCTCCGTTCTGTCGCTCCCGATGGTGCCGTTCCAAGTGGTATTTGAGGGATGCAGACTGAGTACCAGCATAGTCACAATGCGGACACTTGTAAGGCTTCTCACCTATAAGTGTGGACAAAGAGGAAGATATAAAGAGAGTTAACTGTACTTTGGTCTACGGATGAGTGAAGAAATTAAAAAATTAGCTGCTTAAAACCAAGAAGAACTTGGTACTAATAATTCATTTTTAAAAAAGAAACGCCTTTAATCGAAGACTAATTCATAAACTGAGTATTTCTAAAATGGGTTTCCAGAATGTGGGGCTATTCAGGAATGACATGGTATCTACACACAATTAGCCATCCTTTTCTTAATCTAACATGTAGAAAACTGTTGTAGAATTAAAAGCTATGATTATGAAAATGAAGCATAACAATTTCAACCACAGTAATCATTAAAAGTACAAGTTTAAAAAAAAGGGAGACAAAGAATGTAACAAATGGATGGTTGCAATATTTTGTGTATACAATTGCTCTAAAATTTGTTTAAATTATACACATGGAAACCATTTTTAAACCTAAAAATTTTATGGCACTGTTACGCAAGACTGAAATGAATGATTTAAGTCTTGCTCTGCAGTAAATCATGGATATAATTAGCAAATGGCATACTGCACAAGTAATTTATCATTATTTGGAGGGCACCATTCCAGAAGGATTCAAAGATCTGCAGACCTACTGCATTGTTTCTAAATAAAGAACTATAAATACAGATTCTATAAAATATTAATATCATTACACTACATTATGATTGCAGCATATAAGAACATATAGTTAAAATAAAAAGTAGTCAGTAAAAAAGAAATCGAGCAATAAAAAGTACAAAATATATTTAGTTTCTGTATTTGAAATTAGTATTATCTACTGGTTTTTGCAGTCCTTTAATTTTGTACTAATGACATTTCTAATGCTCAAGTAGTAAAATGTGCAATTTACCTACCATAAGCACTTTTCTAGGTTTGGCTTGAACAGAGTTTTAAAACATGTAAGATGTTTTCCATGAATTAAATAAATATTTGAAGCCCACACTAAACTTTTATCGTTCTTCCTATACTTTCAAATAGGCAGAAGATTTTACACATATAATAAATATTCACATATAGTCATAAAGACATATCCAAAAAGAATGTACATCTAAGCAAAGGTATACCTAAATTTTTGCAGAGCACTGTAAGCAATGCAGAATTTCTTTTAAAGGAAGAAGTATGGAAATCCTCACTAAAAGAGGCAGAAATCTGAAAGACCTGCAAGCTGTCAATACTGGCAATTGTTTCTATGAGGGAGCTCCGCAAGAAGAAGAAACTGTTTTCTCTAGGTAGCTTTTTTTTTTCCTAAGTGATACAAAAGACAAAGGCGAGCCTCTCCAAATGGTATAATGGAAACATTTGTTTTGAAAACTTCCTCCAGTAAAAATGCTGTATAATATTATGTAGTTCGCCGAACCAGCTGGAAAGTTATCCGTTTTCAAATAATCTCCAAATCTGCTAAAAACAAAACTGAAAGGCTTTCAAACTTCTGTTATTTAAGCTACAGGCTCAATTGAAGGGCTGGTAAATACTTGGGAAGCGGCTGCTCTCAGCGATCGCAGGAATTTACTAATGAGATGCAAGCCCGGAACGCTCCCGTGGCCATGGAGCGCTGCACGAGAGCTCACTGACCATGAACAGGGGCTGGATACGTGCTGCCGTCCAGCCGGGGCTGAAGTACCTCACAAGCAGTGGAAATTCTCAATCCATATTGTAATCCTAAAGCTAAACGGTGAGATGTGAGAGCTTTATATCAAACCACATCAATCGACCTTTTTAGAGGAGAAAAGCACAGAGCCTCAAACAAGAGGTGCTCAGCAGAGGGAGAGGTAGTAATTAGCACGGTTCATGCTTTAGGCCTTGGTCCACACAGCTTAACAGAAGAAATCAGATTTAAACATTTCAGTGAAACTTCTGAGTCTTTCCCAATCACCTAATTAAGCTCTGGCGCTTCACCGATGAGGAGCGGGGGCTGCGTTTAGCGGGAGTTGTGCAAAAACAAACAGTTCCTACTGAACCACGAACCTGAGACGGATCACGCCTGTCTGGGCTGCCCTGGTCCCAGGTGGGCACCTGAGCACAAACACCCCCACTGCAGGCCTTTGAGGACAGGGGACGAGGGGACAGAAGACAGTGGCTGTGTATTTGTTTGCATTTCTGCAGGGCTGTTTGGGAGTGTGCAAACTCTGACAGCTGTGCTGCCAGTCAGAACAGGGACAGGCAGCAATGCTGGGTTCACAGCATCTGCACACTGCGGTATGTTTTGAGCTGCTTTCAGTTGTTCTGATGCTTGTCCCACCAGTTACTGTTAGCAGTCACTAGTGACCTCTACCACGACTGAAGCAGTCCAAGTGTTGCCTAAGACATAATGAGACTGGTGAAAAACAAGCGCCAGACTTTACAGGGTTAAATGTTCTCACTTTTGAATTTTCACTCCTCTTAATTGAAAAGCTCTTCCTCAGCATCCCCTATGCCTTTACGGAAATCTTTAACACAATTATATTGAGCACTTCCTTTTATTCTAATGATAGTTCAGTGTGTTTGCATTGCACATCAAGTGGCACCATCAAAAAGTGTGTCCCAGCATTGCAGGCACTGTGTCAACTGCTGGAGAACTATTGCAGGGAGAAGGAGAAATTTACAATATAGGCTGTACTGATGTTAGAAGCTGCTTAAAGCAGTGTGCATATGTAAAAATGGGTACAAGCAAGTCAAAAAATGCTAACTAGAGAAAATACTAGTTCTGTTTTGTACTTCTAAAAGTACCTTCCGTCTAAAGCCCTGGGCACAACATACTCTTATTCTGAATTGCTAAGCCTTGAAGTCATTCCATTTTCTGCTCTAAGGCCTCTCCACGGAGCGAGCTTCCTTTCGGGAAGAGAGGAGATCTGCACACAGCCCGCCACCAATGCCGTAAGCATTGGACTGAAAGAAGACACTGACTGAGACAGTGTGATCAAAAGCTGAAATCTCTCCCAGCCTTGGTGTGCTGCCTCTGTGGTGCTCCCACCCCTCGCATGGCTAGAAACGAGATCTAAAGCTGAAGGTCTGAAATCGAGCTCAACATGCAGCAACGCACTGTGCCACCTTTGCAGCACAGGACTGGCCAAATAACACTGTTCAAAGGGAGCTATTCAAAACCTCGCTCTTCTCTTCCAGATCCAAATACTGGCAGTGGTTAGTTTACTTCAAAGCAGTCTTAAATGCTGCTATTTTGAGGGCAGGCATTGGGAGAAGGGAGTAGGATGGAGTCAATCATCTTTGAATCTTTTTAATTTAGTCTGTCAGTATTTCCTAAATTCAGTAATTGTGCAGTTATTTAGATGCTACTTCATCCATTCAAATTAATAACCAGCTACACCCTGTGTAAGACCCTTTACAAATGACAAAACAGAGTTATAAGCTGCTGTGGGAAAAATCCCAGTCTAACCTCAAACCAAGCCAGTTTCAATGGAAAACCCAAAGGACCACTAATTTTCGGGATTCTATCAGCGAATGCAGCAGTATATGTCCAAAGAACGCTGCAGGGGACAAGGAGGTAGGCTATGATTCTTGTTAGAAGACAACCTGTTTGTGTCTCATACTTTGAGGAAAGGTTTCAGAGAATTCATCCTAGTGTAATGACTACCCTGGTATTATTGCCAAGAGCAGTGTCTGGATGAGTTATTTAACACTTAATATCAGTTCACATAAATTAACGTTGCCATGTAGGAGTGAGGGAACATGACTTTTTCAAAATAATTTTCTGCATTTCATATCCAAGAGTCATTTTTCATTGTTCACAAAGGCAACGGCCACCCTGATCCTGCTAATTCTCTGGCCCTGTTTGCATCCCTGCAAAATGTTTCACAATGGAGTAGGATGAGAGAATATTCCAGCATGTACAATTAACAAAAACAAAAAAAAAATCTTATAGGGAGTACCTTATCTGGGCAGCGTAATCACAGTTCTGATCTACCTACTGCTCTGGTTTACAAGACACAAGATATCTCAGAGGAACTATTTTATATCATGATAAAGTAAAAGAATAAAAATTCAATGCTGCTTGTAAAATCTGCACAAAAGCTTGGTAGATAACTGGAAACAGACATGCTGCCCAGCAGAAGCAGGTCTATTTGTATAGCAGGTTTATAAACAACCCAGCTGGATAACCTATGCAGGAGATCCCCAGTCCTGCTCGGAACAAAATCTGACCCTACTGGTCAGGGGAACCATCTGCTACGGGCTGTGCAAGGAGACCACAGCCAGACTATAACTAGATTTACAGATCTTAAGGCCAGAAGGGACAATTCTGATCATCTAGTCTTATCTGTTCTACGACACAAGCCAAAGATCCTCACACGACAATTCCGGCATCAGAGTGTAACTACATTTTGAAAAAAAACTTACTTGTTTTAGTTTAAACAAATCATGTTTCAACAATAGCAGTGAATAAGATTCCAACATATCCCTAGGTAAATTGTTTGACTGATTATGTATTTTCACTGCTCAAAATGTGTGCCTTATTTCTAGCTTGAATTTGTCCAGTGTTTGCTTCCTACTACTGAACATTGCTACATTTTCCCCTGTTAGATTGAAGAGATTTTTTTAAATTAAAAAGTCTATTTCCTGAGGAAGGTATTTGCAGACAGCAAAACAGTCACTTCTTCACCTTCTCTCATCCTTGAGTGGAATATCCTTCCCAATTTTTCACTGCCCTTTTAAATTATGGGTACCCACAAAAGCTTTGATGAAATTTCAACTTGATAGCAATTTTATACAGTCCAAGACTGTGTTTACATCCATAGATTTACCAATCAACTAACAGCTCATATTCTGTTGCTTCTCTACCACAGTCCCAGGCCCAGTTCATCACTGCCTCTAGTATTTTTTCCTTTACATATTGCTGATTTAAAATTCATATTGTTGAAAAGAGCCCACTTGACTAAGTGACTAATCAGTGCCTCCCCATGATTTTTAGCATCTTACCATTTTTGTGCCATTGGCAAATTTTATCAACAGTGATTTTTACATAGTCTTCCAAATAATGATGAAATACCAAATAGATGGAGCTGAAAGCGCTGCTGTGGAACTGGGGGTTTATGTGCCATTTCATCTCTGTATACTGATTTTTGGGGGATTTTTATTGTGGTTGTGTTGTTGTTATTGTTGTTGTTGTTGTTGTTGGGGGATTGTCACATAGAACAACCCACTTTTATGAGAAAAAACTTGATAAAACTTCTTTTCATAAAATTGAATTAACTATGTCACCAATTTTCACTTAGTTAACAAATACATTCTGCAATTTTACCCCAAAACTTACGTCAGGATAGTCCTAATTTCAAGGTCTTAATATTCTTTCTTTTGGGAATTACAAGAATAGCCAGAGATTTTTTACCATTACGAGTGCTCTGGATTTTGCGCTGTGTTCCAAGACCTTTTTTTGGGGGTTTTTTTCAATGAACTTTAATGATTTGGAGAGCTCTTCAGCCAGGGTTTTAAAGATTTTATCTGTAAGTTATCCAGTCTCATTCATTCTAAAAAATATTCAAATGCAGTGGGCTACAGCATAACAGCCTCATTACTTAATGGGAGCATAACTGTATCATTGGAAAATGCTTATGAAAACCATCGTGCTTCTTTCTGAGAACGGAGCGGAAGAGTATTTAGTCTTCTATACCATGGCTGATAATTTCTTATCCATTCTTGTCCAGCATTAGCAAGATACCAATTGTTTGGCCTGCCAGATCTACAGAATTTTACCCCATTTTCCATAACCCTCATAGCCACATACATATTTTCACTATTGCTTTTAGTTTCCCTTATCAAATTTCTGTACTTCTTAAAGATCTATTTAAACTTAGTGCTGTGAGCTTCTTTATTCATTTTCCCTATTTAACACACAGCTTCTTAAAAATCTGTCCTGCACCCCACACTCCCCTTCCCGCTGAATGCCCCCCTTTCCCTTTTAAATAAGATTTCATGAGTTGTCTGTGGATTATGTCCTTCTGCTCCTCGTGGTGCTGTTCCTCAGCGCAGTGACAGCTGTGCGCCAGGCGAGAACCCCAACCCCAAACACTTGGCAGCCCCACTTGCAGTGGGGCTGTGACAGTCACTTGGGGACAATGTGAGTTGCAGTTCAACTTCACACGTTTCTTAACAAGCTACAGTTTGCTTTCGTGCAAAGCAAATGAAACCAAACATCTTATAATTCCAGAGAATACTGCTTAATGAAAATATTGAAAACATTTCCCGGCATTTTTTATTTTACCATTGAAACAGTTATTGATAACCTATTTTATCCATTGTGCAGTAGATATTTTAGAAATGAATTGCTGTATGGTTTAATTAGTTCATTATTATGCCTATTCTTACACGGTAATTTCTTTTATCATTCTAATCATTCACTTCACACTTTTTAAACCAAATGGAATATCAAAGGTTCTGTAGGATTATTTTTGGATCCTGCACATGTTTCACCACACAATTAATCTGTTTGTCAGAAATACTAGTTAACTTCTTCTCTTTACTATTTTCCTTTACTAGTCATTTTTCTCTATTATATAAGATGAAACTACCCCTACCCTGTAATAGGACAGAATTTTGATGGTTTTGACTCATTTTATTAAAGATTTTTTCAATTGTGCATTTGCCATTACTATAAAATATTTTAATTTTTATAAACTTTTATAATTGAATACTTTCCTTTATTTATAATCTGCAATATTTATTTAGTCTTTTTACATGTCTTTACTTAGTTAAAACGCAGAGAGATAAATATGGCTGTTACTTTGCAGGGAAGATTCAGTACATTAATATAAACTGTACACAATTCCCCCAAAGCATATATATACGTTGTAAACCTGAAGACTTTTTACACAGCTGCTTATTGCTAAACAGTGCCTTGTCCAGAAGGGGACAATCTGTGTCTCTAATTGCTGTCACTGAAGCTGAGATTCATTATGTGACTTTCCCATTAAAATGTGAGCATTAATTTGTATAATGAAATATCACCCACTGCAGTGTTCATTAGCCATGCCCTACTGTATACTGCACATTGTTAGCTACCTAGAAACTGTAGTTAATTTCACTAATGGATATTTCCCTACTTAGTGTTTGGTAGGAAATTTATACTGTAACATTACCTCTTAAACTTTTAAGGAAATTTAAATTCAATCAATTATTTTCAACAAAAGTTTGGGATGTCATTAAGACAGGAGAAAAGGCATGCTGTACAATGTTAAGGATGGGAAATCTGGAGGAATCTAGAGAAATGAAAAGTCCTTTTAGTTCATCTTAGAAATGTAAGAATAAAGGATGTTCAATACCAAAATTGTCTCCTCTTGGAGCACACATACCCATTTTCCTTAATTATTCATATTGCTCATCCCACTACAAGCGCCTTCAGAGAATGGCAACAGGCAGTCTTTTTTTAGGAAGGAAATGTGAATTGAATTCATTTAAAACAGCACCATTTTTACTGTATTCATCAGTTCATCTAAGCATGGTTTAAAATTGGCTAGTCACATTTCCAAGGGAAAATGCAGTAACACTCTAAATGCATATAATACATCTAATATATGCAAGATATGTGTCATACATATCGTAACAGACTCTCAGTCAATGGACACAGCCCTGCCAAGTTTTTTCTTCTTATTCATCTCTTTCTTAGGTTCCTTCTGTTTAGCACAATCCAAACCATCTTTCCTTTGCTCGTGCACATTATCCTTTTTTTCTTTACTCAAGGGATTTAATTTTGTCTGTCATTCTGGGAATATACCTGACCATCTCATGACAGCACAAACCCAAACTGGTCTACATCTGCAATAGCTTCTGAGGGCTAATTCAAGGTGCAAAGAGGTGCTAGAGCCAGTATGAAAACAGCTCCTAAATAATGTGCCCCCTGTCAAAGGCAGAACATGAGAAATTTCAATTTTTTACACTTGAATGTTTCTGCACAGTCCAAAGGCCAAGGCATGCGATGTAAAACCCACACCCACTTACTGTGTTTCAAGGGGGTTGAGAGTGCTCAGGATCAAAAAGGAGATGCTCAGCTCCCTGAATGAAGAGACCTTAAGTTGCTGCCTCCAGAGGGGCAAAATGGACGACTCTGGAAGCACGTGCACATGGCACATTTTAGGTCTGAGATACTCAGATGGTTTTCTTATTCATAAAGACTGAGCATCCCCAAGCTTTCAGTGTTATAACTCTCTCAGCTGTATGCTGTATTTTACAGCAAGGAGGCTGATTTCCAGTGTGGGCAGGCCCCCCACAAGCCTGCTCTGCACTGCTGTGCACAGACACACACCCTTGTCTCTGCCTCTCCTCCCCAGAGAGTTTGTGAGAGCTGGGAGGGCAGCACAGCCCATCTCTGGTCACTGGTCAGCACAAAGAGCTCATCTAAGAGGGCATGAGGAATTCTGTCTGTCCTCTCTGAGACCCAAGGCTCACAAGCATTTTGGCCTGAAAATCCTTCCTCTCTTCGTTCAGGGCTGTCCCAGGGAACTGTTTCATCCATCAACTGTTTTTAGAGCAAGAAAGAGGAGAAACCGATTTCACGTAATTATGCCCTTTTCCTCTTATCACATGGGAACAATCAGAAATCATATCTTACTATCTTCCCCTTAAAGCTCTTCCTGCCTGAATATCACTGAGTTAGATAAGACAAATCCTCCACATTTTTGTGTTGGGACAAAACTGAGTGTGCTAAATAAAACTTTGATTTGTTTTTCTTTTCCTTCACAGGCTTGTTATGTGATAGCAAACTACACAGAAACTGGGACTCAGCGTGGAGTAGGTTGCAACCAGTAAATATCCAACAGAAAAAGAAGCAACCCAAGCTACTGGCTGATTCTTCAGAAACAGAGCATAGCTTCCTCCTCTTGTGCAAGATTAAGCTGCTTCTCCAGCTTTTTTGGGCCAAGTGCCACAGATGCACCTCCTGGCTGGATCAGGCTTTGGGTCTGGTCTTGGCATGAGTACCAAACCAACCCAGTCGTGTGCCTCCAAACACACAGATGTTCGAAGGAACCTGACTTCGGCTGAACTGCTTGAGCTCATCTCTAACAAACAGGTGCTGTGAGAACAAGAACAGTAATTGAGTTAATGTAGTGGAGAAATACAGTAAAGTGTTTTTTATCAGTCAGTTATATGATCCAGGCATGTAATAAAGACAGAGTGTGACATAAAAGGCAGGAAACTGTCCCTGATAAGTAGAGCTAACCAATATTTGTTTAATAACTGGTATCTATTACATCATTTCCACTTACTGCAAAGCAACTTAATTTTTATTTAATAACTCTAGTAATTTGCCAATTTACATTTTTATATTATTTATTAGGATTATTTCCAATATGTAAAACATTGCTTCACTTAAATATACTCTTGTCATTATTTACAAATACTTTGTTCTCAACCTAATGGAAATTGATCTTTACCTATTTTAAAATTATAATGATTTTTAAATATATTGTAAATGTTGTTGCCATAGTTTCTTTTTTTAAAAATTTTGTTATATTATACAGTTTATTTTTTTCTTGCTTTAATTTTCTTTAGTCAGTATTAATATGCAATTTTTATGGAATATTTCCATTGTAATTAATTTACTTTCCATTAGTTCTAAGGCACAAATACCAAATGTGTAATCACAGCCATGTTTAACATAAGAACAAAGTGATCACTATATAATAAAACAGAATGAAGAGATGGGTAACCTCATCTTATTTTAAAGAATTTTTCTTTGTCTTTCAAATACTAAAAATGTCAAACTCTTTAAACTCTATAGTTATAAGATTATTTTCCAATAAAATAACTACCATTTCTTTACTTTTACTACATTAGAGAGCAAACAAATTGGGTTTTCACTGGGTTTCTTCTCCCCCCCCC
>VZTA01012418.1:199937-215229 GCA_013398855.1 Mohoua ochrocephala | reverse complement strand
TTAACACACAGAGAAGAATATTCCTGCTCTAAATGGTTTGCAATCCAATCAGACAAACTACATGAGGGTGCCAAATTTTAAATTTCAGTGTGGTATACTCCTACTCCACAATGCAAAGAAAGGAGAACAAAAATACAGTGAACAAATTTTCCCATTTCAACAATGATATTTTTTCCTTTAAATAATTTTGATTTTCAATTTTTCAAAATCAGGCCTCCCATTCACAAACCCAACATTAAGTACTTGATCTGTGCAAGCACATAGGAGAAACATGACTGCTGATTTTGGGAAGGGAGGAAAACATTGCTTTTCTGGTACTTCAGTGAAATAAAAATGAAAAGTGAAGTTTTTCAAGTAGGAGGTATAACTGGAATGTATTTCTTCATGCAATTATTTTACCTTTCTATTAGGAAAGTAGCAATAAAATTCTGAAATTCAATTAAAATAGTTGAAAATGACTCCACAATTAAGGGGCTCATGATGTCTGTTTCCAAAAAAGAAGTATCCCAAATCTCCAGTTTAAACACTCTCCCAAAGCCTACCACAACAATTAACACTGGGAAGAAAACAGGATCCTATTGATCATATACAGCATTCCAAATGATGTCAACAGGACCTGAGGATTACAACATTTTATGTCCGAATTTAATTATGGATAAAGTCTTCTTAAGCACATACTCTGTCTCCACATGAACCTTGCCATGCACATATGCACTTGCAAGCAAACAAAATATTATAATGTAAATGGAGTGGCCAGAAATAACTAGCATTGTGAGCAGTCCTCCCAGAGAGATACCAAAACAAAGTGAGTACCCAGCCCAGTAGCAAATCCCTGTAGGGTAAAATGCTGTGATTGTTACTGAAATAAAATATGGGAAATTTTACCACGGTGCAAAGCATGATAAGTTTTATTACTTACAAGTACTAAGTCGTGTGAGTTCTAGTGGGGAGGAAAAAAGCAGATCCATGAAGCTGATGCATTCATATGAACAGCGAGAGGTTAAAAATGAGCATGCTAAATGGAACAAAAATAGTAACTGAGAAAAACATACAGAATCCCTAAGCAGATGCTAAGGAAGGCCTTTGAAGCAGTTAGTATAACTAAGTCTGAAACCAATAGGCTTATGCCTATTGAAGGACAAGGGTAATTGAAGGAAACAGTGATGAAGCAGGGAAGGAGACAGAAATAACCTCAACTGGGAAAAGATGATTCTATTAAAGTGGTCTTTATCCAACAACACATTCCTTGTGCTTTTATTTAAGACTGTCATACATCTTTCTCAAAAGACTTTCTCCAACTAATAAGCCCAAATCTACAGTGGGAATTAAGGCTCCTAGGCACACATTATGTTAACCCCCACACACGCACGGCTCGTGCCGACAGTGCTCCGCTCACTTGTTCCTCTCACCTGTGTGTATTCTCAAGTGGACCTTTAAGTGGTGGGATGTTCTGAAAGTTTTTCCACAATATGGGCAGTCTTTCATGGCAGAACCAAGGCTCCTGTCTCTCAGTAAAGCTGGCTGCTGGACTCCTACAGATCTCCCAGCTTCTTCTCCAATGTCTGCAACACAGAAATGTTCTCACATCACTTCAGCACATGTCAGGAGTTGTTCTCACTAAAACTGCTAACACAACACAAAGTTAAACATGTCAATACTACACCTGTCTATTTCATTCTTTAAATCTGACAGAATGCTGACAATTCATGTATTTTCTTGTTATTGTCTTAAATTATTTCATCTTTCCTATCATCATTTTAAGCAGCATATGGTACCTTTATATACTGAATTATACAAGAAAAGAAACAGCTGTGTCAGCAGCTGGTTTGATTTCTTCTTTTGCTTAGTCCCTATTAATTTTTTGCCCAAAAGTTTGAGATTGTTGTTTTCTTGAATCTATTTAATTTATAAGTATCGTGAAAACCTGTAGGCTTTTAGAGGCAAAAAGTTTGCACCAGCGTATTAAAACCTCCAAAACGACAGAATTGCAGTGACGGGGGGGGTCCAACAGCAGTGACAATGTGTACACACAAAGCTAACCAACTTCCTCTGCAACATTTCAGCATTGGAATTACAACAGGCAAACTAGAGAGTGACCTAATAATGTGAAAAACAATGAAAAAAACTGGTCAGATGAGGGGGAATTCCATCTCCCTCTCACCCGCAGCTCCTGCGTTTTCTCCTTCAGTGTTCACAGCTACACTTATCCTTTGCATCATAACACAAT
The DNA here is from genome assembly GCA_013398855.1 of Mohoua ochrocephala. Classification (NCBI taxonomy): domain Eukaryota; kingdom Metazoa; phylum Chordata; class Aves; order Passeriformes; family Acanthizidae; genus Mohoua; species Mohoua ochrocephala. The sequence continues at coordinate 213,002 of VZTA01012418.1, read as the reverse complement.
GGGTGAGACTCCAGGACACCTCTTCTCTCTCCTGCTATAAAGAAACACTCATTTCAGCCATCTTGAGTGAGCTGCTTTAATCCAAGCAGGCAAGGAACAAAATAACTTACAAAAGACTGACATAAAACTTGCAAAAAATGTAGGGCATTTTAAAAAAAAAAAAATCATTATTCAAACCACACAAGACTCATCCATCATCTCATACACAGAGGGTCATGTAACATCACATGTAAGCACCAGTTGATGATTTCACGAAAAACCACGGCAAATGTTGAAACTGTGACCCGGATTGACACTCCTGGCACGTCGGGAGCAGGACACATGGACACAGCATCACACCCCGTGCAGAACTGAGCTATCTGGGTTAGATCCAGGTGGGGAGCACAGAGTTAAAACCTGCACGCAGAGTCTTGATTATTTCAACCATAAACTACTGACTAAAAATGTTCTGTCTTTACCCATTTGATAGGTAACTAAAGCTGTCAGGAAACACAGTGCAGTTTACACAGCATTGCCTTTTAAATGGAAGTAATGGGACATAAGAAAGACTTAAACATTTGGCTCTAATAAAATCTATTCTCACAGTAGCAAAGACCCAAACACCACATTTCTGGAAAAGGGAACACTAACAGGCATTTCGGTATGTAATATAAAATAGTTCCCTCCCCTAAACTATTTTGCTTAAAGCTGAAAGAAGAGGATGATAGAGCTATTATTAAAATATATGTGTGTGTGTATATATATATGTATATATATATAAAAAGGCTTATCTCAGTCATGTATGTAATCAAGCTATTACTACTTTTCAAAAGGCAAATCTGATAGTTTCACATCACATTCTTGTTTAACATTTTCTGACTGTTCTTAGACTGCAGAGTTAAAGCATAATATTTAAGTTAGAAAGCTAGTAAATGTCATTTTGAATTATCTCCAAGTACATAAAGTTGCATACTACAGGAATCTATTTTGTCTTTGTGAGTCAAGGAAAACATACACAGGTGCTAGTCCATAATTCCAATACCCCTAAAGAGTTTAGATTTTCTCTGGTTTTGCTCCTCAAAAGTTGTATATGATTATGGCTTAAGCTGCTTTGGGAAAAAAAAAAAAAAAGAATTCCTGAGTGCAAAAAGACTTTTCTGAAGTGCAAAACACAGAATGCATGATGATAAACTGCAGGATTTTATTTTGGTTTTCAATAAATGCTATATGAGCATTATAGATAAATATATAGATAAAGTTAACAAGCCACTCAGGAGGAATTTACTGAATAAGTCTACTAGTTATGTTTTGCTATATGTCACTCTAAATGATGGCCTGTTATCCATTTGCCTTTTATCTTTCTATCTAGAATATGTGTGGCCCAATAAAAAAGAATAAATTTGTAAGATGAACAGCTCTCTTTGCAGATTTAAGAGTCTAATTTTCACTTTACACAAAATTGAATTTTTTCAAGGGAGCAAGATGATGGAGTTTACTCTAGCACTAATCCCTCTGAAAAAGCAAACTGAAAACAACAATGAAGCAAAGAAAGATGTGGGTGGTCTGAAGAGTTCTCTTTTAGATTTAAGTAGACATACAGTAGATAGCTCCAAAGGCTTTACTCCAACAGGGGCCTTACCTTGAAGAATTTTTCTTCCCACAGTGAAAGCATTCCTAAGACTTTAAAGCTGGGCTGAGGGGTTTTCTTTTGAATTCCTCTGCCTACAAAGCCCACCGAAGCGCTGGAGGCCATCGCTACCTGAATGAGCAGCTTTACATCTAAGTTCTTTTATTTCAAACAATGAAAAGATATGTTCAAGGCTGCCGACTCTCCCCATCAAATGCTAACCCAGCTTCTTACTAGGGCCCCATTTTGGCACATTGTACCTCTTTGTCAAGGCACTTAAGTTTAAAATGCGCTCAACTTTAAAATGTGTTTAAGTCTCACTGACTCTGCTACCAAGGTTTTCTTATACTGAGTCTCTCAAAAGTGATCTGTGGAAAATGAAGGATGAAAAAATAAGAGACCAGCAAGAAAAAATTTAAGAAGCAAACTGGTGAATACAGAGTATGTCAACATCAGAATATGTAGGGAATGAAAACTCCTCAGCTCTACCAATAATCATGTATTCTACACCTCTGATGTCCCCCTTCTCCTGTTATTGAAAGCCCCTTCACAAGCAGAAACTCTCAGCTCTGTTAAATTGTGCAAAAATGTAGCAAAAAAAAGTAGCTTTACAGGTCTGCAGAACCAGGATTAGCCTCCACAAATTAATTCATGATTTACTCAGGATTTGAGCTATGGTTTTGGGGGCTTCTCAATGCTGAGGATAAAAGATCAGGAAGGAAAGAGAACAGTTATTTATCTTACAGCCATTGTGGTTCCCTGAGTTATGCGGTCTCTATGATGCGCACTTGATGCACGTGGGATTACGCTGCTTTTTTACTATCTGCTTCCATTATAGGCAGGTCAGCATCCTGAATATCTTCCTGCCCATCCCAACCTTTCCTGATTCAAGTGCAGGAAACAAGAGAATAAATTACGGTATAGATGTACATACTAGATGTAAGACTTCTGAGCCTTGCCTCTGAACTTACTCTCGCTGAGCTTTCCTTTCACTTTAAAAGTGTCTGTTCACAGCAAAAGCCATGGACAGAAGTGCAAAGAGAAACATTCAGTTCTGTATATGAAACTGGTCTTTGTGCCAGTCTAAGGACAAGGAACAGCTGTGAGTCCCCAGCTGCTCCGCGTGCTGTACCTGCTGGGCAGGCAGATAGCGCTCCTTGACACAGGACACAGAGGAATTCAGCCACAAAGCAGCTTCTGGAGAGGTATTACAGGGACGTCCCTTCCACACCGTGCCTCAGCTGCACTTAATAACTGACTGTGCACATGTTCTCATGGGCCAAGTGCAAGGAAAGGAAGTTCGACATCCACATCAGAAGATGGCGAATAATTGCATAACCAAAGAGCCAGTCTGGCCAAAACGTGAGCAAATCTGTTTGTCATGTAGACTGAAATAAAAATTAGCCAATCCATAAGATCAGTATTTGAGGGATTGCCCTTCTTCAGAAAGATGCCCAGTTCTCAGGAGAGGAGGGCCTAAAAGCCACCACTCCTCATCCAGCAGGGAGATCAGGCTGCTTCCACATCACTGCCACAGGCACAAAGGAAGTTTCCACAGAGACAGATAATACCAACATACAGATTTGGAGTCAGGAGCACTTTTACAGTAGAAGGTTAAAAGAAAGTGAGAAAGACACCAGTGAATCCTTTTTTACAGTCGATATCTTACAACTGGCTATCAGAAATGGTCTACTCAGAAATGAGCCATGGCCACAGCCCACAGTGCCCTCCGCACACGGATACAGATGTCACAGAGGAGAAATGCCAACTTCAGCGGATACTGCCAGAAAAGAGAAGACAAGCTTAGGTGGACAGTGAATCTGTGTATTCAAAGCAAAAGCTATCTAGGCAGTCATATGAAGAGCAAAAGGAAAAAATTCTTTGACCTTTCCATATATGTTCTGTACGATCGGCCCACCTGTCTGGGATGAGCCGATAAACATGATTAGAAAAGAGTGGATTGCTTTTTAAAAGAAAACTGTTTTCACCTGGTTAGGCAGCAGCAATGACTTCAGTCATGTTAGCAGCCAAATTCTGAAAGGAACATCTACATACATGTTCCAGAAATTTCACCAGAGTGTTTATGTGCTGCGTGTATGTGAAAGTGCAGGGATTCACAAAGAGGTGCTTTCATGTTCAAAGGAGCTAAATTGCAGCCCTCATGAAGACTAAATCATCAGTGAAGTCAGTTGGAATTTGTCGACACAAGGTTTGCCAAATTAGCCAAAAACAGGCACTCACATGGAAAAGGTAATCAACTCACAAAATAGGTAATCAGACTTACAAGTATGTGTTTGCTCTTGCACAATTTTCGACACTATTAAAGAACCCTTTGAAAATGTGGCCAGAAGCCTTTAAAGCTGCACATAATCCCAGGTTTTCATATATTTCTGAAATTCAAAATATTTGGAGTTCTTCAGAATGGCCTGTAAAAGTTAATGACACGTGGTGCACTGAGAAGTGGTACTGACCGCAGCTATTTTTTGATGACCTATAAACCACCCAGGTTAGCCCATCTTGTGGCAGGAAATCTAATGTCAAGAATGGAGTCAGAAGATATTCAGTGTGTTAATCCTGTCGCTGCTGTCACCTTTATGCAAGTATGCCTGGACTCAACCACCTCATGCCCTGCGAAGCAGCACAGGATATGCCAAGTTTCCGGGAAAACATGCTTTACCTTTCTTGCCTATTCCTAAGAGAAAGCTTTGATAATACTGAAAATAGTGGAAAATAGGAATATAATTAGGGATATAATTAATCATATTTTTCTTGCTACCTGAAGTAGCTTCAATTAGTATAGTCCGATGTAAATGAGAACAGAATTTGGCCCTGTGCTCATAATTTGAAATTAGAACCCTATTAATGCGTGTCACTACACTTTTTTGCTAGTGAAGTTCATGGCTTAAAATGAAGGTTTCTAATATTACTAAATATTACAGTTATATTTTAGGCCTCCGGAAAGAGTTACTAATGTCTTAGGTCAGGGACAACTTGCTGTCTCTATTGTTTCATCAAGGATTTAGGTTTTATAATGACCATATATGGGAATCTGAAACTGTTACTATGGATTGGCAGAGAATTTGTTTAAACACAGAGCTATTTTAGAAGAGAATTGGAAAGCAGGCCTACTAGTGAGAAAGCAGCATTCACATTGTTTGTATTATTAGAAATAAAGATTATACAAAGGTTCCACTAGTAAATAAAAAGATACCACGTCTGACATGAAAATTCCCTCTTAGCCCTCTGAACCACACAGACAAACAGGCACACGCTGCCCTGCCTCTGCTAACAATTAGTCACTGGCAGAGTTCAGCTTAAAATACAGTCTAAACTACACTGAAGTAAAATGCCCAGAGCCATTTGCACGAGGCAAGACTTGCAGCTTGTAGAAGTGGGCAAATGGCAGTCCCAGCCAACACCTTGGGCTGCAGGGAAGTAGCTGGGTGTTATTTTAAGCTCAGCAGGAAGGGAGCCAAAATATTCTAAGCAATTTCTTCGTAACCGGTGATGTGGTGGCTGCACACACACCTTAAGCCCACTCCTGGAACACGACACACTTGGAGATTGGTGGTTTTCACACCCCATGGGTTCAAAACACTTTGCATGGCAATGTTGTACGCATGCAGTGCTGGTTATATCTTAATGCCTCTCATTGTGATACTCTGAGATGCATTCAAGAGTCTGTATATACAGCACAGAGAGACATTAATAGAACACTTAACAAAATTAAGATTTTGTTAATCACAAAATGTTTCTTATCCTCTTCTTTTCATTTCAATCAAATTCCCTACAGAGGTTTTTTTTGGAGTTCTTTGCAGTATTACTTTTCAAATTTTTCTAAAATTTTAAAACCTTTTAAGATAATCAGAGATCAAACACAGTTTCTGAGTACATCATTTTAGCTGCTTCATTTCTTTGAAGAATCGTGTGACCAAAAGACATAGAAACTCAGACTCAGCACTTAAAACACAGAGTTGTTTACTTGCCATTAGCTGACAGAGCTCAGTTTTGACCGAAAATTGAGCATGGTGGAAAAAAAATATTTTTTTAGATAATATTTTTTGCATGAGACCTTTTTAACTGGTTTGTTGGTTTTGGTTTGTTTGGGGTTTTTTTTTAAGAAGACATCTTAAGCACCTTACAATATCTTTCATTTAACAGTTGGCAGAAGGAAACTCCCAGATGAACATTGGCCTGTGTCTTTCTCTTTAACCAGCTGAGTGATCCAAGCTTTTAATAAAGCTGTTCCAATTATTGTAAAAGTCATCCAGTACCTTATAGCCACAAATATTGACAGTTTATTGCACAACGCATTCATGACATTTGAAGGTCACATCACACATAATACATACACTTTTATAAAAGTGTCTGGAACAAAGAGATACATGATCAGCAATTACATCTTACTGTTCGAGGGTATGATTTTATACTTATTGAAAATGAAATACTATAAGAAATGCAAATTGTTAATAAAACACAAAATAGTTCATTTTCTGTATTTATTGTTTTATTAATCAGCAATGCCAAGTTCAGTTGTAGAAAATCAATGGAATGCCAATCATGCCTCAAGAAGATTACAGTTAAATATCATTATCCTGCAAACCATCACACATATTCTTAGCTCAGCATGAGAAGAAAGTAAGGTTCAAAGTTTAATCTCACTATTGTACACCTCTGCAGCCCTACTGAGCTCAATGTAACTTCAACTCTTACATTTGAGTCAGGACTTCACCATATTATTAAAATATTAGTTTTGATAAAATCAAATCAAAATAAAACTGAAAAGAGTGTTGAAAAAGTTTTTTTTTCTTTTTAAATATATGCACATGCAGGCACGTCAAACTTCTTCACCCTCTCCCAGTGCTCCCGACTCTTAAGGCCATTACAAAAATCCCACGCACATGCACGAACAGCGTAGTTGACAGGTAGAAGTTGCAATTTATGCAGTCAGACCTGTGCACAGTCCTTCAGTGAATTCAGTGAACATCAGAAATACACAGAGCGTAGTCATGGAGTGCTTGTTTTTGGTTAAAGAGTCTTCACCGTTTTGATGTCACTACTAGCTCCTGGAACCTCTAGCTACCTGATGAGAGCTGAGCTAGAGACAAGTGACCATGGATCACTACATTGTTCCCCACTACATTATTGCCCCAAACACCATTTTTGGCAGCTTGTTTCAAAATCGCAGAAGGCAAAAACTTCTTTCTGAAGCTCTTAACACGCAAAACTCTTCCACTATCCAATCCCTTCACTAGTTTTTCAGATCTGCCACTCCAAAATCATGACTTTGAAATCCCACTTCCTTAATTTGACTATATAGATGAAATCCCAAAATCCCCAAATCACCTAGTTTGCCAGATGAGGTCCATGAAATTCCACTGGACTTGTGCAATCTTTCTGCAGAAAAAGCGGAGGCCTTAGAAGCGAATGTACTTTGCCATTTATCAGAATGCCATTTATCTAGCCTGTGCTACTTCTTGCTTTCTTCAGAAGAACACATCTGAGCTGCCAGGACACCCTATTGGACTCCTCTGTCCGTAATGTTTGTCTTCACAAGCAAAGCAGGTACTTACCTTTTGGACCAGCAAAGCTGGGCTTAAATACGAACTCATGGATCTTTCCTTGGTGTTTTGCCAATGGTCTTTGCCATCTACCCTCAAAATTTCCTGTGGTGTCCAATTATACTTCTGAGAGCAAGGTTATTTCCCAAACCTTTCATATGACCTCCCTTTCTTAAAGCAAGCTTAGAATATTCTGGAGTTTTACCAAAAATTAGTGTGCACAGCAGTCTGTGATTTTCAGCAGTTTTCTTACCCAAACCCTTGACTCACCTGGGTTAGCTTTGATCCTGTCACCTAAATTTGAAATGGGCACTTGATTACTGACCAGAGAGAACAAAGTCTTTCCAAACTTCATACAGATTGCATACTGCTTTTGGACAAAATTCCAGTGGGGAATCTAAGCAGAGAGGCTATCCAACTGGACCATCTTTTGGATTTGTATGTGTTATTTGTAGGCAGGTGTTCAGGTACCAGATGGCCTTAAAACCCATACTACTCAGGTTATAGCAGCTTCTACAAGCTGTCTGCATCATATTCCCATCTCTGAGATTTGCAGAGTGGCTACATGGAGCTTGATAAACACTTTTACCTAGCATTGCTCTCCTGATGCCAAGGCTAGATCAGATATCCAATTTGGGAGAGTTGCCTTACAGTCCCTCTTTAATTAAGTACTCCTGATCTCCCACTCCTGGGATGGATTGCTACTGCTGATTAAGCTCCAGAAGTAAGGATCTGTGGAGGCAATTTCATGAGGGAGAAAATGAAGTTGCTAGCTAATCAACTAAAATAGCCATTAACCGGACTTCTGTGAATGAATATATTGCCTTCTCCTTGCTTCCATACTCACTCCGTTTCTTCCACGTTAGCAGCTCTACAACCCTACAAACCAGAGGGGTAAGGTGTGCTTCACCATGACCTCTGTCTTGTTCCCAAAACACATGTGGCACAAACAGAACCATTTGGTACAGCGTGCAGGCTGCACTACGAAGGAAATCCAAGATGGTGTCAGCAAACCATAGGAAAGATGACGAATCTGGGTGGAAGAGAGCTCTGTTGAATCTGTTTTCTCTAGGTTCCTCTCATGTGACCAATAGTGCAGTCTCTGAGACTCCAAAAAGTACAAACTAACACCCATCTCCATGTAGTTTTCTAAATCCATTAATATTTTTAAAAATCTTTTGAGTACTTGTATAGAAATATTTATTAATTACACTTGCCAAGTTTCAACCTCAGTTCCTGGGTTTAAAAAAAATCAAAAAAACAAACAAATATTTTTTTCAAGCGAGAACCACAGATCTGCCTTCACTATAAGTAGCTCTCAGGGCATCAGGTATCGCTAGGTAAGCTCTTGCACACTATTGTTTAAGAAAACCCTTTTTCATTATTATTATCTTATCACAGAGTGGAAAAATCAGCACAAAAGTACCAGTAGCAGGTCATCAGATTTTATAAAAATTCATTCTACTAAAGAAAAGCATAAATTATTTAAAATGTCGCAGGAATGTCTTTCTGTAGACACTGGCAAGAAAAAAAACCCCAAAAAACAAAAGAATCAGGCACGCAAAAAGAACTGTACAGGCAGCTAAATTACTAATTTCCCCCTCAACAAAATGAGAAAGAATTAAAGACTCTCATTCCATTTACAGATTACTGATTAGAGAGGTGCTGACAGAGTCTCCAAAGAGTGAATAATGTCATGGTGTGTGTTACAACATTTGGACTACGATATGAGAGACTTTTCCAGTATCTGTATTTTCTTACTTTTAACTTTCCAGTGCTCCTTTCAAACTAAATGACCACTTTGAGCTAACACAAATACTTTCGTAAATAATTTTTCTCCCATTTAACCTCTTTGGTACAAGCCACTTGAGTATAAATTCCAACTTGTTTATCTATTTCACAAAAAAAGAAAAGAGCTGTATTTGAAGAAATACTTACAAACAACCCTAAACTGCTGAATCTACTTTATTAGCACACTTTTTCTATAAATAAAATATGTTAATTACACAAGTTTTGCTGTAATGGAAAAATATTGATTAAATTCATTACACTGAATCTTGAGAAGGGATCCTTTAACTCTTTGGTATAGGTTTTTTCCTCATTGTTTTAACAGTGTACTGTGACAATACTGAGAAAATGATATTATCCGAATGGACTCATTAATTGTTTTATACTAATGTTTCTCAAAAGTACATTACATTACTAGGTCAACTCATATCCATGCTTTGTAAAATAGTCTTAATGTACACGGATACCATAACACGCTATTTGTGGGCTATAAAAATTCTGAAATGCTGCCTATGGAGCTGATATATCAATAATCCAGTTTTCCTTTTCTACTATGAAAATATAATTTTTTTTCATCTGACTATTCTGGTTGAGAAAAAAAAATAAAAAGAAAAAAATACTATTTTGAATGCTGTCCTCTGATTTAGCTGAGCTTGTGGCAATAACTGGTTTAGGCATAGGCTTCAGTATGCTGGACTGATCCTGAAACTAATTTTGCATGTGTTGGAGTTGGACTGTGGCCATGCACGTCAGTATGCTGGAACAGAGTTATCTAAATCCTGAGCCTTATTTTACATGTGCTGGTGTTGGACTGTGGCCCTGCAATCTTTTAGGTCTCCATCTGTAGCTATCAAAGCCAGGGTGTGCCCAGCCACTCGCTACTGCTCACTGCTTTCCTTCCACTGAAAAGCTCCAGGCTCACAACCACCGTCCCCGCACACGGGGGTGACTGGGAGCTCTTCAGAGAGACCTGGCAGGTGTCATCAGCCTTTCTCCAAAGCCTCTTTGCTGCCATGACCAGCCTTTTGCAGTGCATCTCACTAGGCTCCTAGGTGGCTATCGAGTCCCACATCAGTGATGAGAAACACCAACCTCTCGGACAGATGTTCCCTCAGATTCAGCATGTTAATTCCTTTCTCAGTAGCAGCTAAAACAGCCCGCTCATTTTTAAGCAAACTGTGGAGACCAGTCCCATGACTGATGGAAGACCCTTCCGAGTTTCCCAGCCTGAATGTTCTCCCTGCAGCCATCAGCCAAAGGAAATTGAAGTCCAGAAAGTCTAGCCCAAAAGCTGGTGATTGTTTACTTCTGGGGAAGTGGGCAAGAAAAGATCAGGCACTCGGAGGCCACGATACAAGAAACACTGGCTGTGCACCAACCTGGAACGCCAACACAGAGGCGCTAATGGGGACTGAGCAAAGCCAAGTCACTGTACAAGGTCCTTATCACCCCAGGGTGAACTGGTAACCTCCAGGGACACACAGGCCGATGGTAACAACGTACAAAGTTTTTGTGAGCCTTCTTCCACTTACTTACACATTCCTCCACATTCATCCACCAGTAAATACATATTTTGACCCATCAGGAGCACCTATAAAATTAGGAGATAATCCAGACTGGCTTGATTTGCAAACACATTTCCCTACCAGAAATTCTGTCTCTATGGAGCCTAGAAACCTCAGGAAACAACTTCACACTAAGGTCAAAATTAGACATTTGAATGAAGATCAGGCATTCTGCTCTGGCTGGACAGACACAAGTTACCTTACTGTCTGCCTCAGAGACAGACTTATTTTAGAAGAAGGAGGGTTGCTCTATCTCTTAACTTATTAGCAATGCACTTTCTTCAAATTCCAACAGCAAAAGAAATTCAAAACCCAGGTAGTCTGCATGCACGGAAGCACCTTTTGTTTAATAAATAATTCAACCATGTATTCCTTTTTAATTTAAAAACGGTCTGACTGAACAGTCAACAGAGTGAACTAAAGTTGGCAAAATACAGTGTTGAAAAATTAAAAAGTGTATTCAAGGCCGTATTCATTTGCTTCACTTCTCATATACTGGAGAGACAGGCTGTGCTGAAGTTCTAGCTTTTTTCTTTTTCTTTTAAATTATACACATACAGTCACATGATGCTCACTTGCCTTTGAAAGCTGCCTTGCCCTGGAATTAGTCTTTCTCTCTCTTTCTGTTACTAGTACAGCAGCTGCTGCTCCTCTACCTCATGAACATCATCAGAAATTCAGCCAAAATATTCTCACGAGCTCCTCTGCCATGGCTGTGAGGGCCAGACTTAAACTATCGACCATCTTGGAAAACAGAAATGCTGTAAAACATTCTGGAAGTATTCAGATCATCATCAGATTGATGGTCCCATATATCAATAAGTGTATAGTGAGGTACAGGAAACACATCTGGCAGCAAAAATCTGCAGATACTGATGCCTTGAAATCCATCCCAGGACTGAGTTTGTAACACGCTATTGCAAATGCATGCAAATACTTGGGATCAGTCGAGTGCATTTGGTACTGACTTACTCTCTCGAAGACAGCCAAAAGCATATAGCACTATCTTAAATATGAATTCACGGGCTCACTTTCTGTAAAATAAAATTCTTAGCAGTAAGCAGTCAAGGATAAGAAAGAAAAAAGCTAATAGAGTCAACCCTTACGCAGCCTTCTGTTCCACAGTTTCAAAGAATTTCTTGAATCTTGGAGCACACAGAAAGGAAAAAGTAATTCTGTGGTGAAACCTCCTTATTTCTGGAGATGAATCTGCTCCCTGACACATCCCAAAGCAGCAGCAGGTACTTAATGGCTTCCTAACACAGCACAGCCTTTAAGCCTCTGCTGTGCCGAGTGTTTGGTTCCCAACACTTGGAATGTCTTTCCCATGTTTTTCACCGTTTTTGATCAGCACCTTCTGGAGCACTGACCACTCTGCAACCGTCAGGCAACAGCCACCAACATGAAATTCCCAGGTTGTTAATGCTCATGTGACATTAAATGCTGACACAAGGAAATCTTATCTCAGAGAAGTCAGATATGCAGGAAAGAAGATCTTTACTGAGAAGGAGAATAGGGGAAACCTAACCCTTACAAAGTAGCATTGTCCTTATAGAAAATGACTTGGCAATAACATCTTTCGAAGTGGACATACTTATTTAAAACTCATTTTAGACCTTCTGGATGACAGAAATGCTTCACATTTAGGAGACAGAAGTTTCACAAGTGCATCTTGACTATTACACATCTTATGGAAGAAGAGCAGGCTTTCTTCAAATTGTCACTATTCTGAGCAGTAGTAACATTTCCTGCAATATATAGGATGAGAACAGCAACCAGATCAGATAAATTTGTACTGATAGGAAACTTTCAACATCTTGAATTGCTCTGAAAAAACTGCCTATGAATGATATGTACAAAATGTATCTCTGAATCGGACAAAATATGAACAAATGCATAACTACAGAGATTTAGACCCAAACTCCTCCCCTGCAAGTCAAAGAATCTTCAGATTCCAATTTTGGTCGATTACTGGTTTACACTGAGGTGCTCTGCAATAAGTACCATGTCAGAGAACAGACGGCTCTAAACCCTGAGAATGCAGGCTCCTGCATTTGTGGAGACACATGTTTCCATGCCTTTTCAGGATGGCAGCAGTGGGAGCCCCTCCAATAGCCTGGCAAGCCCACGCAGAATTTGGTACATAACAAACTGGCTTGCAACCGATTCCATTTGAAAGCTGTCTGCAGTGGGACTGGCCAACCTTACAAAGTCATGCATGGGGTTGAGGGAAGGTGAATGGCAGCATAAACTGGTTTGGTTACAAGAAAATAATTTCAACAATTTTAGTAGCACTGGTTCTTTTATGACTACAAATTCTGCAGATATGTGCCCGGTCATGAGGGTCATAGGTATTTGCTTCAAAAGAGAGATTCTGTTCACTACTGGGCAGTGGAGTTGGTTGATAGATGCTGAAATATTACAAAAAAGGGTGGACAAACAAACAGTAACTCCCTATTGCTGCCATTTTTTGTCATGAAACTGCAGGAGAGTAGCACTGCGTATTTAAAACAAACGATGGGAAGATGCAACTTCAGAAAGGCAG
>VZTA01012418.1:187437-194937 GCA_013398855.1 Mohoua ochrocephala | reverse complement strand
TCACACCACCGGCAATACCCAGTCCGCAGGCTCGTTTAAAACGTACGCGGGTCTCCAGGTGGGAGATAAAACCCCCCTGTGCCCTCCGCCGCCAGCCTGGGCATGGTTCAGGTATCTCCTGGCTGAAAACTTGGAAAGAAATGAGGGGAACGGGAATTCAGCGTTGCTGTCGGTGTGTGTGCAGCAGCCACAGAGGCAAGGAAGACTTGCAGCGCTCCAGGCAAAGTCTCCATCTCATTCCCCAGCAGTGGGGTCAGGCAGCGCCGCTCGGCTGCCCCTGGACGGGCACTGGGACAGCAGAGCGCACCAGCCTTGGGAATGGCACCAGAGTGGGAGCACAACTGAGAGAGGGCAACAGCCAGGGGAGAAAATACCACACAACATGGACTCCTACAGCTTACAAATTCCAACTGAACATTTGTATGGTCCGGGTGGTTTAAGGGAAAAAAAAAAAAAATTAAAAAAAGGAAAAAGGGTAGGGTATCAGAACTCTGGGGCTCTATTTCCAGTACAACCACTGAGCTGCTGTAAAACTCAGTTTACCTATTTGACAGGCTTAGTTAATTAATGTTTGTAAAGTGCTTTGAGATCCCTGGATGATAGTGCTATATAGGTATAAAGTATTATTATACTAGAAAGTAAAATGTCCCATAAAATAGATATTGCCCTAAATTCTGGTAAAAGTTAGTGCAATAATGTAAAAAGCTGGTTATGTGCCTACATTAAACCCAGATTTAAAAGCATTAGCACATCACCAATGTGCTCCTGTTTGGCATGTGTTTTATGCCCAATACCCTACTCTGGCACATTAACAATCTGTGTATTCATTTATCAGCAGTACATTTTGAATTGTATATTTATGGCACAGTGCACTTTTCATAGCTGAAAATTAATGAACATGCCTCTCTCGTAACAAACAAGCACCTGTGCTGCATAGTTAGTAATCGGAAACAGATTTATTTTTATTAGTGTATATGTGGGCAAAATTTTTATTTTTTTTAAACTATGGTATGCTAAAAGCTTGGTTATAAGAGCATATTCTGCCAAAGGATATCTTTGTTTTATAAACTTCTCCTTATAATTTCTACCTGTAATATTTTCTTTTCAGATTTAGTGATAATGCCTTCATATAGAATGTAATCATTTGTTTGCAGAGCATACTTGTCTTGACAAATCAAGTTCTGAGCTGTTGCCGACCACTACTATAACAAAATGAAAATCCAAAAGTAATGAGGAAGATAGAACTGAATATTTAACCATTTCAGCTAAGGAGCACTTCCCAAATATCTTTTCATATCATTCAGAACTCCAGTCAAAACCTGTATTACCTGCATCAGTTTGGACAAATCAGTCCTGGAGAGGAACTCTTTCTTATTTCACCAGTTTCCTTTTTTATTATTTAAGCACAGAGTTTATCCCAGAAATCAAGGAAGGATTCAAAACAACAAAACCTATACATGTAACTTGAAACATGCTCCTGGCCTTTAGTTTTAATCTTCATTTAACTTCCTATCTGCTGCAGCTCTAAGAGGTCCAGGAATCTGTTCCAGCACCATAAGAAAAGTACAGTCATTCTAGTTAAGTCCACACTATCTTACTTATTTATTGCTGAGTGTAAACATCTCCTGGCACTGTCTTCACACATCTGTGGGCTGGTTGCTCTCTCTGTGGCTCCTTCATACCCTCTGGCCTGAAGACTTTTTTAGGGTTAGAAATTTAAATGGAAGGAACAAAGGGAGTCTTTCATCCCCCAGCTATAACTGAACTAGACCTGTGTACCACTCAGCACAAGATGCTTCAGCTTATGTAAGCGCCTGTAGTGTCAGAGTCAAATAAAAACCTTGTCATTGATAATGGTGGCAAAAGGGGTAGCTTATTCATTTGTACTTCACAGAGTATCTGCCTGGAAAACAATCCCAAACTATGAAGATAATCAAGTATTTCCAGAGGTGTTAATTTGGGAGCCTCCATTTAATTTTAGTAGACCACAACTTCAAATCCAAACTTGAATATAGACTCTTTCATTGAGCTCTTTAATCAAATTCATTTGTAAATTAAGCTACAAACAACCTGTCAAAGCCCATTAAGACACCTGAACAAAACTCTCCTGGAGTATGCACTGTACACCACCATGCAGAATAGCACATCAAGCCTCAGATCTGCACTGCTCCTCTCTCTGTGGCTTTCTGCAAGACTCCTGGATGCAAACTTCCTTTTGCAATGGCCTACATCAAACACCGTTTCCTGTTCACATACAAAGATAGAAATGCAAATGTAAGAATGCCAGAGCATCTAGTCAAAAATGATTGCTTTTCATTCATCCAACTAATGGCCACCTTGCTATTTTTCATTATATAACCCTTAGGAGTTCTACAGTCCCTACAACCTTAGGAATATAGCCTGTATGGAGGAAAAATCAGCATGATTTTATCAGTCATTTATCTCACTCCACAAAAACATCTACTTCCAAAGAAGTCTGCATTTCTCAGTATTTCTAATATAAAGGAACCTACTAAAAAAAAAAAAAAAAAAGAGAGAGAAAAAGCCTGACATATTAAATAGTATGTAATTGTAACAAAAATTCTGTTGAAATAAAAATCATAGCTGATGCTCAAGCCCTGCAGCCCTGACCTCCATCAACAGGCTTGACATTAATTGTCAAATCAGTTCTTTCTCTTGCCTGGCTGTGGGGAGG
The DNA here is from genome assembly GCA_013398855.1 of Mohoua ochrocephala. Taxonomy (NCBI): domain Eukaryota; kingdom Metazoa; phylum Chordata; class Aves; order Passeriformes; family Acanthizidae; genus Mohoua; species Mohoua ochrocephala. The sequence goes on along the minus strand of VZTA01012418.1, from coordinate 192,242 downwards.
GTAACTTCTTGCAGTCATGTTCAGGAAAAGCACCAGGCTCAGCTTTTCCTCAACCTGGGCCACCAGACACAGAAAATCCTTCTAGTGCTCCAGAATACTATCCCAGCTCCTCCTTCCAAGGGTGTCCAAGCTCAGAAAGCAGCCCATTTCCCAGCATAGAACCAGAGTGGGAAGGGAACAGTTTTCCATCTCTGCTGCTGAGAACTGAGTGGTGCTTTTCACAGTCCGGTCACAACCCAGCGTGGGGTGTGAGCTGCGTTTTTGCTTAGAGCTCAGCGAATCCAGGATTTGGTTTTGGGAAACTTATGTGCTTCATGAGTTGTGAAAGAGTCCCTGGGTTAAACACAGTGGGGTTTTCAGAACACAGAAGCTGGGAATGGAAGTAGCATGTGGAAATTTTGGACTCTTTGGGGAAACATGTACAAGGCATGCCTCACTAATAACTCACTATGAACAAAGGCAAAATGTTCCTCTGTGTCAGTAATGATATCTTCCCAATTTGGCCTTTTAATACTGATGTCACCAGAAGCCCCATCCAATTTTAAAGGTAGAACATGTTTCAGTAATTCTTACCGCAATTCTCTAGCATATTTTATAGCAATAATGCTGTTACAGCTATGATGATCTAAGGACGTAAGCACAGCAGAATTTGAAGAAGTAACAGCTTATATTAAAAACTTAACTACCACTAAAACAGCTAACATAACCTGGAAAAGCAGGAATGTATTTCAGGTACAAATTCCTCTTCAAGAACAGAGCAAGCAAAAAACCTCCAGCTCAATTACTGAAGTTAAACTCAAAACAATTATCCCCAGTCTATGCTCATCTCATATTTAATAGTGTTGTTTGATCTGGGGTTATTTTTATTTTTAAGAAACAACTTTAATACTTATTTTTAGGGGAAAAAATATTGTTAAGGAAATAAATTACTTGTTTTAGTTTTCAAAATATCCATTGTAGCAAACACAGGAGCACTGAACTCGATGTACCTGTGGAGTAATTCTGCCATGGCCAGCACTGTGCTGTTGTGCTGAAGGGCACACCTGTAAACCAACACAAGTCTGCCCTGCACCTTACAAATGTTGTGATAAAATGCAAGTTTATAATAAAGGTCACTGTCAGAGGCTAATCATTTTGTTGTGGGAATCTAACCATGATGCCACTGATGACCCAACCCCTGACAGCCATCCTTTAAAATTTCCTTTACCATACATTTCTGAAGAAATATGGTTTTGTGTGACATACCCTCCAGTGCTGGAGGATACAGTCAGTAGCTGAAGAAAATGGAGAATGTGCTAAGCAGAGGTAATACCATGCTTATTTTAGTGATATTTCTGGTCTTTCTGGATACTTGGGTGCAAAGATATTTTTTACAAAATCCTCTAATTCATAACTAAATAAAATACCCTTAAATTAAAGAAGAGTGCATTAGAAATAGTTTAGGTCAGTAAAATTTAAACAGCTTAACTCTCCTTATCCAAAGGCCAAAAGGAATCCTGAAAGGTTTGCATACTTGAGTCTTCTGATAACCGCCCACAGGAAAAAAAAAAAGCTGTACAAAACTTGTATTATCTCCAGTATGAACTCACTGTTAATTGAAGTTTTGATAACTGATGATAAAGTGTGAACTACTTCATCTACCACAAACTCAGACAATACTATTTGGATGCAGTTTGGAATGGAAATCGTCTACTATCATGTTTAAATATTAAAAACCAGAGGGGAGGGGCTCAGCTCTGTTTCCCTGAGCTCAGCACACCACAAACCACGGCATTGCCACCATTTAGCTTTTGTCCACAAATGTTTATCCACAGATCTCAACACATTCAACAAAGAAAGCTCATCTGTACTTTAGAGCAGCACAAACTGGAGCCTATAAAGACAACATTTCGTGCCAGGGCTTACAGAAAAGTTTGTGGAAGCAAGAAGCTCATTTCATTTTGCTCCCAGTCCTACACCAGCCCCACGACATCAGCAACAACCTTGAAGAAGACTACAGTAAACCTAAATATTTAAAGCCATATGTTCAACTCGTTTCAGCACATACGACCTGACAGACTGAAGGACGAACATCACAGGTAGAAGCCATCACACAAATCAATGCTACTGTGTCACTCCATATAGAGACTGCTACAAGAAATGCACATTGCAAGACACTTGCAAAGTTACAGAGTTATAACTGCAGAGTGGACTTGACACGAATGAACATCTTATTTTAAAAATAAAAATACAATCCTTATTCCCAGGCTATGGTGCAGGTACAAGCTGATGGACCTCCCTATGACCTTGTTTTCTAGTCCTTTCTAAGCTTTCCATTTTCTTGCTTTTAGCAAGTACCTCTCTTTGCTCTCAAGCACTTCTCAAGGAACCTTTATTGCAGCAATTCCCAATGCTGGGAAGTTCCATCCACTGGCAGTGGTTCAACAAGAGCCCCACAAAACATTGTTGTTGCATCACAGACCAGGAAAATTCACTGCAAGTCCTGCAAAACAGGAATCCTCAACACAACCCCAGAGAACTTTAAAACAGAAACTACTAGGTGGGACAAGCACAAACTATCTAAAGAGGAAAGTTTTTCAGATCCTAAATTTGAGTTGGGATGACAGAAGAGGGAGAGCTTTTGAGCCTATCTACAGATAAATTTCACAAAGGCCTTAATATTTATCACATAAATTTAAACACTTTTATCTTAATAGAATGCAAAGTCCAACAGAGGTTGTAGCAGGTATGTTTACACAGGCACCTCCTCACCTGTCACAGCGACAGAGAGCAACAATTATCTGAAAGGAGCTGAAAGAACAGACAGTCAGAAAACAGAGTAAGGAAAATGGTATCAAATTGAAACTGCATGGACAATTTAAACTTAAAGAATGTAATTACACAAACTAAATTATGGAAAATTCTCCTTCTGAGAAAAACAGGGCATGGTCTTTAGTCTGACAAGTGGCCAAACATGTTTCTTAGCCAGCTCAAAAAACTCCTGTAGCACCTGTGTCTCATAGCACAGGAGCAATCCACAGGGAACTGGAATCCAGCTGTAAATCACAGCACACCTGAGCACAGCTCCCAACACTGACACCATATAGGATGGTTCCTTTTGTTTCTTTGATCAAGAGTCAAGATATTTATTCTAGATCCAGCAGCGTAGTGAGATAGGCCTGTGACTTTAGGCAGGATGGTTAAAAGCAACTGATTTTTCAGAAGAGCTCACTACTGGCAGCCACTGCTTTTCCAACTGACAATAAGATCCTTAGCTCCTTTGATTTCAGCTGCTCAGCTTTACAATGAATCTAACAACATATACACAGATAGTGGCAAATGCATTATAAATATACAATTAACAGGGGTGTGAAGGTTGAGTAGTACTCACCTGTTGAGTAATGCTCTCCACTAAAACTCTTGAACCTCCCCTTCCTATTTAAACAAAAAGACACCCCCTGGATTTGGTAGGGCAGCACTATTACACCCTGAAGTCACACATCAACCAGATGCCTTGGTAGATTACATTCAGCATCACTGGCTCCAGCCATTCCTAGCACAGACTCTGACATTCCCATCTCAGTCAGCCTCAGCCACTGTGATCTCTGACACTGCCCTGGGAGCCTCCTCACCCATCTGCTGCACCCCCATCTTCTCATGGACCTTCTGACCAGGCTGGGGCAGAAAGTGCTGCAGCATCTCCTCTGCAGGCCAAGAACCTGCAGCCTGGTGCAGGTATTTCAGTTCTTGGAAATGAGAGGGCTGAAGCTTTTCTTACAGTTATTTTGTCAGAGAAACGATCAGTGAAAGACCTGAGAGCATGTTCTGCTTTCAGAAGAGGAGGAGAAGTACTCAGGAGAAGTTAAGGAAATTTTCTATCTTCCTCCTCTCCCCAAAAATCTCCCTGTTCTCATTTTTGAGTGAACTGGAGACAGCTCACCAGCTCTTTTTTTTTCCTCTCCATAAATAGTAGCTTTGGGTACTTAGAAAAACTCTCAGATATAAAGCTGGATGCTATTAAAGTGTTTATTATTTTTCAACAACTGTATTGCACAAAAAGATTCTGAACTCGGTTTTCTCCCATCTGTAAGTCTAATGCTGCTGTTCCTATGCAAGCAAAGCCCTCCATTCAAAATCAGTAATGTTCTCTACTTTTTCTGTTTTATTATGATCAAAATGCATATTTATACCATTACATAAAACTCATAGAATATGTAAAAGCACATAACCACAACTGCAGTAAAAAACGGACCAGAAAGGACTTCAATGATATTAAACGAGCAAGTGGTTTAGCTTTTTTCCAGAAAAGAAGTCTCACAATGAGTTTTCTTTGTCCCTTAAATGAGACAATTTTAACATAGTAGTTTGCTGTGCTTTCAGTTTGTGTGTAAACGATGTAACAAAGCATACAATTATTTTTTCTCACGGATTGTAGTGGAAAGCCTGAAGGAAATTTTCTTAAATTTGATGCTTACCTCTTTCCCCAAAAGAATATTTATCTTTAAAACAAAATTTAAAAAAAAAAAAAAAAAAAAAAAGGAGTTATATTACTGGTAACAAAGGTTTTAGCATCCACTAAAATGTCATCTAAAGTTGCCAAATAAATACTTACATGCTGCTGATGACTGTTTGTTTAGGAAAAGGAGATTTAGCTGCTCACATGTTCATTAGCACACACAGGGAAATGGATGAAAAATTCTTTTGGTACTTAAAACTGATGCCATGGCCGCTGCTTACAAGTATTTCTAATACACAGTGGGTAAAAAGTGAATAATGACCAGATTAAGATATTAAAGGAAAGCAATGATTGAACTTTTTTTTTTTTT
>VZTA01012418.1:165620-187424 GCA_013398855.1 Mohoua ochrocephala | reverse complement strand
TTTTTGAAAAAAGGAATGAAGCAACCAACAAAAATGCCCCTTCTTTTTTCCTGGTTACTCTATAAACCCAAAATGCTTGAAGTAGATTGCCTGTTATTTTAGCAAATATGGTGATTTCTGAGCGTGCCTGTGCTTTTACATATTTGAGTTTTGCAATGATTCAGGCATTATTGCTCTGTAATAGGTGTGGCTGCCTTTGAAATGTAAGCTCACAGCTTCTGTAGTCAGTGAACCATTGCTGATAGGGCTGACTAGTCAGAAGCAAAACTGGCTAGTTATGAAACTACTATAGTATATTCTTTATCTCATACACATTTAAAGGATTTACCTATCTATCCCACTGCAGACCTACTCATTGAGTAGGAGCCAACAGCATATGATTGTGTTAATTAATCTGCTATTGTGAGTAAAGGAACAGCTGCAGTGGTCTCGTGGATACGTTGTCAAAGGAAAACAATGTAATGTTAAGCTTCTGACTGCATATTCTGTTACAAAGGAGGTTTACGAGAAGTTAAATTCATAAATCACAGATCATTTTTATAATAATAATAAATATCATCTGACCTTTAAAGGAAAGGTTTTAGCATTCTTAATTTCAGTTTGAAATATGTTCTGAAATACGATACTTAAGCTTTAACCCAATTCTTTGTTTTGAAAACAAACATTCCCCAGAAATGATAGGAAATGGTAGTAGCTATAGAAATGACCTCTGACTGTACTAGATACATGCCATTGTAGTTTTAACAAAGATCAGAGCCCAAAATATCAAGTTAAAAGAAGAAATTGTTGGCTTCCATCCAATACCTCTTCTAATAAAAACACAATTTCCAATATTATACAGAAATGCAGAATGAAAGGAACATTCATTACAGGGAAAACACTTATTATTTACATAGGATTTTATCTTTTTTTTTTTTTATATGGAAAAGGGTACAAAAAAGACTTTTTCCTAAGTAAAATAACATAATCACTTTTGTGATTCAAATCTACCCCCTACCAAATCCTTTTGGACAGTATATACATCAATCCTTTCATAAACACCCAAGTGGTGACTGACCCAAAAGAGAGAACAAACAGGATTTTTTTTATGGCTGGCTTTTAGAACATAACCATAGAAAATTATGTTAGAAATTCAAGTAAGAAAAGTTTCGCAATTCAAAACTGCTTTGATTAAATAGGAACCTTGTGCCATGGCCAGCCTGATTTTGTGAAAACACCTTGTGATCCTTTTAATTCAGAAGTGAATTGCTTTTTGAATGAACAGAGGAACATCTGATGCAACCCTTATTTTAAATAACAGGGACCAGATTCTCATTGGGTATGATCAGCAGAGCTCCACTGGCATTCATATGCTTATGCCACTTTATACCAGCACAAGATCTGGTCCAAAAAGTACTATCTGTCAAGCAAACATGTCAAATTATAGAATTCTTGCTTTGTTTTGTTTATTTCTTTTGACAGCTGTAGTTGGCTTTATTGGCATATATGCTTTTGATTAAATTAGCTGCTATTTTATTTCTCTTAAATCTTTCATGTCTGTCATCTTTTTCTTTTCTCCTTGTTTAAAAAAAAAAAATCTGTTAAATCTGTGAAAACCGAGACCCAATCCAGACCTCTGGTACACTGCAATGACTGATGATTTTGGGGGAACTATGCCAATTTAAGTCTCTACAATGTCCTGGCAACAAAAGAGATGTTTCACTTCAACTGGAGTGGAACATATAAGAAAGTCTGAAGTAGCTTTATTCACAATTTTAGATGCGATTTAAAACAAAGAAAAAGAAAGGAACATAATTTTAGATGCGAATCACCAGCGTACAACTTGGTAACCCAGCAGTGACTGCATGGCACCAAACAACAGATTTCAGTCCAACAGCAGCCTCCAAGGAAAGAGAGTAGAGCCAGAAATTAGGACCCCAGAGTTTCAAACACACGAAAGAGAGATCTTCCAAATTAAAGAGTTGTTCACAATAAGAATCATTTCATGGCTCACAAAATGCAACGTGACCTGTGGATACCCAAATAAATTAATAAACCTAATAAAATCAGTGGATGTTCCTTGCATTTAGAGAATGTTGTTCTTCAAAGTAAATGGTGGTATTTGTCCATCCTGTATCCTCCAGAAACAATAGATGAGTTTTTAGAACTGCTATCTTTATCTGGGCTCGTACGCACTGTTATTTAACAGATCTGACTATCCTTTATTAAAACATCAGCACGTACCTTCCTCCTGAAATACACACACACTACTCACCTCAGCCGTGCAGAATCGCCAAGTGCTTGCACAAGGTCATTAAAACAACACTTTGTGACTTCAATCGGGCTCTGTGAATTCACCAGCGTTATTAGTAATTGGGTTGATGACTTCAGTGAAGTTGGTTGGGTTGGGTCTTCATGGATATTTACTATTGTGTTTCTTTCTTCAAGTCAGAATTCTCAAATAGAACAATTTATTGGACTTTTTAAAGCCTGATTAAAACACTGCTATCAGCTGAGACTTAGTTGGATGTCACCCACTATTTCCATTTGACAAAATATGTCATAATTTTTGAGAAAATCATATATATATTTAAACAGGAAATTACAGCTTTGATTAAGGTACAGTTCCTTTCAGGCTAAGAAGAGAAGAATGCATGGAGAGAAGCAAATTCCCTAAGTTTCCATAATGGAAATCTAAAATGTTCCCAGCAAATAATTGAAATGAAAAGGCACATTGGAATAAATATTAAATTCAGTCATGCTTGTGACTGGAAGGCCACCCATGCAGCCTCAGCATCAGATATAATAACATTTTTTCCTCATGTTCCCTTTCCTCAGAGATTAAATGAATCTATTCTGCCAATTAACAACTGATTTTTATCTCGGAACCAGTTTCTCCTGGATGTGAATACAAGTTCATCAAACTGATGCATGTTCCTCTGCAACAAGCTGGTAGGGAACCTACCTGAGGTCAGAGGGGATTTTATGATCCTTGGATGGCCAGAAAAGCAAGTGAATGGGGGGTGACATTAGGGAGTAGCACTAGAACTGCCCATTTGGCTGTTAACAATTGTTGAAGGTCTCTCCAAAACGCAGAACATCCTAAATGGAAATAAACTTGTCACCAACAACTGAGACATCTACCCTTTAATTAATGGAAGTGTGAAGGGTGTTGCAGCTATCTGGAGATTGCTTATGGTTACACATCAGTCAACATATCAAATTAGAACTATTCTAGGAGATTCCATCAATTGCCTGAGTTGAACAACTAGCACTGCTTTAGCCATCAGAGCTTAGCAGCCGCTACTTATTAAAGCTGCCTGCTTAAAAACTCACACTAATTTCTATTGTAATTGCATCTATTTCAATGGACTGGACATTTGCCATTGTGTGACAGAAAAAAAATGGTCTCAGCCAGTTCAAGAAGAATAATGCAAATACAGAGTTATCAACCTACTTGATAGCTGATACAATAGTACTTTTACTTTGGACCTACCCATGATGAATACTGGCTGCAGAAAGATCTGCAATTTTCTAAAAAAAGAACTACAGAATCCAACTACAGAAACTCAATATAGGCTAGCGAATAAATCACTAGACTGAAACTCAGGAGATGCTCCACTGGCTCTTCCACTGGAATACTGAATGACCTCAGGCAAATTCTTTTGCCTTTCTTGCCTAAGTTTTGCAAAGTATAGAACGGAATTAGAAATATTTTACTTCTGCTCAATTGTTTGGAGATTTATCAATTAAAAAAACATAGTAAAAGCTCGCTGTTTATGTATCATATATGTAGAAGCTGACCAAATGATGCTGGTTAACTCTTTTTATTTTAAGAATAGTTGAAATAACGTGTCACTTTAAACAGATGTCCATCTTGAAATAAAACACAGATCTCTACGGAAAACTTCTAAAGAAAAGGCGAAATGGACTCCAAAACCAAGGCAGCCTAAAGAATGGGCACCATCTACAAAGAACCACGCATGCAGAGAAATCTTTAAAGCTTGTGAGTACATACTACCCCAGAGAGTCAGACAGACTTTCCTGAGATATTGTCTTCTAAAAGCAGAGACAGCAAAGTACTTGGCCCACTCTGTTAGCAGGATAAAGACACATCCACTGCTAATGGCTGCCTTCATACAGGTGTTCTGGCATTTGAGCAATTAACTAAATTTGCCAATGCTTATTGTACTTACTGCACCTATTTTACACATTCCTTGTTCATGAACCCCAAGACCTGATCACGACCTTAGCTAAAACTTCTCCAAGAGTAACTGCCAGGCAAATCTTCCTGCCAAAGGCCCTCTCAGCCAAAGGACACCTGATCAGCTTCATGGCAGATGTGGCTTTTGCCAGTATACAAGGGACAAAAGTATTTTTACAAGAAAATCAGAAAGATTTGTGAATCAAGACAGCAGGAGAAAGAACATTACCACCGACAACAATATGCAGTATAATCACTACACAGACACAGAGAGGTAAACAATAATAATATACTATAAAATGAAAGTAAGGACAAAGATCTTCACAAATATCATCATTCCAAAGCCCACTCCCAACCAAACGAGACTGTAGGAACAACCAATAGCAATACTACACAATGTTCCACCTAAAAATTGATGGTTAGAGGCTGCTTATATGTGGTAGGAGAAGACAGACATTATCACCCAGGAGCTGGTTGGTAGGTATAAGAATGTCCTGACTTGATGGTACATGCAAGCTACGCACTGCCTCTGCTGGGGTAACAAATAAAGGCTACAAACTCAATGGCTTTTAGTCTGAAATCTCTGCTCAGCACTAAAATAAAGAAATAAATAAGCAAAACAAACCAGCAAGAGAAAAAAGAACTGATGGGTTTAGACTGTTCATCTCCCATCTCAAATGAAGATAGCACCTGGGGACTACCAGCAGGACCACGAGAGGAGGAGGATTACCTATCCACAACCCACTGCCACTCCACATCCCAGCCCCAGAACTAAACATCTCATCAGGACATCAGGAAGTTCTTGTCATTATGCACTCACCTGGAAACAGACACTGAACAGATCTCTTCAGCCATTGGAAACACTGGCTGATTGCAGGATATCACTGAGCACTACAAGTAAATAGCAAAAGGACCAAAAAAATCTCCTAAGGGAAAGGCAAAAAGACAGAAGGAGCATAAACAGTGCTTCCTTTTGAGACTGCAAGCAATGAGTGACAGCAAGACAGACACCAGGCAGAACGCAGTTTCATTCCTGACAATACAGAATTAAAAAACCTGAATGTTTTTAACAGTTTTCAGTTGACTCTGGCAAAGGAAGTTGTCAGTGAAATTGTATTAAATGTGCCATGCATGATCAAGACTCTCAGCATCTCATAAAGAAACAGATTTAGGGGGTAAAGCCTAAATTCTGAAAACCCTGGCAATCTCCCTTAACCAGGTAAACCCTGCTAACCCTGTTAAAGGCTTGTTGTACAAGGACAGCATAAATGAGAGCAGGGTTTGAACTACTCAGTATCTGAGATCCAAAAGAAAAGGAAGGATATGAAGACTTGTTTGAAAACCAAAACATGTAGAGGAATACTTTTATAATCTAATTGTCTAAGCCAGTAGCTTGAGAATGCTCTTGGCGCAGATGACCAAAAGATCTCAAGAACTTTAAAGAGTTGTGAGGCAGAAAAAATTCATTAAAACCCCTTGTCATGAGGTGCTAGGGCAAGAGAAACGAAAGCTGCTGCCTTGTCTGCTTTGTGACGTCCTTGAGACAATTCTACTGGCAGATTTTACACCCAAGTACTAACACAGATTACAAGACATCTCGTGTTTCTGCCAGGAGTCCCAGTGCAGGAGACTCCAGTGGAAGCAGCCTGCAGTACAGAAGGCTTAGGACTGCTTGTCTCCTCTGTTCCAGAATAGCAGATTGCTACAAACCTTCAGTATCCTTAAATATAAATGCATTCTAGTGAAAAATGAGAGACGTGGCACATCAGAGCTGAGTCCTCAAGAGCTGAGTTTCTCGGGCTGTGATTTTGGGCAGACTGCAGTGAAGCAACCACTGTGCACAGAGATATCTCCTGAATATGCCACTGTAAGGAAAGTGGGACACATCAGATAAATGCTTTGGTAGCTTTTCATCCAGTTGGAGGGGACTGTCATTCTGGCTGTCTGTAGCTGTCTCTTGTACCTTAAGTTTAGAGTTATCGTATTCCAAAATCCAACAAAATATATGAGGGCAGCCCCTCAGTTATGTGCACTTACAGGGAAGAGCCATCCAGGAGACTGCTGCCCAACCACTGCAGCATAACAGAGCTCAGAAATGTCAGAAATTCTGGGTATCTGCTCCAACAAAGCACTGATGTTGGGTTGGACTTCCATAGCCAAGGCTTCCAGTTTTATGTGGTGCAGCCAGTATCAGGAAAAGCAAGTATTTTTCAAACAACAAGAAACAAAACAAAACAACAAAAAAAACCCCAAGCCAAAACAAAATAAGACCACGAAAACCCACAAAAAAAAAAAAAAAAAAAAAAAAAAAAAAACAAACAAAAACCCCACCAAACAAAAAAAAAAAAAAAAAAAAAAAAAAAAAAAAAAAAAAAAAAAAAAAAAAAAAAAAAAAAAAAAAAAAAACCACAAAAAACCCCACCCAACAAATAAACAAACAAACCAACCAACCAAAAAACTCCAACAAGGTATGGTATTTTACATTATTCACTCAGCTCATTCTTTTTCTGAGTATTTTCACCACTGCATTATTAAATCCTGTAGTAATACCATTTTATTTAAGGTATTCTCATCCTATGCATTACAACCCTCATCCCCTAGAGATGTTATTCCCGGGAAAATAAGAAATAGGGGGGAAATTATTTTTTCCAGCTCTTTATTCTCTTGCTTAGTCACTAAAAGAGAAAACTAACCCCATCAAAATTACCAAGGTTAGAAGACAGAGAGGCAGATTCTGCCATGAAGGCATGCACAGATCTAGAACCTCCAGATACATAACCACACACTTTAGATGAGTAGGGAAAAAATGATGTTGAAATGAAGGATGCCTTTTTCCATTCTATGTCTATGGGTACAGAACAGTCTGTGTATGGCATTGCCTTGTCCCCTGGAAAAAGCATTTACAATATTCTCCCAACTTCACAGTAATGTTATCAGAGAATGTATACATTCTATTTTTTAAAAAAAACTATTTCTAAAGCAAAATAATTCATATTGAACTGTGGAAGAAAAAGATCCAAAAGGAATTTTAATTAAATAAATTACAACGATTTTATTTAACTTTTTTTTTTTCTTTAATATTGGTAAGTAAAGGAAGGAATATGCCCGTTCTTAATTTCATTTGGTGCCATGATAAAGTAGAAGCACTGGAGAGTGGTAATCGCAAGAGTAATTTTAACTGCACACTATAATATGCTGGAAGTGACTTACAATGGCATCATTATGCAAAGTCTATTATATTTGTCAAAGCCTTTTAAGTAACAGCAATGGAAACAGTGAGAAGAATAGCAAGATGGGCCATCAGATGAAGGAGGAATTGCATTCTATGGAAAAATATTTGCACACCTCTCTTTGAATCCTCTCATGATAGTTTTAATTTTAGTGCTTCTGCAGGGAAACAAACACTTGTACTGATTATATGGGTCAAGACTTATTTTTTAGGAGATAACACCTCACCATATGAAATTACAAATTTGTAAGACAGTGCAGAACCACTTAAGCAGCTATTCTTAGAAAACAAGATTCTTATCTGATCAAACATTTCTTGGTACTTTATGAAGTACAAGTCAAAGGACATTAAGAATCACAGAAGAGAGACTGTTTAAAATACAGGAGACCTAACCACTCAGCTGGATTATACTATCCAGACTCACTGCCCAAATGGAAAAAGCATGTCCATTTTTTAAAGTAGCATTAGTACACAGTGATTTTTTATGGCATCAACCAGAAAAACTATTCTGGCTTACCAATTACAATACTTTCTATCCCAGCTTATTATCTCTGCAAACCAGTAGCCCAAAACACCACCATCAAAACCACTTATCCAGCTGTTCAGAACTTGTGCAAAAATGTCCTAAATGGATGGTATCTTAGCGTCCCTTACCAGTATTTAATGTAAACAAATACACAAAACATAAAGTAGTGTGATCAATTAAGCAGGAAATCAGGGACGAGAGAGTCCTTTGAGATCTATGCATTAAACACACTTGCAAGAACTATTTTTCTTTCTGGAAATCATTTTTAAGTACATTACAAGAAGAGAAAATTAACCATATTCTTAAATCCTTTGAAATACAACAGGTTTCAGAGGAAAAAAAGCATTGTAGTAGTATTGCAGGAAGCAGCACGAGTAGGGTTACAATCCCTCTCAGTTTTTAAAGCCATGCACCCAATCCTAAATATACAGGTGTGCACCTCCCTTTTCCATTTTGTAATAATATTAAGTCTCCCTAACAGCATGCTTGAAGTCAACATGTCTACATTGAAAGGAGTTCCAAGCGCACGCACACGTGAAATAGCAGAAGAAGCTTTAAAAAGTGGGCTGGCTAAATTTTCAGTTGAGCCAGCCCCCAAAACTCATTTTCCACTGCAATTTCTAGAATGAAGACTCACAAAACTCATACATGCCTTAGTCCCTCATTTCTCCTCTAACATTCACATGCATTCAAAAAAGTTTTGTTTTTAAAGACAAAATCTTTTCCCCTTATATTTAACTCTATGTTTCTTGTTCAATTTAAAAACGGCAGCAAAATGAAATGTTTTCTTAATGAAAAAACTACTGACTGCGTGCACTGTGAACATCAACAGCTACTAAAGACATCTCCCAGATTTCATGTCCCCATTGTCTGATCCAGAATCCTAATTTGTCTAATGTACAATATAAGCGAAGCAAAACTGCACTGCAGAAATCTGAAACACCATCTCAACTGCTCTTAATTTACCTTTTATGACCCAAAGCAGAGGGCTAAGATCTGCACTCCGTGCTCCCACCATCTTTTGGGTATAGCAGAGTCCGGTCATGGAAACTCTATTTAGACAGAATCAATTCTTTCCGTACTTAATATAAAATCATGTGAACTAAATATATCTGATCTTCTTTTCCATTAGATCTAGTACTCCTGAAAAGCTATGGCAGAATTTGCATTCAAGATGCTGACCAATAATGTGCGTTTTAACTTACTGTGGCAAATAAAACTTTGTGCCATATGGCTGATTAGAGATATTCTCTCTCTTTTTCTTCTCCTCTAAACAGCTGGGTGAGTAACAACAAGCAAAAGACAGTCAGCAGCTGCACACTGTTATCATTACTTTGATACTGCTTGAAGGAATCTAAGCCTTCCACAGGTATGCACCTGAGATTAGAGGCAAAGAATTTTCCTCTCTAAATATGAGAGGAAACAGCTATGGGAGTTATAATTATGTTTTACAGGTGTCATCAGAACAATGCTTCCAAATTTTACCCAGAACAAACATACTCTTTTTCCATTTTGTGATCGAATTTTTCAAAGACCTTCAGGGAAAAGATATTATTGTACAAAGGCAACAACAGTGAGTAAATAAGTATAAAGGCAAACACTTCTATTGCAGACTTCCCAACTTTATCTATTTCACCCGTGCAACTTTAGTAGTTATCCAACAGGATCTGCAAACAGAGCATTCACTGTTCAGGCTCTGTGTTTGATTACTGTGCACCAGGGATTCCCAGGCTGGAATGCCACTGGACCCCCACAGCTGGCACAAGTTGGCAATCAGGGGAGAATTAACGAGCCACGTGGCTCTGGCACATCATAAGTCAAAAGGTATTTGGAAATGATAATGGCTGAAGGAACTTCACCTGATATTACCTTCTTAGCACCACCCAAAGTTTGAGAGGCCACAGGAATGCCTGATCTGAGGAGTATCCACTGCAGCTGGGGCTGAGTGGGAAGAGGGAATTTGAAACAATAGGTGGAACATGCTGCAAAAGCTTGGAAGATTATGGACACCTCTCTGGCCACACAGCTCTTGCCTCACTTCTGCCATCCCATCTGAAAGGGAATGTAATTGGTAGATCTGAAGGGTAATGTATTTTAAGTCTTTCATTGCTGCCTTATTATAAATTTAAAAAAAAACCAAACAAAAAAACCAAACTAAACAACAAAATGCTGTGATAATAAAGATGTTTATGAGACAACTGCAGCTGTCTTAGCTCCTCTCCCTAAGGTGAGTGACCCCACCTGGGGAAGGAAAGAAGGCAAACACTTTTTTCAGCTTTCTCCTTCAGGGAGCTGGACACCGTGTTTGGGTTTGCGCTTTGGAGATTATCAGGATAATTTCTCAGCCTCTTTGGATGATGGTTCTTCCTTCTACATTAAATAAGTGCATGGGAGGAATATTTCCCAGAGCAGTACAATTGAAGAGAACAATACAGTATCATAAGAAAAGCTAATTTTTTCCCATATGTTTACATTTAAAAAGACTTTAAGATGATTCTCATCCAGTCGTCATACTAAAACTCAGCACTACAGCTACGCACTCAGTCACAGGGTTAGGAATTTTGAGAGTTCATAATAAAAGATGTGTAAAACAGCACAAATCAAAGGAATACTTGTACAAATTTCACAAGCAACTATATTGTCTCATGTAACTCATGAATAGGAAAAATAAAACCCATTGGGTATATAAGGTTTCCAGCTAATCAGGGAATGACAATTACAGTGCAGCACTAATTGTGGTCTTTGTGAATATTGAAGGTCTTTTTCTATGCACACAGATACGTTTTCAGGACAGAAACCCCCCTTTTATTGTTGGAAAGCACCTAGAAATCTCTGGACACTACTCTACCGGCAGCTGGGTTATTTTTCTTTAAGTTTAAATTATTGCACATGGCTATCGTTGCTAGGTAGGACTTGGCTTCCAGCTTTGTAACACTGATGGCTGAAGTCTGGGCTGGACTAAGAAACAAGCAAAAATTCAGAGGTGAAAATTACCTCTGTGGGGGTGGTTTGTATTTGTTAATGCCTTTTAAAAATTGTCTTGGATATTTGCTTGAGCAAGGTATTGCCAGTCTCTGCTCTCCAGGCAACCTAGCACTTGTACTCTTGTTGCTTTCAAGTTCAGTGTCACCAAGATACTTTCAGGCAACAGATCATCTAATAAAGAACAATATGATGTCAGTGTGTAATGACTTCTTGAGAAAAAGAGTGATGTTATTCAGCAATACAAAGAGACAGTCTCACTTTCTTCTCAGATAAACAACTTGGTAATGAAAGATTTTTTTAGAGGTATAGAACAACTGAAGGAAATTTAAAGGGGCATAGCAACTTGTGTGTTAAAAAGCCCAAACACCCACATTTTAAATATTAATAACAGACAGAGCCACTGATTCCATTTCTATTGACAGGAAATTAAAAAATAAACACATAAAAATTCAGACGAGGATTTAAAAAAACATTATCCAGTGACAGACGCTGAAGAAAGGAGTATTTCTCAAAACACAACATTTACAGAAAAGCAGTAAAAATTATCACTATGCTCATGTTTGTACTAAACTCACATTTGATGTAACTGATTAAAATATAGTAGATGGCACTGGCACCTCATGCAGGATTAGAAGTTTCAAACTACAAATGCTACACAAGTGTACCTTGATAGGCACACAATGCACAGCAGTCAAGCAGCGTCAGGAAGGCTTGAAGTGTGCCTGCCTTACGTTTCTTCCTGTACTTTAAGTCCACTACACTGTCAAACAGTGCTAAACATCTGTACTGTAAATGCAAATCAGGTCCAAATCCCTGAAAATCTGTGCATTTCTTAATTCACTGATGCCACCAGCACTCTGCATGTGGCAAAAAGACGGTCATTACGAAAAGATATCATGAACCATTTTTAAATAGAATACATTTACATTCACCACATTCTTATTGCTAGTCTTGGTCTTGCTTTTTAATAGTGCTAAACAGTCACTCGGGAAAGCATGTTATGTACAAACAGTGCACACACAAGCTTGGTTCTTCAGCAACTTCAGACAGGGGTGTAAAATGCAAGCTGGAGTCCAAAGGCAAGGAGGTAGAGCTCTAGTAAATCTGATGCAAAGCCTAATCTGTCTTTTGTCTGTACAGTCTGTGGAATATTTGAAAGGGAAGCAAACACACCAGCAAACATTGCATGTTACTTGTCTCAGGGGAAGTTCTGAATTTTTGATCACCAACCCCATCACAGATAATCAAAGGAAGGACCTAGCAAACCAAAAAATTTCAGGGCAGGTCATCTATTTCTCTTTCTCTCTCCCTTCATATGGGTTGCATTCCATCTTATCAGCAGGCTATGCTATAAATGGTAAGAGTCTAAGAAAACAGAAGAGGTAACATTTATGTCAGCAAGAACTATTTCTAATGCTACTTCTGTGCACGCTTTGTTTCAGTATGCAATGGAGTGGAGGGACAGCTTTTGTGGTTTCCTCTCAGTCTGAAGTGCAGTGCCTCTTTCCTAGTGCACAATCTTGCAAGTTTTTTAGAGAAGTGACATTCCTGTTGCTGGCACTGTCACAGGCAGACAAACCCAGTTAGCTCAGTGCTAACTGCCTACTGAGTTTGATCATTGGTGTGAGACGGGGTCGCACTGACAAAATACCAACCACGAACCTGGAAGAGTCTTAGTTCACACTCTTGCCCTTCTAATTTATACTTCAAAAGATGATATTAACTGGTATGAGAACAGAAAATTATTCTATTTTTAATTCACTGTAATAACCAGTTTAGAATACAGTAGCAGAAAATAAAATTAAAAAATTAACTATAAAGATAGCTGGAAAAATAAAACATATAAAAGACCTACATAATAACATAATACATGCTCAAAAGCTGTGGTAAATGGTCAGAATTGTACAATGTTACTTTAAGATAGTGAAGAGTTGATAAGGCTGGTTGAGGAAAGCATGAGCAGGGCCCCTTGCTTATCTTGCACCTGGCTCAAGAAAAGTCTCGGAGGTCTCATGGCCCGATGCTGTTTCAGCGAGGCACAGGACAACATCAAGCCTCTGTACCAGCCAAAAGCCACACTCCCTTCACTGTGAAAAACAACACTTGTTATAAATCTGTTTCATTAAGGAGATAAGGGCGTGCACAAAGACCCTCCGATGAAGGTCAGAGAGCCTTTGCCGCTCCCTCAGTACGTGGAGGAGGAAGGCCAAAGTGTTTGTTCTACCTCTTTGTCAATTATAAATTCTGACAGGGTAACAGAGACTCTCATTAAGTGCCATTAACATATTGACTTACACATCCCTCAGGATTCAAATGAGGGAGAACATGGGACATGCAACGCATGTATGACCAAAGTCACCAAACCCTGTTCATGGCATGCGATTGTTCCGTCCCCTTGGGACAGACCAAAATTTATAATTTAAAAGGGAGGCTTCAGGGCAGAAAAGGCTGGAGGAGGAAAACACCTCTGGAGGAGGAAAACATCTCTGCCTGCTCAGGACCAGCCAACGGACTGTGTCTCTCCCCCCCTCTCCTGACGGGACACCTTGAGGTGAGCTTTGCGCCTCCAACTGCGTTGGAGTACACTCCGGAATATTTATTTATATAGATATATAAATATATTTATAGCTATTAGAATCTTACTGTACTTTCTACCATGACACACATCAGCATTCTGTAGCCAGCACATTTGTCACTGGCAATCCTGAACCTGCTTTTCTGTTTCAATAAACCTTCAATAAGCGTTTGTGAACCTGGACCATGCAAAGTACTTATTGAGTGAGATCAGGCCTATAGCACTGGATTGATAACTGCACTAATAGTGCTTCTGTACTCCTTTAAGTTCTTCTCTTGAACTCAAACAGAGCTAGAGGGCTAAAGTGGCTGAAATGAAGCCCAGCCGCACCTAGCCCCTCTGATCTCTGAGGACTGGCTGGGACACAAGGGGGTTCATTTTCTGCTAAATACCCATACCCTTAATGCAACAACAGCTCACTCATCCTTCCACAGTAATTATGTCAATTGATGTTCATATTATCCCTCAGAAAACAGTACAACTGTCCCACAAATTTTTTTCATGCAGGAGTCAGATTAGAAGGCTACTCATTTGCTGGTAGTATTTTAAGAGTAAAAAACCACTATTCCTTCAAGGTATAAGTACAGTTACAACCTATTTCCTTTAATCCTTTTTCTTCTGTATGATTCCACATCTGAAGCTGAGAACAAACATTATGCAGTTGATTAAATACAGTTAAAGATACAACTAAGGAAGCCACTTTCTCTACTTAATAGATGGAAATTACATAAATGAATCAGCTCAAATGTGGGTTGTCTTTTTTTTTCATTTTCATTCAAGAATTTACAGAATTTTAAATTGATCTGATGACTTTCACATTGTTTCTATTATAGTACCTACCCATCAGCGACTGTTTTGAAAATTACAGAATGGAACCCAGTGTCTGAAACGATCATTATTAAAGAGTCTGCCCTATTTATTTTTTTTTAAACTGACCTTTTGTATCTTTATTCTCAATACAGTAATCTTAATTTTCTTTTTGGTTTGTCTCCTATGGACTTTTCTGCGAACAGAGCAACAATGAAAACAGAGAGTTTTGAAACACTACCTTCTGTACTTGCCAAAATTTACTCTACAGTTTAAGAAAGCCCTGCTACTTAATGTCTGGTATTTTCTTTGGCTACAGAACCCTTTGAAATTCTGACTAGAGCTGTGAAAACCCAGATGATGAACAAGCACAGTAGAGCAGTGTATTAAGGATTTAACTTCAAAAAAACTTCCCAAGTTTTCTAGGCTCACTAGCCTCATCAAGCTAAATTCAAGTCAGCAGTGCTGTTCAAATACAAGCCAGGAAGTAAAAAATACAAAAATGTTTATTCAATCAGAATTCTTTCAATAGAAAGCATAGGAGCTTAATGCCAGTCAAGGGCAGAAACTGGCTAAAAGCCCAGTAAGAGAACATCACTGGATCACACACTCACCTATTTTCTAACTGTGGTACCTGGATGTCCTTCGTTCACTGTAAAAACTATACTTTACAAACACTGTAAATTGCATGTTTTACACTGTAAAAAATTTCCATTCAGTTCTGCTCAAGTTTGGCTGATAAAAGATCATTTCATGCACTTTTGGGAAGAAATAATATGAAACTAGTGCCCGACACTCTCCGATTCTCCACGGGTTTGCACAATCGTTTATACTTTTGCAAAACACATGTAAACTGGCACAAAGTGCTACCATTCTGATTTCTCTTTATATCCCACTGTTAGGAGGAACAGATTAGGAGCAGAAGACTGAAGGGAAGGACTGTAAATCCCTCAAGTGACCTTGCAACTGGGAATAACCCTTGATAAACCAGTGTGAACAGCACGGACCGAGTTTAACAGTGCCTGCATCTCCACTTCAGTGCCCCTGCCTGGGTGTTGCTTCAGGGATCCCCGATTAGTGAGGTAACAGAAATAAATTTACTCTTTGTGTTCTAGCCCAGACTTTGTGGTTATCCCAGCTGCCTGCCTGTGCCCACTCCCACATTTGAAACAGCAGGCAAGATCTGGGAACAACCATGTCATGGCTAGCGAAAAAGTCAAAAAAGCCAAAAAAGCCAAAAAAGTTGAAAAAGTCAGGGGCCGGAGAGGCTGTGGTGGTGAATCCCCACATCCCAGGATGGCCCAGCACCGAGCGCTGGACCCCTGTGGCCACTTTCCTGGCCACAATGGCCACGCCAGAGACGTGGCCTGAAATAGATGACGGGGTGGTGGTGAACCCCCACAGGGTTGAGATCGCCATGCGCGGATTGCCCTGGAAAGCGGCGTCCAAGTCTTCCCGCAAGCTGGCGGGCAGGCTGGGGTGGCTCCTGGCCACGGGGCTGAGAGCTCTCGACCGGGAGGTTATAGCACTGCAGAGCAAGGTGAGCGAGCTGGAATTGGTCACCTACGCCCGAGCTCGCGACTGCGAGGCGATAGCACTGCAGAGCAAAGTGAGGGAGCTGGAGTTGGTTACCTATGCCAGGGCTCTGGAACGTGAAGTTACAGCGCTGCTGAGTAAAGTGAGAGAGCTGGAAAGGGAACTTGTGACTTTACGGGCTGCAAAGATGATGGCACATGAAGTGACCACCACTCAAGCAGAGCAGTGCTACGAGCAGCAATGCACTATACAGCAGCTGGTGTCACCCAGGCATAAGTATGTGGAAAATAAGGTTTTGATCTCCCAAGTTCATGCTCCAACTATGAAATCTTCACGGGATCCCAAGGAATGGGATGGAAATATTTGGGGTGAGTACTCAGACTTCGAGATTGAGATTTAGCCAGATTTAGCAGATAGCAGGGTGGCATAGATCACACATACTTACCCTCTGAAAGAGTTCCAATTATGCATTTCTAGACAAGGAAATCCTTTTGAATTAGAAATAATAATTCTAGATGATATAGCCTCATGGGGATTGTGGCAGATGACTGCACCAAAAAGCAAAAAAAACTGTAGAATTTTGGTCCAAGTCATTCCAAGGCACCGCTATACATTATACCCTGATGGGAAAATGAATTAAAGATGCAGCTTGGGCACTGCAAGAAACCAAAAGAATCACAGGCCAAAATAGCATGACTGTACACCTTCAGTACAAAACACAGTGAGGACCAAAAATCTTTCAGATGGTGTCTTTCCCAAAATATTACCCACAGAGGAAACGGAATTGTTTATACCAATGGATTCTGCAAGCTCTTAATCTAGATGTGATCGTTCATATAATAACTTCTGACAATGCAGTATAGTTCTCTCTATCTTCTTCCCTTTATTCTACATCCTCTGTTACTATGATATTCTCAAGTGCTTGTATTTCACGTATCTTTGATTATTTCCTGCATCTAGGGGGGGATGCACTGGAACTATGTTATTGGTGTCGCAAACCCAACATCCAGACAAAGTTCAATCTCAAAAAGCACAAGCCACACCTCTCCAATCTGTGTGGCCAATTACCCCATCTCCAGTTACCAAACCTGGAGGAATATTAGCAGAAGGAGCTGGAGCAAGAGCATATGTATCACTGGACAGAGATGTGTTTTCCTCCTGTTTTCCTCCACAGGCTGGCTCATTGTGCCTTTCAGGCTTGTACTATCAGCACATATCTTGGATACAATTCTGCAAAATCAACATGTAAATACTTGTGCGTGGCTGTTTTTTACTGTATCTAACTTGTTGTTATTCTTTCTGAGAAGCATCTATAGAGCAGGTGGCATGGGCCCTTGTGTGAGGTTTAACTTGGACATCCAAGGCAGCTGTTCCCTTGAATTTGGGAATAACTGCTGTACAACATGGAACCTTGCAACACTGATTACTGAAGAACTACATCCCCCCCCTCCAACATCATAAACTCTGTTCTGAGCTTGAGGACATGTGCTGCTTTGACCTGGCTGCAGGAACAGTTGGCATGAAGGATATCATTCAAAATCTCCAGGACTACAAACCACAGCCTACTGGTGGTGCCTGACTGACAGTGTGGGTCACTTCCCTGACAGGAGGGGTGGGACACTTGACTCAGAGCATCATATGCTTATTTGTTTATTCCTTTTCCCCTACGGTTAAGTGCCTCTGTAAATCCCCCATCCCACATTTCCAGCCCCAGCAGCGGCGGTCTCTTGAGCAAGGGGGTGGAAAATTGGGAGGAACGGGTTAAAAAGCGGAAGACTGGCGAGGAGGACTGTAAATGGCTCAAGTGACCTTGCAGCTGGGAATAACCCTTGATAAGCCAGCGTGAGCAGCAGCCAGTGATCCCCTGGCATGGACTGAGTTTAACAGTGCCTGTGTCTCCTCTGGTGTGCCTCTGCTTTGGGGATTCCCTGGCCAGCGAGGTAGCAGAAATAAATTTACTCTTTGCATTCTGTGTGTGAGTTTGTGGTTGTCCCGGCTGCCGGTGTCGCCTCACAACCCCACTCAGCGTGCAGAGGTGTCAATGCCAACACACCGCACAGGGGAGCAGAGAATCAGGCCCCACGGTCTCTGAAGACACATTAGCACAGGCTCCTGTGAAAGGATAAGCAAGGACACTAAAACCACTGAGGAAAAGAACAATAATGTTTTTCATTGATAATGCTATACATGTTCTTAGTAATGAGTCTCTCTCTCGACTCACTCTAAGTAAAGCAATTGGCATGTTCTTTAGATAGAGCAACAGTACAAATACAGCTGTGTATATCTGACACACAAGCGTTTGATTTTGGACTTGCTGAATGCTCAGATAGTTGATGAGATCACTTCACTGTTGCTGCACATAAAAAGCAAGGTATCTGCAGCATGCCTAATTCTGATACTAATCACCCTCCTGAACAGACTGAGAACCTGCATCAGGGTCACTCCTGTGCATCTTTTCTTGCCCTAAGATATGTTTGCAAAAAATTGCTATTCACCACAGGGGAGCTGGGAGGAGAATGCCTGGGAATTGATGGGCATCAATTGTACCCACAGCTGTGAGTTCTTCAGTTCTGGCTGCCGCAAACATACTTTCAGGTCTTTTCACAGTTCTTTCAGCGCAAAAGAAATGGAGCTTATTCCTTGGTGTTATTTCAGCAGCCTCACTGGCTTCAATTTCTCTCCCTGTGTTCAGCCAGCTCCTGAACCTGTCACCTATATGAAGAGTGAGAGTAGACCAAGAAAGGTAGTGCAACCCTGCCATCAGGCACTCAGACATGGACAAACTTGCTGTGTTGGGATTTTACATAAAAGGCAGTACAAATGACGTTTGGTGGATAAGTAACTAACATGGATTCCCTCGTACAACAGTACTTTCATACCTTTCCCTTGTCTGGATTTCACAGCCACCACTGTGCTATTGCATTGCCCAAGTCACACGGCCTCGTCCCTTTAGTATCAATGAAAGTCACTTTGGTTTTCACTGCAAATATCAGTATGTTCAACAATAAGACTTAAACGAAACTGCCAAAGAGACGGTAATAGAACGTGTTCTGTATTTTTTCACTACTCCTGCTTGCCCTTTTCAGGAACATCCACTTTCATGCCTTACCCCTTTTTCAAAGAAAGTTCACAATAATTATACTATAGAGGTCACCACCAAAAAGTCAGCATTTACACACAGCTACTACTGTAGAGCAGCATCTGAGCAACCACAACATTATTTCTACACAGAATAGGAAATAACTGTGGTGATCTTGATACCATTGAGTGGTAAATGTGGTTCTATGTTGCCTTGGAGTTCTTCACTGCACTGGCACCACACCTGTTACAAGTTACTTTTTCAGTGACAGAATAACAAGGAATATATTAATCATAACAGATATCTACTTGATTAAAGATATATGCACATACCAAGACCCACATGACCCACAAGATTAAAATAAAGGCACTAGAATAAACAAAATAACAATAATTTTCAACTTCTACTTGTGTAATTTTTCCTCTTTACATATATGGCACCCCTATAAACCCACCTATTTCCAGTTACTAATCAAAATCAAAGATGTTCTGTTCTTTCCCTGACTTCTCCACAAATTATGAAAAATGGCTGTTTGCTTTTCTTTTGTTCACAGAAATCTCTGAATCACCTTTTGGTCTCAGTCAGATCATACCTGGTATTCCATAAATCTCCCAGGAAAGTGCGAAGTGCTTAAGATGGATGCTTAAGACATTTCAGAAAGTCTTTTCAGGGTTGCTTCTGTCCCTCTCTGAATAGTTTTGTTAGATCATTAAAAGGAAAAAATATGCAGTTTTTGATAAATAGGCTACTCCCCTACCTCGGTGTTAGATAAGATGTGAGTAGACCAGTTTTCAATTACGTTAGCAAATGATATATGTGGTAAGGCATTCCTAAAAATGTGCTGCAGAGGTCATCTAAAAAGAGACACAGGAGGAAAACATGGCTAGAACTCAAGAGAGAAATGAACAGGAAGCACAGCTGACAGAAGTATGACTGTATAAATCCCACTTACAGCCATTCTTACAAAGCACATTTAAAAAATAAATAGCAGTAACTCTACTGCACGTTTAGAGATTTTTCTTGGGAGATCCTTAACATGAACACTGCAGTGTCTCTGTTGCTCCAGAAAAATCAGAAATGAGCTCAAAACACCAGACATGGCCCAGAAGTCCCATCCTTACTTCTGCCTCCTAGTCTTTAGTTTAATATTTAAACAGGGCCCAAAGTATGGCTACTCCACTGCGTGACTTAGGCTGTCCATCACCGAGCTCCTGGGAATGTCACACTCCGCGTGACTGTCGTGCACAAACAGAAAATACCACACTGGTATATCACCCTCTTCTTGGACCTCTGCCTAATGTTTCCTTCCCCCTCACTCTTGATAATACTCACTCACATGCTAGCCTGTGGAACTGCAGCCAGGCTCCTGGGTGTTACTGAAACCCCAAAGTAACTGCCCCGTGCACTGAGACTGTCGAACTGCAGCTAGCCCAGGCAGTGAGAGCTGAGAGCACAAGGAGGGAGCTTTCATCACAAATAAGGGAGAGCACTACGTTGGTACAACTAGATCAACTACATCAAGTCATGACTAGTAAAGATGCCACAAGGTCAGGCTGGATTTGCTAGTGATAAGGGTAAAGGGATGCTCCACAGATGGGAAGAGTGTTAGCTAGAGTCTTCTGAAACTCTGCTTGAGCACTGCCCACTGATGCAGGTACAAATCCATTAGCAACAACGGCCCTGGCACAGTTTCTCAAAAACCCCTCAGATGCAGCTATCAAATGGACATGAAATGGATCAGAATTCATGTATTTTACACTCAGAAACTCTCTCTGCGCCCCTCACGGAACTGGAAGAGCTACCAACCCCTGGTGCAAGCCAGCTTGCGTAGCAGGGACTGCAGGGAACAAGCTCAGTTCCAACAACCACATGTGCATTCCCTGTATCAGGACAGGCTGGCAATGCTCTTTGGTTCAGTCCTAAGAAGCCAAGCTTACTTTCATTACCAGAAAAATAGAGCAGAGATGCAGCCATCTCTCTTTTTAAGCTCTAGGGACTTGCTTTTATCCAGACCAGTAGTAATGACAAATGTCAGCTGTGAGTGACAGCATTGCTTTGGGAGAAAAAGGACAGTCCAGTTTCCCTGCACTGCCAAGTGACAGCAATTCAAGCCACGAGGTATGCAGATCTCTTACCAATATTCACCCACTCTTTTACCAAGAAGATAGGCAATCTAATTTTGCCAAAATAATTCAGGACTCCAGGATCACAAAGCCCATTCTTTAGCCTCCCAGAAAAAGTCAGTATTTCTGAGACTTGAGAACCTTCTTCCAGGATTTGGGGGCTTGTACCCTAAGTTGGGGTGTGGTAACAGGGCATCTAGGCAGCCTCATCCAAACCAGTGGATTTCAGATGTCCAAATCGGTGCCAGACTTTCTGGAAAGGCAACACTGGGTTGGGCTGCATTTTCAGCTTTCCCCATGCTGTATTAGAGCCGACTGTAACAATTCAGCTGTGCCCCTATAAGCTGTGAGAATGGCCTCAAGAAACACCAAGAAACAATCTATATATAACACTGAGATACAACAGAAATACATCGTGGTTTCAATATTCCAGAGACCAGTGATTCCCCTTTAACCTAGAGCCACGTGGACACACAGGTTACAACAGGAGGGCTAAACACAAAACTATGATTTAGGCTGTTTTCCCTGGCAATAAAAATACTTTTTTTAATGCGAGCACATTCTGTGTACCAATAGACCATGTGACTAGAACGTGTCATGAGAGGCAGGAAAGAGAATCAGTCTGTGGCCTTTCCTTTACAACAGGACTTGGACATGTGCCTTGCACCGATTCATTGTGTCCCCTCCACAGCTCATAAAGCATGTGCTTTGCAAAGACATGGCAGGGAGGGGTTTTCTTATTTTTTTAGTACAGTGCCCTT
>VZTA01012418.1:120620-163120 GCA_013398855.1 Mohoua ochrocephala | reverse complement strand
AGCAGTTGATCTTAAGCTTAGTTCTCAGCAGTTTGGAGAGCTACAGAACAAACACATTTTCTGGTTCACTGGAGTCATTTTCACATGTTCACTGATTCAAACATTCTTTTACTCACATAACAAACAGCTGCATACCACATTAGCCCAGCCAGTGACAGTCACACATCTCTGCAATAACTGTTTGATTGCAAACTTGACCCTTTCTTCTTCTCAGCCTGAGCTAGACATTTTTAAACAGGCACTCCATTCCCAATCCTCCTTTGCAAAGAATTACATCAGATAACAAAGACTTCTCTGCCACTCATTGTAAGCCTTCTTCTGGAGATCTGTTCTAAGAGGCACTGTGTAAAAAGGTTTTTATGATGAATTCAGAACTACTATCATGTTAAGAGCACCAATTTATAAAGAAGAATTCATTGGTTAAGATCTGAAAAAATAGTTTCTCAGGCCCTACTGACCCAGTTTTCAACAAAAAAGAATCAAGTGATGCAAATTAAGTTTTGAGACATTGTTACGCAGTCTGAGAAATTTGTTAAACTGTGTTTTGCAGTAATTTCTTAATAGAAGATTCAATGACTACTTAATTCTACCCTATGCAGAAAAAAAAAAAAATCTGATTTCTTTATATTCTACAGGTCTACTTTCACAGGTAGTGATAAAATACACAGCCCATAGCGATGAACAGTTCCAAGGGCAACATGGCAATAAAATTTAACTTTCAAGTACTAAACAATACTTTGAGTTTTTTCTGTTAAAATGTAATACTCTCATCCTTTCATCTGATTAAAAAAATCATAATACAAAAACCTACACACTTTCCCTGATAGGATGTATGACACTGACAGCCTACTTACATTTACTAGTAACTAAAGGAGACAATCAGATACCAGTATAAAAGGTCTTATTTCCTTCTGTAAAAACAAACATGCTTCCAGCAACTGTTACTGCACATATTTTGCTTTTATTTTCACATGCTTTGATGTAAATGCATCAGGTGTGAAAACAAATGTTTTAAATAAATGGTAGTTCAAAGTTAAAAATAATTTTAAATTAGTGGCCATGGAGAGAACAACACTGCAGGGCTTTTTGCCTCTGAAGACAGGAAAAACTTCCCACAACAATACATTTAACGAACCAGAACACTTGGAATTAAAGTTTTCAGGGCACTCAAAACACACCAACTTTCACATGCATTGTTTCGAATCCTCTTCAATCTCTATCAGTTCAACCTCACTCGGAAGACTCTGGGGCTGTGTTTTTCAAAACTTTTCCTGACAGCCCTGAAAGGCTTCAGACAGAATTTGAACCATTTCAGGATCTTTTATTTCTGATTGCTCTATGGCATTGCAAAACAAAAGTGATAATTTTTATAATAAAGAGGAATATTTCTACCCCTCCTCCCCTCCAAATGTGCAGGATTTTTTAAAGTGAAAGTTAGAAAAATAATCTTCTTCATCCTGACATATTTTCAATCCTCTTAAAACAATCTCAACAACTATATATAGTACGAAATTAGCTCTCGCCTGTTAGCCTTGTTCCTACACAGAATTTTCTAATGTGTCTCGCCAGTAATAAATTGTAAACGAGGCTATGACTCTAAGAGTAGACTGTGTTTCATGGGTATTTAAACAACAGCATTAAGTACTATAGGAATCTGTGGAATGTGGAGTGCAGATTTATGTGTCTTAACAATTTCTTTACTGGTTTGTAATAAGCCAGCAAACTAACACTATTTTTATATTAATTTGGCCTCAGAAGTAGAGTATACTGGAGCATGACAAGAACAACAAAAGTAAACTGGCATATACTTAATAACTGTAACAGTGAATTGCCTCCAATACTAAAATATTTATCGAAACTGGGGGGAAAAAAGCTAAAAAGAATTACCCTCAACAGCCTGCTACCAGCTCTTTAACAGTGGGCAATGTAATGCCTTAAGGTACCTCAAACTGTCTTTCATTTTCTAGACTTAATGGCTGATTGCAGAAATCAATGTTGCCATTAGTAACAGAGTATTTGTTATGGCATGATTTCCTCTGTTGTTAGGCTTGCAGAATGATTACAGTATTAGCGAGGTGCTTTCTTTATAAAGGGCTGAAGATATAACTTTCAATTTACTATCCATTAGTAAGTGACTTTGGAAATATACATGAGGCCAGAAATCTTACCTGTTATTACTTGGAGATTTTATTTCAGCAGTCATAGGCTAGTAACTTTAAAAATTGAACCAGGAAGCTCAATATTTTATAGACATCTCCAATGAAATATTATCTGCTTTGCTATTTTATACACAGCAAGTTAACATGACATACAATACAATTAAAATATTTCAGTCCAATTTCTATTTTTCTTGTACTTTCAAACGGATGTGAATTAAGCAGAAGGCTTCATACAAGTTAAAATCTGCACATAAGTTAGAAGATTGTCAAAAGGTCAGTAATTTGTATTTCTGAATCTCTTTTTAATCAGTCCGGTGGCCAGGTACAAGGACATAGCTAAGGAACTGACGTGGTTGTCAGAATGGGGGCAGTCAGAGAGGTGAGCCAACGTGCTGTTTACTATGCCTCAAAGAAGGCATCTTTCCTCACCCTCCTACATGGAGGACAGGGAAGGATCTGCAAGAGAGACGCCACGAACAGGAGAGGAGGAGAAAACCACCTTCCAAAACCTGGAGGGAGAGGCCCTGGAAGCAACTGCCATTGGTGGCTGCTCAGCCCCTGCACGGTGGGAAGGTGTCAGCTGAAAGGCTGGGAAACCTGCCCTTGGAGGGGAAAAGGGTGAGCAGAGAATTAACCTCGAAGGCATTGCAGGAACCCAAACACAGATGTTCTGGCAAATAACACCACGTCCCTGTGGACTGTAGGAAACGACCTGACAAGAGAATGCATAAACTACTTTGCTGCCGTGATTTCAAATACAGCTATGAAGCTTTCAGTGCAGAGAGGGAAGGAGAAGTTGTCATACCTGAAGAGGAGGGCGAGGAAGGATGAGGGCTGTCCTCCTGAGCGCTCCCCGTCTGCGAGAGACCCCCACCTACTCCGCTTTCTTCAGTAATGTTAGAGGACCCTGGTGTTGTCGACCTGCTGACAGACTGAGACTCTTGATCACTTCCAGACCCACGCCGCTCATCGAGACTACCTTGAATTATTTCATCTTCTCCTTTCCTGTCTCTTTTGTGGACCCTGGAGTGAACGACCACTTGGTGGTATGTTCTAAAAACCCTTCCGCAGTCCGGGCATTCAGTTGGCTTTTCTTTTATGTTTCCATGACTTTGTAAGTTGTAATCGAGTCCCTGGTTCATACCATGTGACAAAAAATCTCTACTGCCTTCTAAAGGGTCTAGTTTGCTTGGCAAGTCTCTCTGATTGCCCATTTTAGTGCTGTGAACCAAATCAGCAGGCATTTTCTGCTTAGAGCCATCTGCTCCTACTAACACATACTCCCGCTTCTCCTTATCAAACATAACTCCAGCATTTGCCAAAGTGTCTTCGTGGCTGCGCTGTATCTGCTGCTCTTTAGACAAAAAGCCATGTTCCATGGCCATTCCCCTTGCCATAAGCTGCCAGGCCTGATAGCTGTTTACTGGATCCATCTCTGCTGCTTTGGCGGCAGCTTGTAACCTTTCTATACAGCTGGATTTCAGAGGAGGCACCAGATTGAGACAGCCCAATAAAGAATGTTTATCCCCTTCAGCAATACTGTGGCCAATGCCAGAAATGGGCGAAAGGAGCTTCCCCAAGACTTCTTTCTCTTTCATGGGCATATCTCCTTTGTTATAGATCTGATTTTGTTCGCTTAGACTCGCTTTGTCAGGGGGAAGAAACCCACTCTGCAAACATGACAGATATCTTGAATACAAGTTTGCGTGAGCTTCCTGGGACATGCTGCTGATGGAGACAGGTACTTCGGGATCATTAGGAGATTTGTTCTTTACAGATAACTTATTCAGGTGAACTTTCATGTGGTTTTTAAGAAACCAAGGCTCTTTGAATCGCCTCCCGCAGATCTGACAGCAGTGTTCAAAGGAATCCTTGTGCTTTCTCATGTGGCCTTTCAGGAACCAGGCTTGGCTAAACACTTGGCCACACACCTCGCAACGAAACTCATTGGTGGACTGCTCCCCATTCCCGTTGGAGCCCTGGCCCTGTGCTGACTCTGCAGTTATGTGAGCCTTCTCCACGTGGCTGATCAGCTCCTCCTCCTGCGAGGCAGCAAAGTCACACAGAGTGCACTTGTAAGGCTTGTGTAGGATCCTTATGTGCCTGTCCAGCTCCTCTCGCTTCTTAAACTTGCCTTTGCAAAACGTGCATCTGAACCCGGCTGTCTGAGCGACAACTTCTTCCTGGACACTGACTGGCTTTGGAGAGGGAACAGGGTTGGAAATATCAGGCGTGTTGTGATTAGGTGGCACAGACAAGTTGCAGTTTGCGAGCGGCATGGGCTGGGCGTGCTGCTGTGCTTTCACATCGGGTCGTGGCTGCAAGAGGCTGCTCTTCATCTGCTTGTCCCGAAGAATTGCTCTCTCCTCCAGCTCATGCAAAAGTCTGTTTTCTTCCCGGACCCTTCCGCGACCTTTGCCAAGGTTTCCAAGCTTGTGAGTACGCAGGTGTATCTTCAGGTTGCCTTTTTGAGCTGCTCTGTGGTCGCAGTAGGGACACTTGAACGGTTTCTCTCCAGTGTGAGTTCGCATGTGCAGCGACAGGATGCTGTTAAATCGAAAGCGTTTCCCACAGAGGGGACAGGGGTACTTTCGGTTTTTCCTGGCGTCATCCTCTATGTCGCTCATCTGAGACATAATCCCTAGGTTTTGTCCATTTAAGAACTGCTGCAGATCCACACGCCCGTTCAAACTGGTATCAACCTCTCTGTTGAGCTGGTTTGCCAGCAGGGCCATCTGGCTGCTGATGGGCTGGTTTGCTATGGACATGTGACTTTTGTCTTCTAGTGGCACCGACGCCTTCTCCTCGGGGTTCTGCCTGTTCTGGAGCTCTGGGAAGGCATGGCTGAGCTGGGAAGTGATCTGGTGCAGCTTCTGACTCATTGAATATTGCCCATTGAGGATGGTGCTGTTGAGATGGGCGTCAGCTTCTGGCACAGCTGAAGAAACACCAAGGCACAAACTAGCTTCCTCCATCTCTGAAAATCAGAAGATATTTTAGATTCAGACTGTGAAAGAGTTACAAGCATTGAATCACTGGCGTACAATTTGCATTTTATGTTCTACCTACTCATAATAAAGCAAAGGAATTAGTGTAAAAACAATTAAAAGTGTATTAAGTGCCAACTGTGCCACACAATTTTGATCATACATGCACTTTCTTCATTCTACATGTTTACCAAGAACTATTAATTACTATTTTAAAATATGCAACAATTTCAAAATCCAATTATTACAGAAGGGGCAACGGCTTTTACCACCTCCCTTGTCCTTCTCGTGAAACTGCACCTGTCTGCATTTCTAAATCCATAGAAAAAGAAATCTTATGCATCTCTCCCATTTTCATTAAAAAAGCCAGCAAGCCCCCCCCTCCAAAATAGAAATCCATTTGTAACTTTCGGTTCCATTAACCATATTCAATATTTTACACATTCTACAATGAGAAAGATAGTTTTATGATTTGACAAAAAACCGATGGTATGATATTTACTGGTGTACAATAAAACAAGATAATGTTTTGGGAAAAAATAAAGGACAAGCTTTAGAACAATAAAAGGGATTTTGCTTTAGTCAACAAAAAGTGCAGTAATATCTCATTAAGCTGATTAGTATGCTGCTTAGAAACAGTACTAGGTGCTGTAACACATGATTATAATCATAAAAATCCTTCAGTGTTTGCAAGTAAGCATTAACGAGGTATATTAAATTTTAAGGAGACTGCGACTAGCAGCTTTGTAAACCTCTGAGATTAAGATTTAACCCTTCTGTTACAAAACATTGTTATTTTGTCATTTTGAAACTGAGCCCATCAAAAGGCACATAAATTATCTTCTGCCAAGTCTTTTAATTCATCGTTGAGAACCTCCAAATTTCTGTTCCTAGGAAAACTTGCCAGATTATAGAAGGACTATCTCTGCCCTTCGACGGGTAAGACATGTGATTTAAGACACTTTGATTTGTTTTAAAGAGCTCTCTTATGGAACTAGATAAAACCAATTAAAATCTGGGGAAGGTGTTGTGGAAAGCCTCAACAAGTTTAAGAATTTTAATAACTTTCCTAATACACAGTAATGACTACAAATTGTAGCTACACTATGTATATTGCAGGAAATTAGAATTCAAAGCTGTTTGTTAAACACAAGTGCTCTGTTCTGGTCTGCATAATTGTCCACAATAATCCATCCTTGCCACTTCTCTATACAGATATAATGTATCTATAAAATTCTGTTTAAAATATAAAGTTTCACATAACTAATTCATAAACTATATGATGCTATAAGGTTATATTAGAACATAATTGAGATTTTTGTTGTTCAGTGGAGTGATTTGACACTTTATTCACTCACAAAACTACTGAATTCTGTAAGTTCTTTAAAAATTAATTTGGTCAGCCCTCTCTGTGGCTTTAGCCAAAAGCGTTTTTTCACTCTGTCTTCTACAAAGGCTCCAGACACGCTCTGGGTGGACACCGCTCCTCACACAGCTTCACAGTGGCCACTTGATAGGCAATTCAAGGTCCAGATCTGGCACATACTTAAAACGCACGTAATTGTGCTCGTGGGAGCAGTCCAGTAGACTTCAAAGGGTGACTCTTGAAAGCCAAGTTCCACACATGATTAAGTATTTGCAGGACTAGGGCCTAAAAAAAAATAGCATGGGAGGTGTTCGAGGGGAGACCTCTTTGGTCCTGACAGGATGACTGAGGTTGTGACGCAATGCAGATCTTGTAAGAAGTACAGGAAAGAGTTATATTCATGTGCATTAAAGATGCTGTATTGAAGATGAACATGAGTTACCTAATTTTGCCCACATATAAAGCAGATCTTTCTCAAGATTTAACAGTCCTCTGATTCAGGTCAAGTGTTCGGGACCCACTATTTGCATGCTGTCAATGTTATCATTTATAAAAATATTAAAGAAATCAAGTATATAAAAGAATCCCACTTAAGTTTAGCTTGCAGTGTCTGATTTCCAAAGGTAGGGAGTAGGAGAACATAGCCAATCCAGGTGTTCACCCAAGGCCATGCAGCAAACAAGGAAAATTCTTCACTTCCCTTCAAGTTTTCTGTGCAGCAGACCACAGTCATTCAAAATGTGGGTACACGCAAACACCTTTTCTCTTTTTAAATTTTTAAAAGTTTGCCTAACTTTTGGAACAAATCAAATTTCATGTTCAAAAGGATTCACCAAGCAACTAAAGACTTGTGGTGCTTAGGCCTGCCATTGCCTGAAGTCGACTGAGATTTTGAATATCTGCCTATGTACTTCTTAAAAAAGAACCAAAAAAACCCCAAACAAATAATCTCCCAAATAACAACAAGAAAAACCCCAAAATCTACTTTTTGTCTGGCTACCACATACCAGGAGCGTTATTTCTCCCCACCATGCTTAAACAAGGCATGTTGGCAAACAAGAACATGACAATTCCAGGAATGCACAGCATGTGCAGACACACACATACACTGAAGAAGGTTTACAAAGGTCTTTGTGAATTGTCATTGTTCTACAACAGCTTCAAAAATGCAGTCTAAATTTTATTTTTTTCAGTTGATCTCAATAGGACCTGGTGCCTTTACATGCTCAGAAAGGTTTGGGTAGTTAATTCTAGCATTTTATGCTCTATCGAAGTTTGGAAATGCTGACAGATCCCAGTGGAATTTATTAATTCTGATGTTTAACCCCTAAGCATCAGTTCAAATGTATGGTTATTTGGATCGGGGAGGGGAGTTGTGGTTGAGATGCTGTGCATCTTTTTCAAATATAACTTCAATAAACTAACAACAGCAGTTGTAGCTAGAACACAGTAAGTTTTCCAATTCTTCCTTTTTGCTATTTTCTGTCTTCCAAAATCATACAGAAACATATAATGTAGAATATAGATAGAACAAGTAAAAAAAAAATAGTTTAGAGGAATACCAAATCCCTAATTTCTCATTTAAAGACTAATAATTTTGGATCAAGTCCGGGGAGCCTAACCCACACACATGGATCTTTTGGCATAGGAAATGTTATACATTTTTGATTAAATATGCAGAAAGGTCAGCAAAGCCTCTGCTTGGTGAGCAACAACCAGCTCTGAATGCCGCCCACTCTGATCAGCTGTGCAGTTTCTGGGATCCAGCTACCACAATCTCAAGATGTATTCCTCACTTAAACTGCATTTCCACCCTCACCTGCCCCTGCGTCTTGCAGGCCTGTTCCTTCCTCTGGCTCTGAATTGTTGCCTCTTTTCCTGACTCCAGCCTGGTTTCATTAAGGAGAACCACAGCACTGAAAGTACTGCCCTGTGAAATTTCTGCTCCTGCCATGCCCAGTTACAGCCTTTCTGAACACAGGGACCTTGCTACTCACAGAAATCTCTCTTGGTATCCTTTAGCCCATTCACAGCAAAACCTACCAAAATCTCATCTTGTATCCACATGCAAGAGACAGAAACAAAACTCATCCTCATCCATCATTCCACTATGAATTAGGTAACTCAATCTAATTTGCCTAATTTCCCTAAAAAAAAAATTAGCAATTTCATTCTCTCCCTCTTTATCCATCATCCCTGTCTAGATGGATGACCAGACAGGGTTACACCAGGTGGGGCAAGGGGCTTTCATTCCCCAGGGAGGCTCCTGCAGTTCATGGTACCCACCTCGGTGTCAAGGTATTCAAAAATAAAAAATCTGGGAATGCTGCTGTGATGCCCCATGGTAGGGAAAATAGCTAGCTTTCGATTTTTAAATTTATAGTCTATCACATTATTTTCATGATCCTGATCTCTCATGTAAGGAAAGCACAGAATGTTTTGCCATCTCTCGCACTGGGAACAGAAGCACAATGTTCTCTGTAGTTAACAAATGTTTACAAAATGAACTGCAAATCAAATTTGAGATTGTTAAGAAATTCAAAATATGTTTGTTGAAGTTTATGTAGTAAATTTCTGACCTTTAATTATCTCAAATGTTGTGTAAAGACAGTGTCCCTCAAGACACGGCACCGTACAGAGCGTGTTGGGATCAGGAGTTGTTACGGGCTGCCCTTTCTGACCTAAATGAACCCTCAGCTCTTGCCCAAGTGAGTTGCTGGGGCCAAAAAGCCCCGACCTGACCCTGCTGCATACACGGGCTACAACCCAGCTGGGTTCACACTGCCCTGGGCAAGGCAGGAGCACCCTGGGGAAGCACCACACCGACCACCCGAGGCCATGCGGCCACGTTCTGTGCCCAGGGTGCGGGAGCCCGCTCCTCTGAGGAGGGGCTCAGCTTATGAAGCTCACAATGGGACACAGATATTATAAAAACACTCTCTCTCATCTCCTACATAAAGGTACAGTGAGACATTCAAGTCCCTTTGATGATACTAATAGTTATTTTGATTTCACTCACATTTTTGCCCTCAAGACTATTTCCTGTGATATCAATAGCGAAAGTTCTGGCTTTAGCCATTTCAATTGAACACACAGATTTTATTTAACTATTTGAAATGGATTACTGGAATTTAAAACCAATTATGACACCAGAAATGCCTGTCATCACAACTACATTAATGTAATACGAGAAGCTCAGCTTCCTCTTTCTGGAAACAGAGTAAAAAAAAAAAAAATATGGCAAGCAGAAGGACAGAATTTAAAGATAAATCTATGCCTACGCACACATGTAAACATATGCAGGCACACGCATATCTGTATACAGACACATATGTGCAGACACACACCTGTTATCTTTGTAAACAGATGGACCAAATTCAGCTCTTATTTACACCTGTTCATTCCTGCTGGACACACACGCACACACTGAAGCTTTCCCCTCTTCAGTGCTGTAGAGAAAACAGTCATTTTAAAAACCACTGTTGTGCTGTTATTATAGCTTAGATTAGGTTAGTTAAAAGATTTACAGTTCAGTAAGCAAAGTAATGCTTTACAAGCTCACGTGTTTAAACGACAAGCTCGCTCTGGCCCTGATCCTCTAAGCAGTTAGAGCTACACACACTGTTACTTATGCTTTCAGAATATAGACCTGGTATTTATCTTTCCAGCTAGAAAAATTCACATATATCTACATTATCTTGTGGTCCACTGGCAAATTCTAAATGCTCAAACACAGACGGCTTCAGTTCTTAGCAACTCGTAAACAGGTATTGCTGAGATCAGAATATATATTGAATTTTTATTAAATATTGTTCTTATTGTTGCAGCAGAAACAGTTGAACTAAGGCTGTTATAAGCATAATACACTCCTGTTAAAAAATACAGAACACCAGACTACTGAACCCTTTCAGGGTCATTAAACAGCTGTAAACATTATTACAAAAATAAACCAGAGATTTCATGCTTACATTTTAGCCCAGAGCTTGGTGTGCTGAGCAAGTACATTTTTTTCATCTCTTACAATCAACGCTGGTGACATTTGGGCATCCAAACAAATTACATCACAAATATTACTGAGGTGGGTAGGATACTGAGCAGTTTATTTGCCAGATGATTAATATATAAACAGTAGGGCAGGATAGATGACCTACTCTTCTTTGACTGATTTGTAGGCAATACTAAGAGACATAGATGTAAATAGTTAGATTTTAACAGAAACATGTGTGCACGGAAGGGGAGAGATCAGCTGTATTTAATGCCACCCGGACAGCATTATCCAGTCCGATAAAATGAAATAAACATTAGGCCAGATTCTATTCTCATTTTACTTATGTAAAATAGAGTAATTGCATCGACTTCATAGGAGTTTTGGTTAAGTAGGTGTCCTGTTCCTTGGGGTATAATATAATTATATTAGGAAAATATATGGTTTCTGGAGTAAAACAGGATGTCTTTAAAAAAAGAAACTTGGCCTACAGGTAATGTGCCCTATCTATTTGTTTTTATTTAAATATTATTAAGGCCAGCTTGGTAATTCGTTATCACTATTAGCCACGTTAGTACATTTACGTTTTGTAGGCATTGCAAAGCATATGCAGCTTGCAATAACTGAGAGGTGGATGGAAGCAGGGGTGGAGCACAGCCTGCCCAGAGCAGTGGGGCAAGCAGGGGTGGAGCACAGCCTGCCCAGAGCAGTGGGGCAAGCAGGGGTGGAGCACAGCCTGCCCAGAGCAGTGGGGCAAGCAGGGGTGGAGCACAGCCTGCCCAGAGCAGTGGGGCAAGCAGGGCTGCCCCCATCCTGCAGCCCCAGGAGGCTCCCAGGGGCTGCAGCCCCGCACCAACACCCATCTCCCAGCACCCAGGACCACGCAGGGGGCAGCCGGGAAGGCATTTGACAAAACTGTAGCTGCTTTGTAGTGCTGATATTTAAACAAGCTGCTTATTGATTCCAAAACAAAGTCCTCCTTTAGTAACAACAGAGCCAACTCATTCCACAACAGTTTTTATGTCTTAAAGAAGGGTTAGCAGAGGGATTTTGAAGTTTCAAAAGTCATTAGCAGACAGAAAATGGTTTGCTGAGGCTGTACTGCCTTCGCTCTGGGCTGGGAAGAGAGTTGCTTTCTAAAATACCTGTTACATCTGTAGGGTGCTTTCTAGTTAGCACAGCCTTTGGGACTGATAACTGATCAGTGGAAGATAAATCACCAGAACAGTCTTTGGTTGGTAGCACCCATGGAGTGGAGGACTGTGAACTGTTTGTGATCACAATCTAGGAAGATGAGCACAGAGGAGAGAAGAGGTCATTTATAAATCTCACTCACTGATTAGAATAGAAAGATTAGAAGAATGCAGACAAGCTGTTTGATTTATTGCTACTTTGCATGTGACTTAGCAAAATCTGTTTTCCTTCTTATTCATTCCATTTCACTTGCATATACTTAAGAAGTCAGATCCAAAGAAGAGAAGGATAAATAATTGGTACTGAAAGTTCAGTAGATTAAAAAATAAAACCAAAAAAATCATGATTTTTTTTTTCCCAGGCACTGGTTGCATCTGGGATCATTATTTTTTGGCTTATAAACATTGATTCTCATTTTACTTTTTTTTTTTCCCTAGTGATCTCTCGATGACAAAAGTAAAGATAAGAGTGATACCAAAATTCAAATTGGAGCTTTATTTGTGGAATGCTTCATTAAACTAAGGCTTCTGTTACTTTAGAAACAGCATTTTTTAAAGTAAATTTGTTATTTTCATGTAATTTGGAATGTATACAACTGATTAAACCCTCTCCAATTTGATCAATTTCCTGTAGCTCCTATCTGATCATTCACTTTAATTAATCTAACTGGCATCCACATCAGATTGAAGAAACCTTAAAATTAAGCTTTTAATGAACCACTTTACCATCACAGAGTACAAATAAAATAATAAAATGCCTGGAAGACTTTGCAAAGCATATTTATTATTTCATTTTTTGTCATTTTTACAGCATGGAAAGGGCTCTCAATCTCCTATTCTCATCTGAGGACTCTGCACTGCGCTGGAAGTCTGCAAGGCTCTAACCCATTATATAATGTTAAAAGATACATAATGTTGACCCTATTAATCCTGCATTCCTCACACAGGAAAGTTCCAAATAAAAGGCAGAGCATTTCAGCTGGGTGAGGACAGGAGGATCAGGCCCTCTGAACCAATTCCAAAGAGATCAAGAAAGAAGAGTTAAGACCACAGAACTCAAAGCATAGTTTGAAACAATTTAAATCCAAAACTGTAATGCTGGGTTGATGATTTTATTTTCATTTCACAAAGGCTTAGACGTAGATTCTGTGCACAACTAAATATAATGTCAAATGCACATATGTCCCAAAGATCAAAGTATGACTGACTGTGAAATATTCATATGCGATAGCCCAGCGAGATTTTGTTCGCAAGGGCACCTGTCAGAAGCATAAGCTCGGATACAAATCATCAAATAAGTATGTAAAATCATTACTAAAATCCAGGCATGCAATCAGATAGTCAGTTGTCTGAAACTGCTGGCCTCTTGCCAGCACAGTGGCTCAACAGACTAATGCTTTGGTCTCTGCAGATCCTCAGGGCCCTGGTTCAGTTCCTCCTGCTACTGGTCAGGTCAACTGTCTGTACCTAGCGTTGACTTTCCTGGCACTTAATGCTAGGAGCAAAGCAAAAAAACCCAAGTCCATAAGTTGCCTTTGACCTGAGCCACAGAAACATCTGCTGGTTGAGGCACGAACTGCTTGTTGGCCAAGTTTAACAGGAACCGAGCCTGTTGCGGATCAGCTCTCTCAGCAGTAGGTGTCACTGCAATAAATAGATGGATTTCAAGGGACAAAGACACACATTACCAGGAAAAATGCATAAACAGAACATCCCTGAATAGAGTTTTAAAAAGAAGTACGTGGTCCAATTAGACTTTTCCTTTAACTTTATGCAAAATGTTGGAAATCTGGTTTAGGGAGGAATTAAATTGCACGAGTGGGATTGCCAACAACAACTGCACCGTAATGCTGTCCTTTAGTCCTGTGTCACAGAGATCCTTTAATTCACATTAATCACCTCCCTGCAATCCCAGGTCTATTAGGTAAAGACTGTTACAGTTAAACCTTTAAAAAAAAAAAAAGCTCTCTAACAAATTAAGTAATTTTCTCTAGTGGAACAAAAGACCTAGTTATATGGAAAGACACTGCACACTCAACTGTAGTTGTAGGACTGAAAGACCACAAGGTTAGCCTATTTTGTGTCAAATTAGAGAGCCCATACCCAACCCTATCTGCATACAGAACAAGGAAAAGAAGAATGCTTATAACAGCTTGGGGGGTGGGGGGAAGATGTCTCAAGTATAGATTTAATTAATAGAATGCATATTTTGAAGAAGAAGTAACCAATTTATATTTGAAACAGAAATATTTGGTATGCCAAGTGATATCACAGAGATGTCAGCCAAGACTACACCATATTTGGTTTCATTATCACAAAATGGTTTGCAGGATAATTAAGGATGCTCCAAATTGCACGCTATTGAGTTAGACTGTAGACAAAACAATGCATCACTAAGCATATGGGCTACCTGTGATGACATCAAGACACAAACTACGTGCCTAAGAAAATGTTTTAGGAAAAAAGAAAGATTAATACATTAAACCTTGCATAACCTGTTGCACATGAAAGAGAATATATGTGACAATACCTACATACATACATACAACTGCATTTATTTTACTTCCAATAATATTGAATAGGGAACAAAGGAGAGGAACAAATACAGAGAGAATGAAGAGATAAATTGCTGCATTCTTCAAGGTCAGTATATTTAAGAAAACCAACATTCAAAGAAAGGTCACCCCCATGAAAAGCATAAAGGGCTACAAATGTGGAAGGAGTTCAACACCTCCTTTCCCCCCAGCAGTTACTCCCACCAGCTCCTGTCCTGGTGTGCCCTAAAGGCCTCCAGCACCATGGAACTCCAAAGCACACTGTGATCAATTCAACCAGAGGAGAGGGACACCTTCACTAAACGTTTCTTTGCTGGGTACAGAAACATCCAACATCTTATTACAATGGAAATGGAAACAGGTAGAAATTCAGAAGTAACTTGCCCAATTTCAGTGCTCCCAAAGGCCATAAAGGGACCAAGGCTTTCAGAATTTCAGCACTGCAGAAATAAGTATCCCTAACTGATCATTTCCACATCTCATTTAGGAAAAAGCTTGCCATGTATCTTGACTTAAATAGATGGCTCATCCTCTGTAAAGAAGCCAGGGACAGCATCCAGAACTCTTGACTCCCATTGCTTAGTCCAGTATGCCAGATAGCTTCCCTTTATCAAACATAATTGACTGCTGAAAAGGCTGGGTTTTTAACTCATGGCAAACCTGTCAGCATAAAACTTTTTTTTGTTAAAATACTGGAGGTTTGTTTTGTTTTTTAAATAACTGATATTCTTGGCTGTTAATACCTTCTATCTCCAAATTCTATCTTCTCTCTTCCCTCAATCCAACTGATTTATTTTTTTCTCTCCCTATAACACATGGACTTGGTGACAAAAAATACCACATATAATTTAGATGGTCATAGTGATTCTTAGATACAAGTGGCTTTGATGAGTTATTACTCATCATATCAGTTTAATACTAATTTCCAGGGGGGGGAAAAAAAAAGCATAAAGCTGAGAAACCCTTAGTTTCAGAGGAATGAGATGGAGTAAAAGATGCAGTTGAAATAGGCAGGGATGCTGGGAGGCAGGTCGATGCAGGAAAAATAGAACATTACTCAGAACGTTCCTTGTTTTTGTGGTCTCCCAAAAAGTAGAAAGAGCAAACTCCTTACAGAATTAAGTGGAAAAGATAGATGAGGGAA
Source organism: Mohoua ochrocephala (assembly GCA_013398855.1). Classification (NCBI taxonomy): domain Eukaryota; kingdom Metazoa; phylum Chordata; class Aves; order Passeriformes; family Acanthizidae; genus Mohoua; species Mohoua ochrocephala. The sequence continues at coordinate 147,731 of VZTA01012418.1, read as the reverse complement.
CACCACACAGACTAAGGCTAGAAAAAAATTTACTTAATTATCACCCAAGTAAAATGAAACAGAAGAAAACACAAATTCCCTTCATTCCACTGATGTTCTGTTCTGCCCATATTCTTACTGATACATCACTGCTTCTGTCATTTAACTTTATTAATTGATCACTGTCACGAGCACAAGAGCAGAGCTGGGAACTCTAAGGCCAACTTGTACCTCCTAAGCTGCTTTCCCACTGAGAGAAATGGCTCAGGCTTACCAGGGTGTGGTTAGCAGCCACTGCACTGCTCAGACACCCACTCTGGGGTCAGAAAAGCTCCAGAAAACAAGCTCTTTTTCATATGGCATTTTAGAGAAGCAAAAAGAAATGCATCACACTGCTCTTTCAGAGGGAGGAAGACGACCCCAAACAGGAACGTCTATAATGAAAGTCACTGACTTGGGGTATTTCCCTGTGTTTTCCCAGCTGCTTTTAAAATGCTCTCTACCTGTTGCAGTGAGATTATTCTGCCTCACAATAACCCTGCCTCTTCCTCTGGATGATGGCACAAAACAGTTGTAGCAGTTTTGCAGTTAAGCCAAGGAAACGACAATGATGTCACACAAGTGACCAAAAAAGGGTCTCATCTTTGCAGTACCCTTGGCTGCAGTGAGGTGCAGCCCATGGAGGGAACAGAGGATCTCCTCCCTTTGGCCTGAGGGATCAAGTGCAGGAAAGGGAATCATCTCGTGCATCTCTCGAAGGAAGCAGAGGTGTGAGCATTGACCATGGTGAAACAGGACACACGTTCAAGTGCAATGGCAGCAAGGCCTTCAGGATCCAACACGCTGGGCACCAACTGCTGTTTGGGCACCCCTGTTTGATCTGGGCACAGTAGCTTTGATCATTAATAGAAAGGGCACTGAAAACTTGGCAGACACATAGCAGATAGATGAACAGGGGGGAGAAGGAATATGATAAAAATACAATAACATTTCAAAGCTATCTACAGGATAAAAATCCTTTAAATAATTTTGATGTTAATTGCAACATTCCAGGCCCTTGGCTGAAAAGACAGCCTCTCATGATGATAGGCGAGCGGTAAGAAAGCTGACAAAGAAAGTCTGATAAATGCAATCACAGGATGACAGACCCTGGCAAGTTCAATTACGGTTGCAAAGTCAGGTGGGAGATGGACTCTGCTAACTGTAATATATCCTTAGCAGCCAGCTCTGGCCACGGACAGCTCTGACCAAGCTCCTTTGAGTGACTGACAGGATCCCAGGAGCCTTCAGTCCCACAGAAGGCTGAGAGCAGCTACAGTTGTTACCAGAAGGACCAGGGACTAACAGGGAGTGCTTTACTGCAAGGTTTCAGTGCAGCATGCACATAAACGCCATAAACTCTCAGGGAAACTATTTCAAGCCTCTTGAAAAGTCTGTGCAAACGAGCAGTTTGTGCTCACTTTCTCCAGCTCGTGTAAAGCTTCCCTCAGTGTTGATTCACGCTGCTGCAAACCTGTGTGAATCCAGGTAGCTCCAGCAAAATACAAAGCCAGACAAAAGGAGGGGGAAAGACTCGGTTGTTCAGTTTCAAGGACCTGGCCGTGGGAGGCAGTGAGTAGGCTCCCACTACTTGCACTGGGACATCAGAGAGATCTTCCTACAGAACTGAATCCCAAAAGCCCCAGAGCCGACAGCATTCAGGAGTTCCCACACAAAATCACTGCTTGGGCAATAGTGTTGCTTCTGTTGCCCAAGCAGAAACTCATTTTTCTGAATTCCAACCCCTTACACCTACACTTATGAATATAGAGATCATTATACCTCTTTCTAATTAAAAAGATTTTCATCTCCTTAGTTTTATACTTCAGAATAGACTAACTATTCTTATTTGATGTAAGAAAGCAAGAAGTAGATGTATAGAGGAAATTGTGGCTTCTCGCACTTCAGTGCAAAATTATCTAAGAATTTAAGTCAGGTTTAATCAAAGCATCTGGCTTCCTTGTAGTTTTCCTTTCTTTTTTCTTTTTTTAATTTTTAAGCAACAAAAAAAGAGGCTTTTTCTCAATTTTTTGTTCTTGAATTTTATTTTGCTAGTGATTTTTTAGGGAAAAAACCCCAAACTCACAGTGTTATTAAACAACTTCTTTGTTCTCCTTCTGGGTTTTCCAAAAATATTGTAAAATGACAATGGTATAAAAATTATACTGTAAAAAATGTAAGTACTGTGAATGAGCAGAGTTATTCATTTATATCCCTAGCTTATGAAATGCCCGTATCATGTATCCTTTATCCAACAGCAGACTCTTTTAGCTTCAATCACAAGAGCTAACAATATGTTATTGATATGATTTCAGGAAGCTGTCAGCAGGCAGCTTCGCTTTCAGCTCCTCAGCTCTGGTGAGCGCACACAGACCGTACCTGAGCCTCTCCCGCAGGAGAGCTGGCAGCGAGGTGCACATTCCTGTCAGCTGTCACAGCGGAATAAAGAGAAACCTAAACAGCTCTCCCTCACTAAACACAGCCCAACAGTCCTTACACAGCAAAAACCCACTGCTGGTTTCACTGGGAACGTTCAGCAGCACCGGGTGTCCAAGCACTGAGGGGCACATCACTGTCCCTGCAAAGAGCCGGAGCAAGGAGCAGCAGGGCAGGTGACCCAAGGCACTGCTGAGGGCCCTCACCCTTCTTTCCCCATGCCCACCTCCTCCCCCAGCCGGCCTTTCACGAGTTCCACCTTCCTCCTGTGCCCTCCAATTCTACCCAACGCAAAAATCAACAGGAAAATGAGTGAACAGGGGGTAACCAGGCGTCCGCCCCGCCAGGAGGCAGAGGGGGTGAAATGGTGCCTGAAGCTTTGTACACCCCAAGCCAGGTCTCCAGAAGCTGTCAGAGCCTGACTCCTGTCCACGGGGGTGCAAATCAGGACTCCCAATGTGCTTGTGCACCTGGTCCTTTGGGCTGCCTTCAGAAAAGGGGTGCAATCGAAATGAGAGGGGAGGCTCTTCTGTAGAGATGCAAACTTCTTCATTTTTAACCACTTCCGCTTGAAGGAAAAATAAAGTTAGCACATAAGTCCAGTACTTTATAGATTATATTTATGTGCTACTTTATTTTCAGGCTCTGAAGAATAATCCCAAATGTCAGAAGCCAGGACAGGTAAGCTAAAAGTGCAGCTCTTTCCACTTTAGGAAACCAGTGGGTTTTAAAATTAGTTTTCATATTGGCTTACAAGCTTTAATAACAAAAGACTATTTTGTACTATTAGATGTTGGTCATTTTTTTGTCTGACAAAGAGCAGTAACAGGCTGCTGCAGGAGTTAGCACAGTTTTGGTGAGGTTTTTTTCCTCCAAATGATCAGAGAAAGTACTGTACTTTCAGGATGTGCCTCACTTGCTCTTAAAAGGGTAAAACAAAATATTCTTCTAGCTATTCTAAGCCTGCCATATAAGTATTATGCTGTTACAGATTTCAAAAGGTTAGCTTCAATGAACCTGACATCAGTATAACCCAAAATAACCCATTCAAGAGAAAAGTAAGAAATAATTGCTGTTTTCTCTTTTTTTTTCCTCAGCTATATTGCTATAATGATTTTGCATAACAGATTGAACAAAGTGCTGTTGTGACAGGTGGTAGAATTCAGCTAGTAAGCACAGAGACAGGGTTCAATTTAGTTTGTGAATCCTTTAATTGTTGTGCAGCTAATTAAAGAAGGTTCTTTACACTCGCAAGTGTTTACCGTTGCTAGTATGCATACATGAAAAATTAAATTGTGCCTTCAAGGGCTGAGAACTATAGAAAAATCATAGCTGATTCTGCAACATGCTTACCAGCTCAAAATAGCTGCTTTTCACAATTGGAATTTGTAAAACTTTTTGCTAAGCAAATATAGAGCTAATTAGAAGTGTTCGTTGGACCAATTAACATTTAAATAAATAAGCCATATTGCACATTTCACAGTCTTTATTTAATGATGCTTCTTAACTCTTTGGAAAGATTCCTTTAAGTACAAATAAGTTGTCATAAAAATGAAAGACAAAAATAACACCATAACAGTATATTCTATGCTTTTTTCTTTTTGCCTTGAAGTCTTCTCTAAAACTCTATACCTGTTACTGGGGAAAGGGGGGGTGCACAAATCTGGTTCCTTCTTTCATCTTGTCAAGTTACCTTTCCACCTTTTTGAATGCAAACAGAAAAACATATTTGATTACTATTTAAAGTGTTATGATAGCTCTGTTTGTTTTGCCCCATGGAATAGAATCTGTTTTAGACAAAAATTCTTGCTTTTATCTCATAAAATGGCCATTCCAGCCCAAAAGAAGGGTGTTCTGAGAAGAGGCTGCTCTTAGAGCAAGAAAAACAGCAGTTTGAAAGTTGCATCTACAAACAACGAAGCGACAGAGAAAACCTAAATCTGTTTTGCAGGCCTGCTGTTTGCATTCCCACAGCAAAACCAGCGCTGCTGTTATACCTAACCCCAGGGCTGCAATTGCCTGTCTCTTCGGGGTCAAGTGATATTTTGCTTTCAAAACAACTGTCTTTTAATTTAACAGTCCCTTTCAATCAATAAGACCCCTTCAGTCTGCGCTGAACATACATTTTCTCTCTCTCTTTCAACCTCCAAACCCCTACCTAACACAAAGGTTACATTAAAAACAGGGGGAAGGCTCCTTTCTACTTTTTTCCAAGATGCTTTGCACTACCTTGTAATCACACTAAGAGCAAACGTGGAAGGACTGATTGTTGACCTTGGCTTTCAGCACAGAAAACCAAATTAACAAGGACCAATTAACATTCAAATAAATAAGGAAGATTAAAGAATACTCTGCATACCAAGAGGGTAAAATAAACTAGAGGAAAGAGTACGATATCTCCCTCAATCGGGATGAGTGGAATTCTCCAGGAAGGACACAAGCCCACCAGAGCACAGAAGCACAGCCTGATGAGCTCCAGAGGGGACGTGGCCGTGTGTGAAACAGGCAAAGCTCTCTCTTTGGAAAACCCTCGGGAAAATGTGCCAAGACCCCACAGTGCTGCATGATGCTCCTGGGGAAGGAAAGGTGTTGCCCACCTGCCTGGTCTCTCCTTTCTCCTGGGGCTGTTGGTGTTTGGGATGGCCTCTTCTCACGCTGGGCCATGAGGAGCACGGGGCTTTGAGCTAACAGCTGACAAGCAGCAGGCCAAGGCAGACACTTTGTGCATAGACTGTCAGCGCATGATGCTTCTGATTAAATTTTTAGTCAGAAAAGTGTGTTTGGTTTTGGTTCTTTTAGATCCAGTAAATTCTGGTTAAAGTCAAAGAGAAGTGGCTAAAGAACATCCAACAGCCCAAGAGGAAGGTGTTTGGGAAGTCCACAGGGACTGGAAAATTCATGGTTTCAAATGTACATTCAATTACACTCCACCTGAAGACTCCATCCTAAATTTCTGTGCTAATTAGATAGTTCTGAGTACTGAGTGGCAAAACACATTTAGGAAGTTCTCAAAATTTCATGGTTCAGAGCAAACCTGTCCCTACACAACTTTAATCTCATATACTTCTTCAACCTTTCTTTGGGAGCACTGGGGGCACACAGGCAGCTGCAGCTGTAACCTGGGGCTACTTCTAGGGACTCCCTGTGCCATGGATCAGCAAATGCTACACCAGAAAGGATGAAAGGTGGTTGAACCCTTTACCTTCATCATCCCCTGCCTCTTGCTCTTCCCTCAGGTAAATCTCCAAAAATTACTCTAAGTTGGCAAAATTTCTCCACCATGCTTGGATATCATTACCCCAACAGAACAATTAAATTCCCCACTAACTAATCATCTGCAAAGCCTGTCTCCTAAAAGGAAACCGCTCCTACACAAAGGTTATGAATAATTCTCAGAAGGTTACAACATGATCTATCATTTTAAGTATTTGGATCTGGAGTACTGGTTCAGGCCTCTAACTGACAGCCACCTTTATGAATAGTTAAGAGTTCACAGAGATGATTATCATGTACTATTTAAATATGTATAAAGGACAAAGATAATAACAATACTTTGCACTTTAATAGAAGCTTCTGTCTGAAATTCTCAAAGGAGAGCCGAAGTCCTCGCGAATGCACACTCACAGCCCCTCTGACCTGCACAGTTGGCCATTGCTATTATTCTCTGGAATCTGGTAGGCTGTTATTGTTAGATTTCTCAAAAAATGTAATGTCTGCCTTAATTTATAAAGCAGTTGAAGCTTTACTAAATGAGTAACTCACAGTGAATGACCATTGTGGGGATGCTGACCAGTGCCTTGTGCCGAGGCAGAAAATAGCATGGAACACCACAGGATGCTCTGCAGATCCCTGGCCCCCGTTCTCCTGGCCGAGGAGGAGAATCCTCCTCATTCCCAGGCTGAAACACCACTGACTGATCAGCACACTGTCCAAATGGGAGAAAAGCATCTCCTGCTACTCTTCAGGAATAAGCCTATTCTGTAGCCTCAGAAATAATTTTAGATTTTTTTTTCCCCAGTACTAAATCAAAAAGAGTAGAAGTGGGCTCCACTTGAGAGCCAAACTTTCTTGCATGAAGAACACTTTTCTGCAGTTTGTTACAGACACAGGAGGGTTTATATTGAAGAAATGCTTTAAGTAATCCATTTCTAAGTGCCCAATGTTAATGAAGTCAGCCTTTCCTTCTGCTCAAGAGGTTGAAAGCAAGTGAGTCTTTCTACTATCCCATAAAATACAGAAGGAAGATTTGATCATGCTCAATTGTATCTTTCACAGAAAATATGAAAAGAGCTACTAAACAGAAACAGAAGTGTAAAAAACAGCAAGCCCAAATATCAGTACCGATCCAACGCAACTATAAATTCTGAAATGCTGCCAAAAAGTTGGTTGTGTTTGAAAACTGGACCTGGACAATTTGAACTTATGCAAATGGCATTTGTACAGCAGTGGAACCAAAGGTCCTCCTGACCTTAAGGCCATATTTACAGAAGAGTCAACTGATCTTGAATAATTCCACCGATGTATTAAGAAAACATGTTTTACTTCCAACATTACTAACATGTTTATTATACAACTCTGTTTGTTAAACAAGTACATTTCTTAACCAAGTATGAAAAAGGCAAAGGAAAAAAAAGTCACATATGTCCCAAAGTACCCAAGTTTTTCTGCTTCCTTTTGCAGTACCAGTTTTCCTTCAACATTTAAAAAAAATTCTCACAAGTGTCAGAGAAGAACAAATTACTTTCAGACTTCTTGCAGAACTTGTAACAAATATAACAGTTACAGAGGAAGAGAAATGGGGAATATCTATTTCAATGTGATTGCTTTCAAATACCTGAACTAAGTGGGAATGAGCTGGTATCATGAAATCCCTCTGCAACAGGCAACTTCTCTTGAAACAAATGCAGTGATGGAGAGAACTGGACTAGCTCTGTCCACTGGACACTTTGTCCTGTAAGCTGTGTTCATTCCCTCTTTCCTCCCTCTTTCTTCTCTAAAACCCTCTTCATCTCAACATAATTTCCCTACCAGCACTGTAGTCAGTCTCAACCTTTTGTGGTTTTTTACTCATTTGTTTAGGGTTTTTTAATTTTGTTTGGAGTGGTTTTGTTTGTTTGTTTGTATTTAATTTTAGATCAATTTGTTAAATCAGACTGATAAAGTTACTGAAATAACACCCCAAGCCCCTGGCTGCACTACTGCTATCACAATGGAACTCTGATCTCATCCTGGCTCCTATAGCTAATAACAAACAGCAAGAGACTGAACTCCCCCAGCTTAAATATAACCATCCAAAGTCAAGTTAAATTCAGCATAGCTTTCACGGATTCAGAAGATCAGAAAATTGGTTTACAACAACTTATCACAGAGTAACATGTTAGCACAAGTTAACTGACTCACAGTAATTTTTAGTGTACATGCTCCTGGCAAACGTGATGCAAACTTAGCCCAGCTTTCAGTGAAAGTCATATTTCACTGGTTTCATTAGGGCTAAACTAACACACTGCTCCTCGTGTGCTGGGAGGCAGGAACCACTGCAGAGCCAGCTACAGCAGCTGACAGTGGTAACCTGGGTGTGGGAGCAGTACTTACTGCTCCATCCTCTGATCTTTTGCCAGGGTTAAGAAAATCAGGTATTTCAAAGTGCAATTTGTTCCATTAAAACACCTGTGTTAAATTTTTCATGGGAAGTTACCAGACTACTCCCAGGGGTCTATTTGCTGTGGAAGTCCCACCAAACATGCAACAGGGTATGGGCTGGCAAAAGTACATAATACAAATCACAAAGCATCTAAGGTCCATGATATGCAGAGATACCAAGACTTAAACCAGCGGGAGATGCAAATTTTAAAAATATTCTTGGTGGACCCAATCCAAAACCAACTTGGTCACAGTCTTTGCAATAAACCTCATGAATTCTAGTCCAAACTCACACTGAATCAGTGTCAAAGATTTATATCCATATATGGATCTCAGGGTGGAACTCCAATCCACAGAGAGCTGAAGCTTATTGTTGCAAATGATGAGCACATATACAGGAAAATATTTAATTCACCCATATCCTGCAGTCATTAACACAGAACACAAAAACCAAGGTGGGCATCTACGGTTAAACCTTTTTTCCCTGAAAAGTTCCTTTCAATAAATGAAAACAATCTGAATTAAAACCAAACAACATTTGGCCTGTAACGTATTACTCAGAAAACATTTTAAAGAAAAAAATTCACCCACGTGTAATTTCAATATAAGCCACACGCCATTTAACTACAGCAACACACTGTTCTAGGGTTTATCTAACAGCTCGGTAAGGGTTTCACCCTTCTTTTTCCTGCTCAAAAATATCTCTGTAGTACTACTGAGTTGCAATGGAGCATGAAGTTGGAATACAGGGAGAACGGGGAGTCCTACCTTGCACATTACTGACTGGCTATATCAGGTTTCATGAATGAAAATAAACATAAAAATTCAAATGGAAAAGATATCCCCAGGAGCTTCCAGTTCTTCATGCATTATTTCACTGACAGTGGAATGCTCTTCCACTGGTGGCACTGCCACCATCAACCCAAAGCACTTTGGGATACATCAGTGCAATGTTGATGAGAGGATGCAGCGATACAGAGAAAAAACAGTAACTAAACAAAAATGCACTGGACTTATTCCTAACGGTAATTATTTTCAACATTTTATTTTTAGAGACTAAAAGCAGTATTGAAAAGTCTTTGCTCTATCTTTGATTTTCTCTGTGCAGCAAGGAGATATTTGGTTCAGACCGATGTGTCTGTGTTGTTGGTAAGGGAGCAGGTACAGTGCTCTGTGCACACAGGAGGGGTCACACTCCACAGAATCTTTTTCTCTGCACAGACAGCGCACTGGGCAAAGCATGAATCCACACATACAGGTGAAACTCTGCTCTGGCTCATTTTGATTGGCAAAAATGTTTATAAACAAAATTTCTGCATTTTTCCTTTCTGTTAATTATTAATTTCATGAAGCAACTACAGTGATCACAATCAAAAATAAGTACAGGCTTTTCCTCAAAAAGTTCCCATAACAATTCCTATTTAGCATCTCCTTTCAACATTATCATCAGGCCTTCTACTTATATGATCTTCTATGGCAATCAGTTGACAGCTGCTGTATATCCTAAATATTTTCCTTCCTGAGGACCATATACCTTTGGTATACCTAAGGGGCTCTTTCATAGATCAAGAGGTATCAGTTGATTTGGAAGATCTCCTGAACAGGAGGGAATATAGTTCAATAAACATTTGCAATGAAAACTTGTTGGAATGACCAAGCAGAATGCACACAACGGCCACACTAATGCTGCTGCTCTGTCTTCACTGTATATTCACTGCTTTCCACTCCAAAGCTTTGCTTGAAATTTATGAACATCCCTAAACACAAGCACAAGCTGAAATACTTTCTTAAATTAAGACTGCCAAACATCAGCACTGCTTGTGAGAGATGTTACTAACCAGAAAGTTTGCAGGGTTTATTTTTCTGTCATATCTCATGTTTCAAATTTCTCTAAGGCAAAGCATCAATGGTCATCGGTATGTTATAAAGCATTAATTGTAACAAGCTTTGGTAGCTGAAGAGGGAATCAAAGTGAATATTCAGTCAGGAAACAGACAGGTTTGTTCAATACTCTTGAAATTTCAAGCAGATGCAAAGTCACTCTGCATGTAGAGAACAACAGATGAGGAAAACGTAACTTGTAAACAAAGAGTGCTAGCATTGGCTGGAGCCATTGCTCTGCCAGACTATGGTACGGTCTGGCACACGATATGACTTGCACTTTCTGGTTTTATTGTAGTCTTTTTTTAAGACACAATCTATATCACCCATTTGTAGCTGTTCCAGTATCTCATCTATCTGAATTAGACACCCATCTTTAAAGAGAATGAAATCCTCTCAAGATCCCAATGCCTTCTCTGTATAGATAGCCTTTCAGCCAGTATTCCCTTACCTTGAGCAGGAAAAATAGTGTTCTATAATCCAAACTATACCGTGTATTTTACCAAAGGGCAGCTGGCATCTCCATTTCTTCGCCATGAGCACCGCTTTCAAAATCATATTTTACAGGAATCAAGACTAAATTGTTACTTACAAGGTTCATTTTGTAAAGATATTAATTAATGGACTGCACATGGAAGCGAGTTGGGAAATATTGTGCATTTTGTGCATTATTTTGTTGGCAAGTACATCATTCCAGTAATTAATGTTGACATCTTTTTAAAATGCATTAAGCAATATAGACAACATATACTCTGCCCAGCTTTTTTTTTTTTTTTCTTTTTGGGCAGGGGGGTGGAATATAGAGAGAGTCTCCCATGTCTGAGCACTAACACTGCAGTAGGGTCTTCCATTGCCTAGTAAGGTCCTAGAATGTCTTGGTAAAAAGTACATTTTAGGTACAGTTCTTGACCTTGAAGACATTTTTGAGAATCTAGCATTCTCACAGACTGCCAGAGCTGTAGAGATTCAAATCTCTACAGCTCTGTTACTGATGTCATTCAGTAACATTCTTAGTGAACCATTCCTTTAGGGACCCCCATCAAAAGAGTCATTCCCTTCCTTATGGATTTCAGGTGGAAAAGCAGCTCAGTGCCCTGTTCAGACAGACATCAGTTCCCTTTCTCTTCCTCCCTCATTCCCATACCTAACCGAATAGCAATCAAAACATCTCTTTATCATTCTCAACAAGTTTAAGCACCTTAATTCTAAGGTTCTAGATATGTAGAAAATTAGTGCCCTTCATGACTCAAAGCTATGGCAATCTTTTTTTGATGTTTATTGACCTGTTTATTACTATCTGTTTATTGAACTGTTTTCCATGAATCTGTCTAATCCCTTTCTGAGCCTGCTGATGCTGTCTGCCTCTACTAATTCCCTTGGCAGCAAGTTCCAGAAGTTTACAACTCACTGTGTCAGGAATTATTTCCTTTTATCTGTTTTAAACCAATCTCCTGTTACTTCTTCTGGGTGTTCTAGCTCTGGGTTTGTGAGATTTGGTGAAAAAAGGGGGTGAGGGTTGTGGAAATGGTTTTGAGAGAATTTTGCCCTTGCAGCTATCTATTTTTTCCAAGTGTAAAATAATAGTATCCAAACAGGGCCACAACACAACTCAGAATGTAAGAGCCCAACACAACACTGAGATTCAATGAGCATCCCACTAATGCAGATTTGCTAACACAGCCTACAGAATTCTATGATCTAGTCCCCGATGAAAAGACAATCCACTTCACAGTGTTAAAGACCTCTTCCATAAGTTTATAATCAACTCTGGCACACACAACTTGGGAATGAGACCATCTGAGAATTGACAGCTTTGTCACAACTGAAAAGATTCCTCTGTCATGACTGAGATTCATTCAGTTAGAGAAAAAAACCCCAAACATTCTTACAATTCTGACTAAGAGGAAGAAAGAGCAGAAAGTGTCAGAATGAAGCATTCACTAGAGGTTTTTTTCAGAAATACCCATCCAAATTTGGGTTTGAAGTCTACATAGACCTTCCATCCAAAGCCAATTTAACTGAAAGCCCAAGGAAAATACATCCCCATCTGGCACGGACTGTTGTTCCAAGCTGTGACCAGATGATTCCCTCCACCCTCACCCTCCAAAACCAGAATGACTATAAAAAAATAACCATTCTCTTAGGTTAAAAAAAAAAAAAATAAAAAATCTCCCGACCATGGTTGAAGCCAAATGGCCCTTCAGGCTACTACTGAAGAATCAATTACATTAGCTGTAAGCCTAAGAGAGTCCTGGGGACAATCAGTCAGAGCCATAATAGCTGTGAGGGAATTGTTAAGCAAATTGAGGGATTCTTTAGGTAATTGGGATTGGACAACCAGGTCATACTTAATTTGAAGCATCCATTCCATACAAGTGCTTCAGAGGTATAGCAGGAACTAAAGACAGCAAAGTCTAATTGTGCTGCTCCTAAGCCAGGGCTTTTAAAGGGACACCCCACTCCACCCCACCCACCCCAGCCCCCCATTCTTGTGCAGAATGTTTAATAGGATTGTGCTCACTCTCAGCACAGGAGAATTCAGGCAGCACCTGCAGGGTCAAATCGGGGAGCTGAGAGCTCCACAGCCTTCTGGGATGACCTGCAGTGCTTATTCACAGCTTGGGCCAGGGACGGTAAATGCTCAGGGGTTTCTACCAAAACTGAGAAGGGAAAGAATGGACAATCCACTGCTTTTTTTAAATCAGTCCAAAGTTACTAAGGATGTACATTTTTCTCTTTTTGTTGTTGACTGTGCATTTAGCGTGCTAAATGTACGCTTAACTAGAAATTCTGGTCTTCCAAAGAAACCCTGCAAAAATTCACAACTCCTGCCTCAAGCTCTTCAAATTTTAAAGGCAAGAAAATCCTCAACTCTGGGAGGTCACTCTGAGGGGGCTGTCAGGGGATCTCAGATCAAATTGGATTTTTCACCCAGTTAAACAGGGAACTATTCCAACAGCAAAAAGCTCTCCATTTCCGTTGTTCACTGAAACAACTTTCAGGAAAAAAAAAGGTATGCCCAAAATCCATCTTCATGTCCAGTTTGCTTTTGGAGAAACCTGTTGCAAGCAGCTACTGCTAGCATTTTTTGGCTTCTCCAGAGAGAAGCAAGCCATTTCGGTTGATACAATAGGGATTGCAGTCCCAAGAGAAACTAATTCTTTGTTGGATTGCCCTGAAATTTCACAAGGTGAACAAAATGAGCCAGCAAACACGGCCCTAAGAGTGCCAGCACCAAAGCTGACAAATCTATCTTCTTGTCTCCCTTTCCTCTGATTCATTTCTGGAACTAATTTGAGGAAAAACCCTATTTCTGGGTCTTCTGGCAAAGAGTACCTCAGATAATTGCCCAGAATCGAAGATTCTGCTAGTGCCACATTTCTTTGGCAAGGCAAGAGAAAAACTGGGAAAAGAGGGATAAAGAACAGAACCTGGACGGCTGAAGGGTGCCAAAGCAAGAGTTTTGAGCCAGTTGCCATTCTGCTTGAAATCTGCAGTGAGGAGCCCAGCAGTCCCTGCTCCCAGCAAGCTGGCCATGGCTTAGAAGTGTTGGCCAGAGCAGACACTGGCAACGCAGCTGATGACAGCGAAAACTCGGAGTAGCAGACGGGCCAATAGCCCATTGGTAGGGGTCAGGAATATCTGATCATGCACACTCCTGCCATTACAGAGCTCTCACGGAGCACAGATCCATCCATTTCATGCTCCTGTTTCGGAGGAGCTAACTGCTTATCAAACCGGTTCGCACCCTTCTAGCCTTGGCAGAACAAGAGCCAACAGCAGGCACTGGATGCAATTCTACCTCTAACGTTTAGAGTTGAGACACGATCTGTTCAGCCAGGTTATGGCCTTCTAAAGTGATCCAGCACTACGCCAGCAGCACCCAGCAACAACGGCTTCTAAATAAAGAAACCTTATGAAACAAACAAACAAACAAATAGTAAAATCCCTGATCTGGAACATACTGCCTTAACTGAAGGGAGCCTTTCCACTCCACACACTACACTAACACCAATTTAGGTGAGTGAGCAGGCAAACTGTCTCCCACGAGACTAGTTAAACAGGCTATGGTATAGCAGCTCAATTGCCTGGACAACATCAGGAGTCAAAGTCTGGGGAGCGCTTGAAGAGCACAGCAAATCACCCATCTACAAAAATAATCATCATCAAAAACAGTCATCCACAAAATTTTTGCCAATCAGTACTTTGAAAAATGAGCCATCACTTTTTGTGAAGATAATGGATGGATGGGAACTCAGTCTATGTCACAGCTATGGAAAAAAAATGCCCATTGCTTTAGACTACAGGGAATGCTGAGCACACAGAATTTGAACTCAGAGAGTTTGGTGTAGAAATGGTCATGGTTAGATAGTATCTTTCTTTTGACCAGAGTGCTGCAAAGAAATCTATTTCACATGTAGGAAGAAAGCTTAGATGAAAAAGTTGTTCCAGCAGAACCTTTAAGAGACCTTACTTGATGCCACCTTGGTGAAACTTCGAGAGCAGTGAAGATCCTCAAACGAGTACCCACAGGTAGAACAAAACATTTACGAGATGAATGATAGTAATCTAGCTTCTTCCAAGCTCCAGGTCAGCAAAGGAAGCAACATGATAATGTTCAAAGATACTTTTGGCAGCAGAAACACAATGCACTGTATCTGCTCTCTCCTGCTGCATCCCCACAAGTCATTACTCACGCTATGAAAAGAAAAAAACAGGTGTATGAGGCAGCTGTGCTTGACAGAGGCTACTTGCAAAATAATAAGGGAAGGCTGCAGACCATCAAGATTATAAACATCATCTGTCTCAACACTGTATTTATTTGGTCAGTAGAGCTAAAAAAGGTGTCAGCCACTTTTGCTGGAGAGTATGTGCAATGGAATACTGCACATCCATGCAATCTCTGTACAGGCACATGAATTAAAGAGAAAATTCAAGATGCTTTGTTCGGGACTTTTTGAAGTTCTGACTTAACATGCACCATGCTTTTGAGGCTCATGTTTCATAAATGCTGCTCTACCTTAGAATAGGGTATATTCAAAAACTGGAACACCATCTGAGAGAAACCCCTCAGACAGAAGGTGGGTCCTTCTTGCCAGAAAAACAGAGAGTACGGACCACAAAAATGCCAGTTTCAATCACGACTGATAAGATCACGACACACGTGGCGTTAATTGGTCTAGACACTGGGAGATTCCAACTGCTTCCATCCTGCTACATTTCTGATACCAGCAGACTACCACAATACCCCACCGTACTCAGGGTCAGACTCCAGCTGCCTTCCATGTGTGGACACAGTGGGCACGGAGAAGAGGGAGATTTGCTTTGACACCCAGGAATAACTGCATCACTTTGGGAGACTGCATTTTAAGTTTTGCTTCCGATTATAATTATAATTACTTGTTGATGATCACCTCCCCCTTTAGCTTAATTTAAAATGCTTCTGAGTTGGAGAGATGAATGACTGGAATTATCTGGGAAGAGCTGGAGGGATAGGGGAAGGACATAAAAGAACTTTTGCTCTTTCAATTCTTGTCATTGGCAAAAACCTTAAAAATTATTGCCAATTAATTCTCCTCACAGTGGTAAGCTTTGTAATTGTAACCTGTAACCAGTTATAAAACCATCATGTTGCTTGGTTCATACTAATTGCTGACTGTTGTGACCAAAACATGATGCTAAAACTTTCAGTACAGGAGGGGAGGAGAAACATGGCGGTGTTTGAACTGACAGTGCATCACTGTTCTTCGTATGCAATGTTCTTACAGGACATAACTGCTAAATTATATCTGGGCCACTCATCAGATACATTTAGTTGGGCTTACAGCTAAATGTACAGCTCACATGTACCCAGTGAGAAGGAGGAATCAAAAAAGTTGAAGGAAAGTAAATTCCATTTGGAAGACAACAACACTGGAGAGGAGTCAAGAAAACATAAGGTTTGCTGGTTCCCTCATGTAGATTTTCCTCTTTTCACTTCCACAAACACAATATGATTACTTTCAAGAATGGGCCATGAGTTAAAAACCAAAAGCAGAAAGCCATGCACACATTTGTCCAGAAGTCGGGGTTTGGCAGTACCCTGCTCACACCGTGCACAAAGCCCCTCTCAGACAGTCCCAGGAATGCTGGGGCTTCCACACTGCCTTCCACCTCCGAGGCTGAGAACAGCCTGGATAACCCAGAATCACAGAGCTGAGACATCTTCTGATTCAATGCATTCAATGAATGCACTGAAATTCCACAGCCCAAAACACATTGGCATTGCCAGCTCTTCCCCAGACGACACTGATATTCCACCTCACAATACTTCATGACTGATATATCTCTAATGAAAAATATGGTGAAATCTCTCCAGCAGCATCTGCACCCCAGTTCAGCCATGACAGACAGAGAGACTGGCTCAAAGTCTTCCTTCATCACTTTCATTTATCCCGTTTTACCAGCTTTCAAGAAGGTGGCTGTCTTTGCCTTCCTCTGAATGAGAGAGATTATTCGAGAACAGGAAATAAAACCAAGCGGCAAGAAAGGAGCAGCTGCTATAACCAAACTGATGATGACAGTGCACCCATCAAAGAGAACGAAGAGATTCCTATTACCTGCCATCCAGCCTCCGCCTCGGGTATTCAGTGTGTTTTAAGTGCAGCAGCTTAATTTGTTCTTGCACACGCTAGACCACTATTGCAGATGAATCTTCAAGTGCAATCAACTAGTTGATCTACCAAAAACATGCTAGGCCATAAAACCAGTACAGTGAATTTAATCTAAAAAGATATGTTAGATTCTTTTTCCACAAACCCTTAGTCTTAAAAATAGTCTTTATGCATATGAGAAATCCAATGGTGTTTATGAGAATAATGGCTTGCAGCATTGGGCAATAAAAGCTGAGATTCTCTTTGCAAACAGATAAATATTTGCACACTGGTACTGTGTGACCATCTACCCAAATATTATCTGTGTGCAGGAGGAATAAAGCACATTTTGCCAGTTGCTTTATTCTGCCAGTTGCCAGAACCATAATATCTGTTTCCTTTTCTTCCTTTCTAAGCTATACTAGTCCATAAGAGCAAAACTCACAGTCTGTACAGATATTGAGGAAAAATAACTGATGCATGGGGACTTAATATTGCTAAATACTTAGACAGCACTTACATATTCCGAGTGTTGTACAAACATTAGCAAATCGATCCTCACACCAACTTGCAGGACACCTAGGTATTATTTTCCAAATGAGGGCTAAGTCTCTTGCTCATGTCTATACCTACTCTTTACTTTACACTGCCAAACCACAACTAAACAGTAGCAATGTATATCATATTCCCTGGAAAGGCAGCACCTACAACCTCAAAAAAGGACTCAATTAGATAAGAATTATTATAGAGGTTAAAAGTGCAGAATACATGGAGCTGCAAGGGTGTACATGAATAAGAGAACCAGTTAAGAGGATTTTATATTTTTAACGTATAAATATAAGTAAATGCTTTCAGTGTTTGAGGATTCAAAGAAAAGACTGAAATTGATAACCACAACCAATGGAGTTGTTCACAAGACAATGACTGCACATGCTGGACATGCTATGAAGCCTGTTGAGGGTTTAAGAGCTCTGACTGCGGTACTGGTAAGGCTGCATTCCCTTCCTCCAAAACGCAACATCAGAATCAGACTAACTTCATTAACACACAAACGGGCTGCACTGACACACAGCCAGCATCAGGGGAGCCTTGTTCACGGGTGACATTTGAACCCTGGGCTGGACAGAGAGAGAATGCACCCAAGCCTAAAAAGGGTGCAATTCTTACCACGAAACTCGCATGGAGCCAAAACAAGGAGCTGGCTGCTGAGGCTGAAATCAGGCTGGCAGATAGCACTGGGGTGAGTTGCTCCCAAGCTCCATGTGAAGAGGGTGGTGTGTACAGAGCAGCTGGCAGGGTTTATCCTCTCAACTTTTTCCGACCCTGAGAAACAGCCTGGCAGCCTTCTAGCTCTCCTTGCTCTCAGATGTACCTTTTTCTTCTTTTATGATCAATAGTCCCAGGAGAGACTTCAGAGAAAATGTTGGCCTCAAGTACTCAAAATACTCAAGAGTTAAGTCTGGCATTTTTAGAATACCTGCGGGTAGTCTGGCAAATCAAGTATCCCACATTCACCCATCTCTAATGATGATTATTATGCACCAACAGCTGTCTACAGTTCAATGGATGAGGATCTAATTGATCTCATTACCTCGCCCCATATAAAGTGAAGAGCATTCCTGCTTCTTTGGGTTTGGTGATCCTAGGCTGACTGAGGACCCTGTGCTGAAGGCCTGGAAACTGACTGTTTGGAGTTGCTGTTCGTTTGTTTTCAGCTGGTCAAAATCCACAGAAACAAACATCTTGTAATATACTGTATAATGTATTACAATGTGGCTTTTGTCTTACCAGTTTAATACTGAATAACTCTGATAGCATTCATATGAATATTAATTTTGTAATAAAAAGCAAGACTGGTGTATTAGTTATGCGTTCTTTTGTTACTCTTAGTCTTTAATTATTATTATTAATGCTATTATGTCCAATTTCCCCTCACCTCGCTCACCCTCGCAGTCTTCACTGCGGTGCCCTGTCTCAGGCAGCGAGCTCCTTCTGGAGCCAACAACAATGTTACCCAATTAACCCTCTGGCAGGGTACGCTGCAGCGGATAAACGGTGCTGCTTCCTCTCCTACAAGTCTCTGAGCATCCCTTCTCCCTGTGATACAGCCAGGGACCCGAACCTCTTCCTCGGCCTTGGGTTGCCGGCCCGGCACAGCCGGCCCCGTGCGTGGTTTGCCACGTGGCAGGAACGGCCAAAATATTTCTGCTGGGGAGCTTGCGTGACAGGAATCTGTGTTTCAGATTTTAAAAGTTACATTTCTGAAAAAAAAGAAGAAAAGCCATTCGCAGAAACAAAAGGCCTGAGTCCACCTCTTTTGGGTGGGTGTAAATCCTCTGTCTTTAATGAAGTTATGCCTGATTTATAACTGTGTGAGAGGAGATTCTGGCCCGTAATATAATATAAAATGCTCAGCTTTCTGCAGTTTGCTTATTCATAAAGATTACTCCACTGTCACTGTGGAAAAGATGCAATGAAAAATACCTAGTGCTCTGCAGCTTTGCAACTGCCAACTCTCTCTTGTTTTTAAAAGAACACCACTGTTCATTTGCTAGTCTACAGTAGATATATTTTTAACATAAAAACACTATATTTAATTGGTTATGGATCTCAGTTCTTTTAGCACTACTGGAAATCACACAAAAACACATTAGTACAGAGCAATTAGTGCAATGGCAGTAAACAACTAAGGCACTATTAAGCTGTGGGTGATTAAATAGTATTACTTCTTTATTTTTTATGATATTAGACTAAGAGAAGATTTTAAACATATAGTCCCATTAATATTAATAAATGATAGGAAGAGCAGGTGTCTTTAACTTTAAGACTATTTTTGTCAGGGCACTTCAGTTTATAAGAAAGATTTTCTTTTAATGGAAGATTTGTCTCTTTATATGGTGTATCACGCTATTTCTTATCTCACTACACTGGGACATTTATACAGTAATATTATTTAATGAGAGTTATGAAATCACACACTGTTCCTTCAGAAAATAATACCCGTATCTCTACCACCAAGGAACAAAGAGCTACCAAACTCCCAAAATAATATGCAATTATTTATATCCGTGCAAAGCACAACCCGGGTACTCTTTGACAAATTTACTACAACGGGCTGTAACAAACAGTGTGATAAGTTAGCCCGAGTGGCAGTGACCTTCAGGCAACATAAAAGACGAGAATCTGACCCAAGGACAGAACCCTTGTGGCATACCTTTTTAATCTGCCTAGCCCTCACAATCTCTCTGGACTCTGTACTTGTTTATAGATCATCCTCATGGTCTGGCACATCTTTTCCTCGGCATCTGATTAAGTTAACAATGTGCTGCTATTTGCATGCAGATTTGCCAGGCCTTTCTCTACAGCTGCTCCCAAAGACTTGGTCTTTCTCTGTAATGTGATAGCACAGCAGTCAGTAAATGCAATCTTTGTCAAACCCAGGTGTGCTCTTGATTTGGTTCTCATTCGTTCCAAGCAATTTTTCTTTCTGTAGCATTTATAAGGCTCTATTATAGTATAGCCACATCTGGAGCTAAAATTCTTCTATTAATTATATACTTTTACCACTATAAAGACAAATTCAGACACAGCTACTAACATTTTTGTTGTTCTTCTTACTCTCTTTGTGACAGCCTGTATTTTATTTTGGTAGAAATTTAATTTTTAAAGCAGCATTCCTGATTCTTATTTCCATAAAAACAGGAATGCAAGCATGAAATCTAAATGTTTAGTATCGCTAGTCTAAAATCATGCCATCCATAGCAATATAAAGTATTAAGCTTAATTTTTTTAAACCTTTCAATACTTATCATACATATGATACTACAATAATGTATCTGTCTCGTTAAAAGAGTTACAATCTAGTTGGGAAAGAAAGAGAGTGGTTAAACAAAAACCAAAAAAAACTTACTCAGTTCCCTAGTGGATGCTGGTTCACATCACAGAATCACCAAACAATTTGTTCCCTCCACAGTCAAAAAGCAGAACCAAATTTGATCAGCATGGTGACTTAAATGCTGTATTTTCTTTGTGCAAAGAGGGTAATTTTTCAAGATCAGGTTTGAAGTAGATTAGTGCAGAAATATGAGCTAAGCCTTCACTCTTATCATCTGAGTATGGATAAAGGATGCATTCACCCAAGAGCACCGAAAGTTATTTTCTAAGAAAAATTTTTCCTACTTCTTTTTTTCCGCGTGAGCACAGAGATCATCACAACAAAGTAATAAATGGAGACTAGCGAACAGGTTTGACAAGTGAGTATTCACTGTGAAAATGTACATTGAAGAGGAAATACTAGAAATCTCATTTGTTAATTTTCAATCCTATTTACGGTCCAAAAAGTAGACTTCTTTGCTAGGTAAATACCTGTGTGTTAAAAGAGGTCAGAATGTTTTTAATTACAGGAGCACTACAAAGAAATACCAATCCCCACAACTGAGGGGTGACTTCCATCTCATCAAATCAGGTGGCCTTCTCTAGCCCTTGGCCAAGTAAGCTTAACATGGACATAGTGAGCTGAGGTCTTGACTTTAGTATTATTTATTTTAAAAGGAAGTGTAAATGGAAAACTTTTTCTTCCCTAATCATCTTTCTTCTGGTTTGCTTTCACTATTGTTTTTTCTTTTTGCATATTTGTATCAAAATGAAAAGAAATGCAAGTGTTCCATGTCTGTGCAGCTGAATTCACTGAAGCATCAATGATTTCTGAACTATTTTCCTTTAATAAAATTACAAATAAAAATATTGAACCAGCTTTACCCATGAAAAATAAAATATAGCTGTAATGTTCTTCATGGTGGACTTTTTAAACTATTCTAGTGAGGAAAAAGCTTTTATTTATTTATAGCGGATTTTATCTTCCCAAATCACTTATTTCAGATGATTAGTTTGGCCACACGTACACTCAGTCTCTGCACAGACATGCAGACACGCTCGCACGCAGACTGACACCCAACACATACGCATGCAAGAGGGTAAAAGAATCGGCCGACAGGCAGAAGCTGTGCAACCAGATTACATCACAGGTTACGATGGAAATAAATAAAAGAAAATCTCTCTTGCTTCTATAGCGTGGCATTTTAGTGGTGCTGGTTTGACTTTTGGCCCACACACATATGCCAATGGCAAGGCTAACTCTAGGGACTAACAAAAAAGAATGTGTGTTCACAGCTGTACAGTACACCAATACAGATTACATGTTTTCAGTGTTGCGGCCACAACAGAATGCTAATTAACATACTGGAGTGATGAGAACGGCTGTAAGGGCCTTATTGTTCCATTATTTCATGCAGCCCAGCTGCCTTTGTTTATGTCACTTATCCTCTCGTGCCACAGGTTTTTACTCCAAAAATACTATCCCAATACAACGTTAATATTTAAAAAACAAAGAGGTGGCAGATTGTCATTTTTGTGTCAGTCTCAAACTGCAGAACTGTTAAGCTGTTCTGGTTCGGTATTTAGAAATAATTTAACAGCCATATTCAGACACTGCCTGCATTCTAACATAATGGCTGAATACTTGAACCAAGCAAATGCATAACTATCCTGACATCACTTATGAGATTTAGATTGGTCAGTTAATGGAAGTCTTTACCAGAATCAATACCATAACAGCTTCTTGAAATGAACGTGATTTTTTACACAGAGTGCTGTGAACAATAAGTACAGAAATATCCTACCTTTGTATACAGCACAAAGGAACTGGGATTTGAAATTAAGAAGCAATTACAGTTTTTTGCAAAGTAATGTTACAGTTGATTATTAGAAATAAACACATACAAAATAAGCACTTTTTAATAAATAGCTGGAGAATATTAAAATTCCACAATCCTATTATTCCTTTTTTTCCCCCTACTTTTTTAACAGCCATTTTATCTGCTGGCTTGGTTATCATGTTGCTGTTAAGGATTAATATTGATGATTGTTGCCAACAATGGTTAAATATTGCAGAAAAACACCTTTTATGAGAGAGATGTAGCCATATCTAACTGTAAGTAATATTAATTATGCCTGCTGCTTTGACTTCTTTGATTGATTTATGAAAAAAGCAATGTTAAATGCCATTAATATTCTTATTTGTATTACAGTAGTGCCTGAATGTCTTGGCTGACGTTGGCCAGGTTCGGATCCAGGATAGATAAGACAATGACTTTCTAGTACGAAGGAGAGAAGAGTTCCTGTCCACAGAAGCTCTTTGATCCCAAAAGCATTTATGTTTCTCAGCAGAGAAATCCAACAACTTAGCCCCCTTGACTTCTGTGAAACCACACACCAGACTGAGTTTACTTATGGATTTAAAGAAACTAGTAAGGTTTTATTTAGTCAGTAGCAACAAGTGTGAAAATTTGAAAAAGTGAAACAAGGAGGAGGAAAAAAGAAAAAAACAGCCAAAAAACCCCAGGATATCGGTGGGAGGAAGTTCGGTGTACTGCTACCTGGTTACAACTCAAAAGTTTCTTCCCCTCATTTACTTGGTATAAAGAAATAGGAAACATTAATGATAAAGAGTTTTCCAAACAATTTATTCCATCAGTTGGCTGTAATTGCTGTCAGAGCACGAGCCTGGCTAGAACCCGAAGTGTTAATGGTGCATTTCTTTCTCAAATTAAAAGGAAAAAAAATATTTTAGTTCCAGTTTCACAAGTTTAGCTTTCCCAACAAAAGGTGAGAGAGCTAACAACACACCTGCCACCTCAGATTTACCCAGTGAACAGAAACATCAGAAAGGGCAAGTCTTCCCCAAAAATGTCACCTCCCTAATCAAAGACATACTGTTGTTAATCGCAACGCACACCAAAATCCCGAAAACATCCAATTGAGTGAACAAACCCTAGTAGCTTTTTAATGAGTTTAACTGGTAATCTCAGATAAACGTGCAACTGCTTGAAGTGTCTGTCTTATGTAAGGCAGTAATGAGGGGATTTAACATTTTCTACAGCCCACACAGCTCACCGTGCTGCACGCGCCACAGGTGTGGCACAATCTAATACAGAGCAGTTTCTCAGCTATGACCCTTCCCCTACTGTGGACAGAACATAGATTTTTTTAACTGGATCCAGGAGCTAGCTAAATTACCCAGCTGCTCTGTGTTTAAGCCCCCAGCTAGTTTATATACCAATAACAATAAACTTTCTATAACAGCAACCCAGTCTATTACAGTGCTTCTTGCTCAAGCTGAAAGTGTGAAAGTTACCTCAGCTATGTTCATGGATGACACCACGGGATTTGTCCCTTCCTAAAACTGTAAAAACATCATAAAAAGGTACAAGTGCATGCTCAGTTAATGGAGTTTTGTTTTGCTTTCCAATAGGATGATCTGTTATTTCATGGTACAGACACACAGTATCTTAAGCCTACCAGTTGGGAATGCATTGGAAGGTTGGCTTTTTATTTACAAAGCAACACCTAGTCACAGTCACAAAATGAAGTACTGACAGTGACCTCTTAATAAGTTTAGTGTGATACAGTCACAGGTACTGAAAACTTCTCTCCAGATAATCCACTCATGCATTTATTTAAGAAAATAACATTTAATTCTGACATCAATTAAATAAAATTGTTTACAGTATGTAATAGGTGTGTTGTTGGAACTGTGATGGTCTATTCTAAGAACGAGAAGTGTTATACAGAGATGTAATAGGTTTTATCAGACCAGCCAATACAGTTGTGAGAAAAAAAACCAAAACAAAACAAGACAGACAAGATTTTGGGACCAGAAAAAGGACTTGTTTCCTCTAAAATGTAGCAATTGTTTTCCCTGCAGGGATATCTGTTGGCTTACTAACCTGTTACATCTCTATAAACTTTGTCTTTCTGAAAACACATTATAAAAAATAACTGTAAAATTAACACTTAACAATAATAAAATTTAAAAAAAACCCCCAAAACAACAAAACTGGCAAAACACTAGAGTTTACATTGTGATTTCCTTGAAGTTAGGAAGAAATTCTGTCATGACTTAACTGTTCCCATTGCTCCATAACTTTCAGTGAACTACTTCTTTCAATCTTAGTTTATGAAACCCTACTGAAATTAACTTCTTGTGGCTTAGGCTGATACAAATAACAGCAACAAGGCACTAAAACACTAATAAACTGATTACAAGGCCACATAAATGGAGATGTATATAGCTGCTGGCCATAATGCATAAGTAACTTCAGGTGCAAGCCATAAAATACAGCAGTGAGTATGTAAGCACAGGCAACCACAAAAAACCCTCAGTTGTCAGTTTTTGAAAATATACATCCTCTCTGCATTTAATCAGGCATTTAACTTAAAAGTATTCCCATCCTAACTGCAGATTTTAAATCGCTTTTAGAGCCAAATTTACCAAAGCCTAAGATTTTTTAGCAGTGACTCCAACACTGTAAGAAAACCATACCAGATTACATGGGAGCTGCAAGACTCTCCTACATTATTTATCTATATCATATACAGCATCTTATCTCTACAAACACTGCCATTTTCAAAATCACCCTCAAAAGAGGGCACACTTGTTTTCACATCACTCCCAGACCATCCTCAGTTAGAAACAGACCTAGCTTGAAAATGCTCCCTTGCAGACAAACCAGCCCAGGCACTATAGAGCTGTCAGAAGGCTGACAGCTTGTTGTATGGAGATGATCATACCTTCCCCACAGAAAGTCCCCTGGGAAAGGCTGCAAACAAAAGAAATCCTGATGTGATCCGTCCAACTGAGCAGGGCAGAAGTTGCCTTCTGCTGGGAGGACTAACCTCAGAAGGCAGCCCCATCCAGCCCATCCCATTGAACCCTGCCCTCTGGCCAAAACATCACTGACAGACCTGCACACCTTGCTCAAGCCCCAGCTCCCCATTCCCCCTGCTCTGTGTCATCACACTGCTGAGAGTTTGCTCTGGGATGAGCTGATGACTTCGGTTGCACACGTGGTCACGGAGCAGGAAACCTGCTGTGACGTGGCACAGGGCAGCCCCTCTGCAAAGCACCCTCTCCAGCCACAGCCCAGCACGAGGGCCTCTCCTCACCAGCCCAATTCCTAGCTGCTCCACAGGGGAAGCAGACAGCAAGTCAAGGACGTCTGCACAGGGCCTTTGTGCCTCCACACAAACTCTAATCCAATTACAGCCATGCCTTCATGGGTCCTTAAGAGGCTCCAAGAAAATGATGGCTAAAGACTTGAGCTGCATTCCTTTTTCCTGGTCTTTGTGGACCAGAGGTGATGATTTGCAGCTTCCTGTAGTTCCCAACCCTCCCATCCCTACCTGCCAGCCTCTACTCCTTCCCCTCACAGTGCTCCATCATCAATCAGTTCTTCAGATGCTTGCCAGAGATCTGCTTTGTTCTGCATCCAATTCCAACTGGCTGTACATAATAAGAATTTCATTCCTATGCCTGTGCTTTCCACCTGGGAAATTGAATCCTTCATGCCATTAGCCTTCTATATTGTCCTCCGACCGTATGGAAAAGGTTCCACAGTAGTCCAGAAAAAGAAACTGGGCCCTTAATCTGCAAGAAGAAGCTTTCATACATCAGAATTCCCCTTCTCTGAGAAAAAACCCCAAACATTTGTGTTTCAGTTATTTGTGCAAAAAGCAGGATTCCCAGACTTAAAAATTATGTCATAGAGAGAATAAGGCAATCTCTTGGTCTTAGAAAATCCCAGAGCCCAGGGAATCTTGGGGCTGGATTCTGTAGCTGAAGAAGCATCATTCTGACAGGGCCCCATCTCCTGCATGACTCTCGGTAAACATGTGCTTTCCATAGTGAAGCACGGGGAATGTGATGATTTAATCCTTTCTTTGATAGGTTTTCCTTAAGTTGTTTGGGGTTTGGTTGGTTTTGTTTTGTGGTTTTGGTTTTTTTTCTTTTAGTTTTACTTAAATTTGGGGGTTGAAAGAACCTAAAATTCTGCAGAAGTCCAGTGATTTTGGCACAAGCTCAGGAACTATCGCACTGCTGAACTGACATGGCTGTGGTTCAGCCACTGATGTCTGAAGCCACATTCCCTGTAGCCAACTGAGTTCTTTCCAGTGCTCACGGCACACCCAAAGCATGCACTACTATTTAACTAATCTAGACCATGTTACGCCTTATTATATTACAGACACTGTATTTCGGTGTTTGGTGGCATGACCTTGTTGCTTCAGAGGAATATTTTTAAATAAAGTGCTGCTTCAGCTGGGGTGGATTTGTGAATTGTCACTTAACGTATATGAAGTTATACTTTCAAATACTCAGACATAGACGAGTGCTCAAAATCCCTCGTTTGAAGAACAACAAAATAATAAGAAATAATAATTATAGCAATAACTGCTTAGTATTTGTATGATAAAAGTGCTGAAAAGACATTAACTAATTAGTGCTCACAACACCCATGTGAGGCAGAAAAGTATCATTATCCACATGCTACAGATGGAAAACTGACAATGTGGAGTTACCTGCCTTTCCAAGACATGCATGAGGGGATAATCACCTAATGCAAATTCATCAAAAACCCTGTGGGGAAAGCACCAGTAGAATGGTCAC
>VZTA01012418.1:113120-115620 GCA_013398855.1 Mohoua ochrocephala | reverse complement strand
TGTCTGACGGGGCAGATGAAGATCTTAAGGGTAAAGGTCTTAATGCAAAGCTAAGATTCTTCCTTAGTTGTTCCTGATGGACCAACAGACAGATTGAAGAGCTAGACTGAGATCTGTGAAATCTTTCCATCTGACCAACAGTAAACAAAACATGATTTCTCCCTCCAGGTCATACTCCACTGCTCTGAAAAATTAATCCAGGTAGAAGAGGGATGCACTGGCTCCATTCTGGGGGAACCTTCTCTGATCAACACCTTCTGAACAAGTTCTAGACACGGATGATACTCTCCCAGAAGACTCCTGTGAGAGATCAGTGTTCCCCACAGGAGAAACTTTCTGTACCAAAGCATGAGAAACTCCCACTGTTTCTCTTTGGAGATGAGAAACAAGACCAGGCTCCGAGTTAGCAGTTCATGATAGGTTGCTTAGTTACACGACCCAAACCTGCCAAACCTAATGAAGCAATCCACGGATTTCCAAATCCCACAACAAGCAGGTGATCTACTTATGTCCAGCAAGTCTGGTGCATTCCAGACACGTTGGATTTACTGTGCACACAGACAGCTCTAACACACGCAATGGGGCTCACATAACTGGGATGCAAAGCATTTGCTGCATACTTACATGGCAATCACACGTGCACAGCAGCTCTGCAAAGAAACCTATCAGACGTGCCAGTGCACGGTTGTATCTGATTGTCTGGGGAGGGTTTTTGGTTGGTTTGTTTGGTTTTTTTCCTTGGTTTTGTTTGTTGGGTTTTTTTTTCCTGAGAAAAGTCTACCTTGTGTGATAAACTGGTAATTCTCCTAAAAAAAATTAGTGCGGCATACGGGGCAAAACACTACTCCCAGACTATGCAAAAAGGCCTGGAGGTATCATGTTCAGATACAGTTCAGCAGTACAACGATCTAGACACACTCTTAAAACCAATTATTTAAAATAGAATAAAATTATAATGTATTTCACATGCATTTCTGAAGAACAGAAATCATGCTCAATCTAAATAAGCCATATGTGATGGCTATAAATGTATAAATGACACCACACATCAATAAACTAAACACTTAAGTAGTAATTTAAAAGACAGAATGCATTTCCAAATTTTAGAAATAAATCCAGTAGGTTCTATTATATTACACATTAACAATATAAATATTTTAATATACTGTAAAATGTATGTGTTCAATGACTCATGTTAGGTTTGTGTGCTGTGGACAACTGTCTTAACAACAACATTTATGTGGTCATAACTAAGTTTTTAATTTAACACCCCATTAAGATGAGGTGAGAGGATTCACACCTCTGTCAGCACTATTGTTTCAAGTCCATCTCCATCTGGGTGCAGAGTCAACAAGACACCATCCACTCGATTTACAGTGCTGACACCTTGGAAGAGTGAGCCACTGCTTCTCTTCCCCCACGCACAGACCATGAAACGCAGGTGTGCAAGTCAGGGGATTTGTTAATGGCACGTTAACACTCACTAACATGCTGTAAATACTGAATGAATACAACAAGGCCATTTTTGTTAGTTGGAGACATTTCTGAAGAGTGAAATTCAGCTTTCTACTACACATTTAGGTAAAGAAAGATATCCTAAGTTAAAGACAAAAAGGGGTTTTTTGAAACTAAGAGCAGAAAGTCCAAACTTTTACCAGAGGGAAATACATAGCCATACAAAATTAATTCACCCAGAAGTGAATTAATACCCGTGATTTCTAGTAGTTTCACTCTGCCATTAAACCTTTCCAGTCTGCAGGTAGAAGCAAGCATTCAACACACCACAGAACAGCCTCAGAAACTTCAGGGCAAAGCTAAAGCTCCCAAATACCCTCAGGTTCTTCACAGTGAAGAGAGTTCTGTGACACACAGAACATCATCAGCTCACACAGCAACCCACGAGAGCTGTGGATACCCAGCACCTATCCCAACCAGGCCTCCAGGCAGAGCTCTTCCACACTGAAGCTAAGTCCTACTCCATTTCTGCCACTGGCAGGGAGAGAAATAGCCAAAATGAGTCGCCTTCAGCCACAGCTCTGAAGAGAACAGAGAATAAAAAGTTGCACATCCACCCTGCAAAGTGAAATCCTGCCCAGCACAGGCTTCTGGGGCGTTGGTGGGTGCAGAGCCCAGCAGTTCCACTCTCACATGTATTTTCCAGTGTCCATTCTGGGGCAAAGCCCCAAAACTTCCTACCCTCAAAATACAACAGCAGCCATGTGGAATGGTGCCAGAGAGCTGTGAGACGGGGCCTACCCCTCCCTGTTCCTGCAGCTCCATTCAGCTGCTCTACAATGGACCATGAGAATTTTGTCTTCTGCATAACACGAGGAATTTGTCTCCTACACTAATTTTGCCCCTTTCCAATGCAGGAACTTCAGAGCATTAGCAGTGCACAGGTGATGGTTTTATTCAGAAGAATGGTAGATTTTGCTTCTTTTCCTGGGTCTCAGAAAATCTACATTGTTGAGTAGCTTGTTACTGAATCAGGCACTTATTG
>VZTA01012418.1:104753-108051 GCA_013398855.1 Mohoua ochrocephala | reverse complement strand
GCTCCCGGCCCCGCGCCCGCGCCCGCCGCGCTCCGGTTGCCGCGGCAACCGCCCATCCCGGCGGGGGGCTGCGGGAGGCCAGGCCCCGCTGTTTCCATGCGAATCCACACGTGAAAAATTCCACTCAAAGTATGTGGCATATTTTAACAGCTTCCGAACCGACTGAATGGCCAAGTTCGCAGGGCCCGCGGGAGGAAGCCCGTCACGCCCAGCACACTCACGGAGGAGGCGGCTGCGCGCAGGGCAGCCCCTGCCAGCTCCGCACACGGCCCGGGACAGCCCGGCCAGCACCCGGCTGCGCCCACCAGGAGCTCCCGAGCGGCAGCCCCTGGCCTGCACCGGCCTGACAAACCTGTCTGGCACTCTCCTGAACGTGAAGGAAAGCGGCTTTTGGCACATGTTTGCAATAAACTTTGTCAGAATGTTTTACAAAAGGCAGTTCCTTTACTCCTTCTAAATACCTCACATCTCCTTGCCTCCCTAGCCTGCTACTTCAGGACTTAGAGAATGCTCTCCATAGCTGCGCTTTCTCTGGCTAACAAGTTTAGGAAAATCGAGATTTTAGATTCTGTTTTTAAATGTATTGTCTGTTATTGCAGTGCTCCACACATGTAAGTGTCTAGTTCAAAAGCTACATCAACTGCACGGGAACAGTAGAAATTAGCACTACTTTCCCAGACTTAAGTATTCCTTTTGGCCTACCAACTCAGGCGTTGTGCCGCTACCACTAATAACCTCATCCTCTGCAGCTGAAAAACTCCGTAGTTTTAGTTCATAATGGCAATATTAGCAGCTAGAATGATGATATGCAATTCTTTGTAAAAAAAAGAATTACCATTCATTTCATCAATATAAATCAAGCTATACAAATCACTTCCTTTTGTAGCATCTTCATTAGCTGAAAATCTCAAAGTTTGGTCCTGTAATCAGCTAAGCTTGGAAAAAGGCTAGAGGGGAAAGGCAGGGATTTAGCGCTTAAGTCACTTTGCTAGTCCTAAATCCTGGGACTAATCTGTGCCAACTGAGACTTCACAATTGCTTCTAACTCTGGACTTCCCACCAAGAGTATCCCAACCACTTTGAAATAAATAGCAAACTAAGGCACGTGGAGCAGTGCCGTAGGGCACTTTTCATCTCGGCAGAATGAACGTCACACGCTGGCTTCCAGGTTACCACATTTGTCAGGAGCACCCAAATTAATGTGTTCAAACTTGGTCTTGGAGAACTAGGACGACTGCAGTGAGAGGGAAGGCTCCAGCACAGCCAGTGCTACAAAAAATGCTGCATAAAACCAAGCCGTCCAAAGAACAATTTGTGCCATGTGTCTTCTGCTTTTCTAAGCTGACTGGGAGATGCCTTTTCCCCTATGCCCTATTAATTAGATGTGAATTAGAAGCTCATAGTCTAGCTAGATGTTATCTTGCAAGGTATTTAAAGTACAAGCTGCAGCCTCCTGCCCACTATTTGCCTTCATTACCAGTGGCTCCCTTCCTGGAACTGAGTTTCTAGGCATGAGAAGTCACTGCCTTCTAAGGCACTGGCTTCAAAAGAGCTTTCTAATAGTTTATTAAAGCAGCTCTAAGCCTTCCCCCCCCCCCCCCCCCCCCCCATTTTGGTAAAATATTTATTCTTTCTTTAAAGAGCAGTTTGATAGATGCAATCATCTAAAGAATGTCCTGCCAGTTTCAAGTTAGTCACAGATACAGCTGTGCAGATCATGTTTCCTGTCAATACCAGAAACTTGTCAACCCCCTTCTCTTACCAGCTCTTCCCTCTTCAGCTGTGCCACATTCAGGCTTTCTTGTCTTTGTCTTCTAGCACATTCCCAGACCCTTTCCTTACTTATCTACTCATCAGACAGACGTTTTCACTCCCCTCATTAGCTTCATCCCTCTTGACTTCTGCAGCCATCTTCCCTGCAACCTACTTTCCACAGAAACCTGCCCAACTTGAACACAGGATTATCGCCCTCACCTCCAAATCCTCTATAATGCTTACAAAAAACTAGGCAACTAGTGGATGAGTTAAAATGCAGAACATCAAAAACTTTATGCAGTGCAGGATCTGGATAATGTTGTATGAAGACATTTGAGCAAAGGTGGTTTCTTCTCATGTGCAGGAGTAATGACCTTGTGAATGCTACAGAAAAGATATAAAATTACAGCATTGGGTCTCTGGACTTTAATGAAGTCAATTTAACTCCAGAGACAGGAAGATTCCTCTGCACAGATGCTCTTATACCTACTGCTGCTGTTAAAATTAATAAAAGTATTGCTGCTGATAACCGTAGGGGAAGGGTTTCACTTTTATTTTAACTGTGAATTAAATCACTTTTATTTTAACTGTGAATTAAATTTCTGTCCTGTTTATATTATGTTTGGCTTTGAGGCTTGACCTGTCAAACATCTTATTTTGTATATTTTGCAGATACAGGGGTAGAAAGTAAAATACGTCCGTCTTGTTTCTTGAAAACAGTCTCTGGGTCAATTCTATTTAATTCTCCTCATACAAACTCCTCCACTAAGGGTGCAGAGTAGGGCTTTCCTACAAAGCAACCACAAATTTAGTAAATTAGCCAGGTTGTATTCTGACATCTGTCAGAATACAGATCACCACCTTGTCTTTAATGAGACCAGCTTTGGAGAAAGACACTCTTCAACATGAAAGACAATCTCAGTTTGCTTCATTATTTCTAACTGGCTCAACAGCACAATACAATGCAAAGCCAGTTCACATATTTGTTTATAAGTACAATTTCCCTGAGACTATGATATGATTTTTAATGTAAAATACTATTTTATGTATGTACTAAAATGATTCCATTTAAAATCTGGAAGTTTTTTGAAGAAAAATAATGTTTTACAGTAATTTGCTTATTAAATGCCTACAATCAGATGCTGCATTCTACAGGCAAAGAATTTCTACAAAAGTGCTGTTTCTATCTACGTAGCTGTGATTTGCACATTTAAAATAATATATTTAAGCCCATCAATAGTAAATCAATTGCAGGTATAGAAGATAAAACTGAAATAATTCATCATATTGCTATAGGAAAACACAAGGAGTAAATACAATGGGTCATTTTTTTGACTTTAAATTGAAGTCTGTTGCTAGGTTTTTCAAGGACAATTCGCTTTACAAACCTTTAATGTATACATAAAAATCATCCATCAGCACATCTGATCCAAATATACTAATGATTTTTATTGGTCAGATCTTGAAAGTGAGGTTTATTTTTATGGAGTATGCATTAATTAACCCAACATGTACTATCTTCCAGTATATCTAGCCAAGTACT
>VZTA01012418.1:79753-102253 GCA_013398855.1 Mohoua ochrocephala | reverse complement strand
CTTTGTGTACGTCTACGCTGCAGTCCCTGGGGCGCTGCACTTCCTGCAAGCTTTGAACTGGCTTGCTCAGATGCCAAAAAGCTTTCTAAGAAACTGGAGAGCCGGCACAGTGGTACTGCACTGTGAGCCTTCCAAAGGACAACGTCTGCAAGGGTGGCAGCAACTCCAGTGCAAACATAACATACTCAATTCGAAGACTAAACACACTCCTTCATATCCATGTTCTCCTCTGCCACCAGTCAGTCTGATAAAATCATCATTAGGTCACAAGCATTAGGTCTCTTTCCCTTAAAGAGTATTATCTGAGGATGGAAAAGAAAAAGGCCTTTGACCCACCATACCGGCTGTTTAACAACTGCCAGGAGAAAGGATGTTTGTCAAATGCACAGAAACATTTTAACTATTACTTAACAACCCATTGCATCCACAATTTTTCTATGTCTGCAACAGAAAATAGTCTGTTTCATGTGATTTTCAGGGATTCAATCAGAATACAGGTATATTTAGATATTTTATATTTAGATATCTGAGAGTCTCTCACCTTTCTAGGAATTATTTAAGTCAATTCAAGAACACATTGCATGTACAATACGTCTTACCTGCAGCCAGAGCAGTGAAGTCTAGTAGTCTGTGCACATGTCTAGGGAGAGGGGACAGACATCAACACGCTCTGGGGCTCAGGAGAGATCCTTTAACCTCTTTGCCTCGGTTTCTCCATCTGCAAAACAGGGTAAAAATGAGACCTGAGTAAATATTATAAAACATTGTAATTCAAAGTAAAATTTTGAGTTAACAGCATTAGAAACACGTAACTACTTTCTGTTTTTGTCTGTCTGCAAAATTTGGAGCATATGTGCTGTACCAATATTAGCATGTCTTCACAGTCAACATCTAGAATGAATGCTTAAATATTCATTGACTTCAAATTTCAAATTGAAGTTTGAATTGACATTCATTCTGTAGATGTAACAGCATCAACCATTAATCAAGGAATAGAAATAATACCACTCAATTTATATAATCTACATACTGTGGTCAAAATGTATACTTCTAGATATATAATCTCAAAATTTTAAAGTATTAGCTGCTTAAGTAGATCATGTGGTACATCCCCTCCCTCTTCTAACTGGCTGATTTATGTAACTGAGCAACCAAACAAAAATTCTGAGATGTATGTTCAGCTGTAACGTTCACAATTTACATTGTGTATTGAATCAAGTAAATACGTAACTCATGCAATCAGGGAACAGAAGAAATAACATGATTTAGGTAACCAGCTATGACTATAAATTTATAAATAATCTAAACATAAAACTCTACAAATAAAGATTTTAAAATGCATTATTCACTGAAGAGTTCTGTAAGTAACTACTGAATAAATACTTTCTACACTCACAAGAAAAGAAAAAATCCAAAATGTACCTAAGGAGTCACTGTGACTTGTTTGTTCAGATCTACCTACTCAGCTATGCTTCCCTCCCTCTATACACCTATATAAATGGAAATTCAAAGCCTATAGTTTCTAATGCACTGTCTTTGTGGATTAGTTAATTTTTAGGCAAGTTACAGGAGTATCTAATGCAAACATTTACATTTACTAAAAGGGGGGAAAAAGAAATATGAAGTTACCAAAATCATTATAGCCATTATTTGAACAGAACATTTCAACCCTGCTGAATGCTTGCATTCTCTCAGCTCTGTCCTTCTGGTATCGTTTCCTGCCCTTTTTTCCAACCATATTCATACAGATACCATTGACCGGCACAACAGTCCCTAAGTGCATTCCTTCCCTGCGACTGCTTTGCATTGCCCCAAAATTTTGCACTTGCCACATAATGTCCTGCTTCTCTCAACTTTTTGGTTATTGCGCAGGTTTTAGAGGTCTTAATCTTCAGGGAAACTCACTATGGTGAAGAACGAGAAAAGAAAGGAGGAAACACAGCTGAAATGAGCTTGTGTCTTCTGCTTAAGCTGCAAGAGAGATACTCAAACTTCAGAAATGCAATCTCTAGACAGAGATAAAAGCTCCCGTGTTATGTCTCTGTAAACCAGAGCGCAACTGGCACTTAGCAAGTTGTCCTGTCTGCTGATGGGAACAGCATGGAGGAATCTGGCCAGTCCACTTGCACTTCTCTTTCTGAAACCGGTAATAAAGTTTGAGAGGGGTTATTTTTAAAGCAGCTCTTCGAGTGTTCCAGCTCACTACTGTCAGCTTCAGATCTCAAATGCAATTTGATTTATAATTACATTTTAAAAACTAGCATTAAAATAACATTAGAGGGGTCATAATCTGAACTTTTTAATAGTTAGGCACGTAGCATACATTTAGAAATGGATCTCCAACAGGATTCATCTGGAACATATTCTGACTGGAATTCCTTCCTTCGACCATTTCAGTACTCTGCTGGAGCTGGTGTGCCAAGAGGCCATGGTGGAGCCCTGTGTTTCAGCGTTGCTTCAAATGTAAACGCACTGAAACACGCTGCTGAACATTTGCTAGCCAAAGCCTTTCCTTGCATTATAGTCAGGCCCATGTTTGTAAACACCAGTGGGTGGGAAAGTGCTGGAGAATCTGGAATTAGGCCTCTGCACTGAAAAGACACGTGTTACATCCCTTGAAAAATCCAGTTGGCTCCATTGCTTCTGAACCTTGATGTGACTTTAATTTTCTTGGCCTCTGTGGCACAGAATAATGATTTGAGGGCATCGACCACTTTGAGTAGTTCCTAGAGGTCAAGTTCTGCTCATGCCAGCCAAAACACGGGCAGTGAAAAAGCAGCATTTCCTCCAACAACTGTTCCTGCCTGTCCTCCCAGCTGTGCAAACACCTCACACGGGCATTCAGGGAACCCTGTGCCTGCACCTCCCGAGCACAAGATGGGCTTCAGAGGGGACACAGGCTCCTGGCAAGTTTTGCCTTGTTCTCAAGTCCAGTCTTCTGATGAGAAAACTTTCCAACCTAATCAGTTCTGCACTGATACCTAACTATAACTTCAGAGGCAAAAGGCAGACAAGGAATTCAGTTTCTGAACACTAGTGCTAAAGTAAATGAGCTAGTAAAAAAAAAAAAAGCCTGTGCCTTAAAACCAAGTTTGAAATTTTATAGGCTTTTCCTCCATAATTTGTACTTGAGCCTTCTGTTATTTTTAAACAAATCTAATTTCTTACAGCTGTGAAATTTACATTTTAAGAGTGTCTAGTGGCCATGTGCATTAATTACTTTATTGTAATATTTTAATGAGTTTGGGGTTCAACTCTGAAAGAATCCTTCTGAATCCCTGCTTCCCCACAGAATTACACTAGAACCTGATTCAATCACAACTTCACACACCCCGATCCAAACCCTGATGGACTTGCACAATATTTTCAGTTGTCTTATGAAATCACTGAACTTTAAAACTGGCTCCAGATTTTAGGACTTCTCACCAAACCAGCACTTCCCTGATTCGGGAGCAGAGCTAGGCTTTGAGGAAGTTTGTGTTTAGAGCTGAACTTGCTGGCTGAGCCTCATCTCAATGAAAAGAGGCAGCAAAATGCAAAATTCAGCTGTGACAGCCAACATTTGGGCCGATCTCGTTCAAAATGACACACAATGATGCAAATGCTTCCATCTCAGCATATATGACATAAAAACATATAGGGCTAAAAGATTAGCCTCCCCCAGGAGTGTCTAAATTCACCAGGGCAGATTGAAATGCACTACTGGAAGAGTTCCACCTTTGTAAAAAACTGGAAGGTACTACAGCATCCATACTTGTGCCATGGTATTGCCTTTATGGATTTTGTGTTGTGTCATATTAAATTATTTCTTCTTCATTTATTTCTTCTTCATTTCTTCATCTATGAGAGTGCACAAGCAGTGGTGGGAGATAAGTAAAATGAACCTGTTTTTTCAGGCAGCTTTCCATAAGGATTTAGTGCCCGTCCTTGCACTGCTGTAGGTGCAAGTGCTCATCTTGGGACTGAGGCAGAAACCTGCAGACCGTCGAGGATCTCTACAATTTGAACTGAAGAGAGAAACCTTCTTACAGCATCCAGTGCACTTTAATTCTCTATGAATGAGCTAAAGATGCAAATCCATAACGCAGTGAACAATGGGTTCAAGTACAAATACAGATAAATGCAGGGAGAGTGAGACTGGCTGTGTTTAGTTGACTGTGATAACAGTGAGAGGTTCATCAGCTGTCAAGTGCCACCGCACATGCTGCACCCACAGAGCCATGCTTGGAAACCTGACCATTTTTGTCCCCAACTCTCACCTCTCTTGACTAGGGCAAATGCAGAATTGCAACTTCAGTGAACTACCCAGCTTTTAAAAAAGCATGTTTTTAAACCACTTACAATAAGAGCAACAGTTATTATTCAGTACATGCTTTTTATCAGATTGAAGATAAACTTTATTATAACTGGTGGAGATGGTATCAATGATTTGTGGTCTATGTGAATTCTGTAATGAGAAATGGTAATCTGTCTTGGGGCAAACAATATTGTTCTGTTTACTATGCAATTAGCAATATTAAGTCAAGATTCTATAACTGATAGCTGAAAATAGGGGTGGTAGGAAGAAACTGGAAGCACTGAGAGCTGTCACAGGACAATTATCTGAGGTCTATAAATTATTTACGGTACTTTAGCCTGACATTCCTTCTCATCCTCCAAAAATCTTCCTCGGTGCTCCAGAGATGTTCACTGTAAAAGTATCGAGACTGTCAGCAGTTTGGGGCAAAGCCAGAATCTCTCCTTGTTGTGAATACTGAACATAGTGCAGGAACTTCGTTTTCAGAAAAGCAGCAATAAGATAACAAAAAAATCCCTCCAAAAAAGAGTTTTACTTTGAAATAATGAAGCAACAACCGTGGCATAAAAGAGGTGAGACCTAACCTCTGATTCCTGGCATATTTGGTGTGAAACGAAGACAGAGTCTTTCCCCTGCATTTAATCTCTTCTTTAATTTATAGACTGAGTCCCACACCTTTGTGTGACCGAAACCCTGCACTTCTTGTTTACTCTTAGATCAGCCTTAAGCTACCACCATATGGAGCTGGGAACACCACAGACAGAGCAGAAACAGTCCTTAACTAATGGTCAGAGTAAATTGTGTTGGGAGTCAAGTGGGGCCACTCTCAAGTGGCTGGTTAAGAAAAAGCCTGACCTATAATGGAGCTTCTGTGTAAAACAATATATTTTTTACTTTACATTGTAAAGGACAGAACCATAAGTATGATCAGCCACAGAAATTTCAGTCTTTTTCTAGTCTGTTCTTTAGCTATACACGTGCAGTCCAGCCCTTTTGGCTCTGATTCTGCACAATCTTGAGATTACCTCAGCGGGAACTCAGACAGAGCTACAGCCAGAGCTTTCATAGCGAACAAGCAAGACCTATAAAGTGCTAGGGCCTTCCTTACTAAACTGATCTTCAAAAAAAAAAAAAAAAAAAATCAAATGATCATATTCTTAAAGTAGCCAATTCCATTTGTAGCTCTCTGGAAATGTGATGCTCCACAGAGGGCTCCATTGCACCCAGCAGGCAAAAGCCACATTTAAGGCAGCGTGACGCAGCAGCGCTCTGGCAACCGGAGTGCCACAAGGAAGTGACAGCTTCTGGCAGCCTCACAGCCCCTCTCCTGCACCTCTTTTCCCCAAGGATCGCCGCCTTAAATTCCCATATACCACCGAATAACATCTGGCTGATCCAGAAGATTAGCGGCTTATTCCACCTTTGTTCTCTGCCTTCTTTTAGGATGAGCAATCAACGACACCACAGCAGGCAGAACCCTCCAGCACAAAAGCTAACAAAATTGTGGAATGTTTGAACGAATGATGCAAAACTTAACAGAGAGTTATGGAAGGGCATTCCCACACAGAATCTCTGTATAAATTCCAGTGCTACAGGGAAGGGCTCTCAAATTCACTTGACTTTCCTCAACAGTGCAAGGGAAAACCAGCATCAAATGACTGCAAGAGCAGCCTCTTTAAAACTGATAAAAGTACAAACAGTTTTAATGAAGTGTGCAGTAAATTTGAGGGTTTCCTTTGCGCAAAATAACACCGAACCAGAGTTTCACAGCAAGAAAACAAACACATACTGTAAAAATAAATGGAAGGAAAAAAAAATGATAGGAGTATAAAACTCATGCTCCTGCACATATATGCCAGTGATTGGTAGAAGTTACGCACAAATTTCAACTTTTTAAAAATCTCCTGTTTTGAGGGGAAAATGGTCAATAATTGGTATTTATAGGGCTCAATTTCTTTTTCTGAGGAGGACCTGGGTCAGGTCATTGTTCATCGTTACTGTTCAAAATTTACTCCCAGATTAAGAACTTCTCCTACACTAATAAACAGGTATAATAATTTTCTCCAGGAAGCATTTTTTTTTCTTTCAGTAATTAGCCTACTTAAATGTTTTAATGGAACTACTGACATACAATAGCACAAAAGGTCCTCTGACCATAATATAAAGTGAGAGATGAGATTTCTAAAAACTTTTGTATGAAAGTTCTCTAGGATTTACAAAAACAGACAGCTCTAAAACTATCTTTTTAAAGGTCATAAATTAGGTACTCTCTTAAATGTAATTCAATCATTCACTGTTATAGGAGCTTGATTCTATTAGTTGTCCTATGCATTTTACAAAACAGAACTCCATTAACATTATTCACTTATAGCTTCCCTCTATAAGTGGATATTCTGCTCAACAGGCTTTAAATAGATTTTTTTTTCCCCTGAAATTGCTATTAAGCATACTTTTACTCAAAGGGCAAAGTAGGCATAGGATTATGCTTGTACTTCATGCAAAGGATACATTTTCAGCAATCAGAACCACATTCCTATGAAGTAAAAATACTCTATATAAGCCGATTGTTTCTATCCCTCCTAACCTTGCTCAATAAGGACTCTATTCTGATCTTTTGAGTTACACACAAGTTTTCCAATTTGGCTGAATAAAGGTATCTTGTTGGGCAGCTTCACGAGCACATTCTGTGTCTTGAATTCTGACCTTGGCATGTTCAAGGTGGATCTCAATTATAAGATGCTGCTCAGAGGAGAAAAAAAAATACTTTAATTTAAAAAAAAATCAGAATTTTTTTACTTTCTTCAGTTAAGGAATACATTATACAAGTCCTGCTTTTACATACCTGGCTTTAGAGAAACACTAAAATCACAAACCTTGATAAAGTGACCATTACATATACACAGCCACAAGATTTTCGCAGCAATTTGCCTAACTCGTAGTTACATTTCAGCCACAGAAACATCTACCCTGGATCATTCACCTCTGATGTCATGTTGATTTTACTGTGAGGGGTTGCATGCCCTGACCTCTCACAGTTTAGATGGCTCTATTCTGCACATGCAGAGGAGCACTGTGCTGGGCCAAACCGCAGATCCCACAGGCAGTCTCAAAGGATTTCAGCCACCCTGCGACGCCAGGCCACATGCCACAATAATCTGACACACGAACAGACTCTGACCCGTCGAGGTGCTGGAGTTGCAACGGCACAATCTGTACATAAAATATGCATATGCTGAGAGCCAAATCCTCTTTCAGCTGGTTACCATATTCTGTGTTCATGTCTTACTGCTTAAAGCAGGACACATGGCAGAAATCCTACACTGCTGTTCTTCCCATTGGCCACGCCAATCCCAGATAATCAAGTCAGGGCCGATACTCTTTTCTCAGAGGAAAGGGTTGAATTTCATCTGACCACTGAGCTTCAGCTTGCACTTGAGGTTCTAATTTTCTTCTGGTCTTAGCCCATTTCTGTCTTGCTCTGGCACACACTGGCCTAGTAAGTACATTTATTACCTCAGTAATCCCTCTGAGGGCTGTCTTACTTTCACTTTATATCTGGACTCACATAAGCATCCCCCCATTTTACAAGGAAACATTTATTAGCCTCTGATAGGAGCTTCCTGTTCCATCCTGCTGAATCCCATTGTCTGTAACTCCTCAAAAGCAGGCTAACAAGTTGCACAGCCCCGGGCGGCTCTCGCTCGCGGCGTTTGAGCGCTGGCTGTGCGGCACAGGCACAGAGAGGGCACGTGGAGGAGCATGGCCAGGCATTCCAGGTTATCTTCCTGGCCTGTTTGCAGACCTTCACTCAGCAGGCCACACACAGACTCAACATGGGGCCCTTATATGGTGGTACCACTCGCCAGATACCAGCGGCACTGGGTGACCCGGCAATTTCTGGGGTGCCCCGTTCAGGCTCCTTGTTCATGCCCTTGGGACCAGTGCGGAAAAGAACTGTGAAAGTCTCCTTCACCCAAGGATTCCTCAACTGTGAGGTTGATCTTATTACTTTGGGACACTTGAACAGTAGAGGGTAAGCCTATTATATCATAAAAACAGGGATTTCTGCTATAATTCTTCCAGTTCACAGCTAATTATCTTACTTGAGAGCTGCTCATGGGGGTTTTTTCCAGGTAGTTGTGGATCACCACTGCATATTCCACGTCCACCCTGCAAAACTCCTTAGTGTAGCAACTATTTGGTAAAGCTTGTCCTGTCCAAAAACTGTCCAGCATTCCACAGTGTTACAGAGGAAACTTTGGCCACGATCCCCCCTCCAACCACAGCACAGATGTATCCATCAGAGGAGGTAAAATGATAATTGCTAGAAAATAAAATTGGATGGATTTGCCCCAGCTGTAGGTCCAGACCCACCCTAGGGACAAGAAAAAGACTTCAGTGCACAGTCTATTTTGCTAGAAACCATGTAAAGTCTCTCATCCACATCAGCCTGCTATTTTTTACTTCTATGGAAGCAGACAACATTCGTATTCAGCTGCTCACTTATAAATAAAAAACATTTTTACATGGGTGGATTGGAGTGGCCTTTTTTTCCCCTCTCTTTCGGTTCCCATTATTTTATATATTACACACATGTTCTGTCAGCGAAGCTCACTTTGTTATCTGAAACATCTGTGGTACCCTGCTGTGGAGAAGGCCAACACTGCTGCTGCTGTTGCTGCCTGTCTTTATTAGCCACTGATTTGCTGATGTCGTCCTCCGACGGCTCCGGTTGGCCTCCGCAGCGCCGGGGCCGCACGGCACAACCGTGGGACTCTGCGACCTGCCAGAGGGGTCCTGCAGGTTCACAACATGGCAGTTACCATCTCTAGGAAGGTATGAAACCAAGGTTTCATGTGGGAGTTCATGCAAGCACTGGTGTTTGTATTTCTAAAGAAATCCCTGTGAATTTACCTGCGATGCCATTGCAAGAAGGCACATCCTCATCAGAACGGAAGGAACTCCCACCTGAGGCTCTCACGAGCTCTGGCTGTTGAGCAGCCATAATATTTTCACTTTTTTTTTTTGGCCAAGTGAAAAGTTACCTGGATTGATCCCCTTGAGCCTTATTTTCAAGTGCATTTTGCATTTATAGTCCTGACGTACTGCCCAGTCCCACGAAACTCCCCGGGATCTACTGCTGCTGCAAAGATTATTACCTAGGGTACATAAGAAGTATGGATTTCCTATGAAGTCATGACAAGTTTTTAAAAGACCAACTCACAGATGAATAGTATGTATATGTTTCTTAAATAACACATTTATAGATAAGATATTCAGGTCACCTGATAGGAAATGAAGCTATTTCTATGTATTTTATACATGTACTTTCAGCGAGCAATAGCACTTCAGTGAAATCAGCTTAGCCATCTTCCCCCTGAAAAATCAAAACCCTCCTATCTTCATATGGATTTCTTATGCAACAGATGAGGGGAATATATATTCCATAGAAGAATTTGAGAGATGATTCTTAAACCACAAAACTTAACAGGAACATTTAGGGGAAGATGCAAGAAGGACTCACAAAAACACTCGCATGGACCAGATTTCCAGCTGATGGCATTCCTTCTATGGGTCTACTGTTTTAAGGAACTGCTCTCCAATACAAAGATAAGACAATAAGAAGTTAAAGGCACTTCCTTTCCTTTTTTAAAAAGTATATTTATTGATGACATAAAAACCTGAGTGGAGTTCTGACTCCCATAGGTACACTCAAATTGGCTTTCCTGTAGATTTTCCAGATCTCTCAAGGACTGGGAGCCTGATACAGAGAACAGTTATGGTATGGAAGCATCACGTGACTGCTGTCACAGATCCTTTACATGCAAGTCAGTGCACATATGTGGCCAATTCAAGACTCCAGATTGAAGACTGATGTGGAGATAATTATAAATGAAAATAAAACACAGCTTTTGAAAAAACACCCTTTTTTCTTTATAAAGTAATTGATCACCTAACCCCAGTAGGAAGGTTCAAAAGTTACTATATAACAAAGTGCTAGTAGCAAGCAGCTTGCTCTATCTCTCAGGAACAAGACCATGATGACAAGAATAGAGAATCAAGAAAATAAATGCCACAGACATCTCTCCCCTCTTCAACCCCCTTTGGCTTGGAGCATTACTTACTTTCAAATTTGCTTTGTTTATATTACACAGCTTTAGTGCCCCCAAAACAGCTAAACTCTGTGCAGAAACAGGAAGGATATTTCCATATTTAAAATCTGAACCTCATTTCCTACTCCCTGAAAATAACTGTGATGTGATAGCACTGGTCTCCAAAATAATTTTCAGATTCCCCACTAACAACTTGGAGTACAGTAGAACAAGCTTCAGAACTGCTCCCTAGTCAATTCATCATGTTTCACCAGACCAGGAACTAATCACAGAGTCACAGGTTGTTCCCCCTGCTCCAAGTATATCCTCAGAGGGGAAAACGGGATGGGATACTGCTGCTACTGCTGCCACTTGCCGAGGATTGTCTAAAGAAGGTATTTCAAATCCTCTGGAAGCCAGCGAAGTCACAGATGTTTCCCACTACCAGAGCAGTACAAAGTACCTGAGCAAGAGCAAGGATCTGATCTTAAACTTACAAGACAGTTCTTATTTGGAGGAAAGCGAAAGGAAGGAATAAAATTAATGTATATGCATAAACAAGTCCAAAACTTGGAAGACGAACTGAAAAGTCAATTATCTTTATAAATTTTAAAACTGCAAACAGATTCAAGCAGGACAGTTTTCGATCGGTCCAGATCCTTCTGCAGGACATATGCACAAGATAGAAAAAGACTTCACATAAAGAAATATGCTAACTTGAAGCTAAGATATTTATGGTTGTGGGGAAAAGAAAAAAAATAGTGCAGTGCTATGTTGGAATGATAGTAATTTCTCTTTCACCCTTTGTGTATGTCTATTGTTACACAGTTTTTTAACATTCATCTGAATATTTCATCCATGCAAAAATTAGTCCCAGCATCTTTTTTCTGAATAATGTTTGGCGGTCATTGCTTCACAACTGCAAACAATCCTTTATTGCTATTGAGTGCTACAGT
The DNA here is from genome assembly GCA_013398855.1 of Mohoua ochrocephala. Classification (NCBI taxonomy): domain Eukaryota; kingdom Metazoa; phylum Chordata; class Aves; order Passeriformes; family Acanthizidae; genus Mohoua; species Mohoua ochrocephala. The sequence continues at coordinate 90,908 of VZTA01012418.1, read as the reverse complement.
CAGGCTTGTTTCACGCTGGAGGTTAGAATCTGATCCTAAGTCCATTAAATCACAGATTCTTTTTAAAGTTTAATCTTGAGAGGATTTGAGTTATAAACAAAGGACACTATACATGGAGAAAGAAACAACAGAAAACTATGAACTTATGACATTAATGCAACCTCAAGTTCAAATTTTGTGTGTGATTTAGCAGGAAAATTCTGAGCTTTCGGCAGCAGCGCATACGCCCTGGCATGTGGGCAAAGCTAAACTGAGCATTGATGCTCCCATCCAAAACACACATATGGATCCCATTTTACTATAGACGTGATTCTTCATGTGCAAAACATGTGTCTGACTGGTTTTCTTTGGCTTTTTGAGATGTGTTTCTTTTTCTCGGGTGGGGGCAGGGAGCAGAGAAGTAAATAAATAATTTGCATGGTCCTTGAATATACATTCTCTATGAACAGAACAGCCCGGGATTCAAGGGCAGGTAAAAAGCCTGGACTTCAGCTAAAAGTATCAATTTCAGCAAACAACCAAGTGCCGACAGAGAGAAACTTAGTCTACTCTACAGCTTCTGCAACACGCTAATCTATCCCACGCTGTAATTGCTAGATAGGAAAGGGAAAAAGGGCTCCAGATGCTAATAACTTGGAAGTGGTAATTAGAGGAGTCCGCATTACTGCTGCGAGACTCCCATCTTCCCTTGATTACTGGAAAGAAAATTTTGTCCAGTGGGTCTCCTTCTCACTTCTAAAACAAGCAGCACTTCTGTTCTGTGTTCCTAAGCTCCATCTCCGTCTCACTAAGCACATCAACAGGAACTTCATTGGGCCTGAAAAACTTTTTTACCTTCCTTAACATTGGAGGATGCTCTGTTTCCCTTAGAAAATGTAGGGAAAATATCCACAAGGTTATAAGGCGACCGAACAGGGAAGTACCAAAAGCCCCCGCTTTTAGCTACACAAGATGAAAATTGCCTTCTGCAGCCCCAGCCCGAGTGTGACAGAGAACAAGAGAGTCTGCTTCCCTTGCTTTAAAGGGTAACAAATATCTTTAAAGGCTCCTTGAGCATTTATAATCTCTGGGATCACAGAGACAAAGTAAGTCTGGAAAGGGTCTGAACATCGCATGAGAAAGTAAAAGGAAAAATACACTTATCACAAAGAGGGAATGCATTTGTATTATTATATTGAAATAGCACAAGGCTACAATGACAGGCTATAAATTTTTCTCTTGGACTGTAACCAATATTTTCCATTTCAAGTAACAACAGTGTAAGAAAGAGCGACTCAGAATTAATAGGAATTACGGACATAAATTGGTAGGTACTTAGGTGAAAAAGAACCTCAAATTCAGCTGTTGTTAAAGGAGAAAAGGTTAACTAGCCCTGTGAGCAAACCTTGGACCCATTTATACTGCTGACAAAGTGACCAAAAAGGCGTGCTTAGATTTTACCAACGGTGCCCATCTTTACAGTTCTCAGATTCATAGCCCAGAATGTTACAGTAAATTTTCGGCAGTGAAAAGCATCTCGTTTTTATGCCTGAAATTTAACATTAAACATAACACTAAATGTAATCTACAATACCAGAGAATAATAGCAGTGATAGTAACTATGTGGCTCTGCAGTGATGAGAATTAAGTTACAGAAATTTCTCACTTCTACTTTTTCTGATTTGATATGTCATTTCATTAAACAACCATGAATTATTGAATATTAATAATTTTAAATCAGCTATGTGCCTTAAGATATACACTTACAGACTATTAGTATTTTTCTTAACCATTTTGTTGCTGTAACTGGCTATTGAAACACTGGCTGCTTAGTTAAAAAAAAAACTAAAAATCAACCAGCTAACCAAGGCTGAGCTGCAAGGAGCCTGTTAGCCAAAGCCAGTGTCCATTAGCAAAGCTGGGCCCAGAAGATGAACAATCTCTCCTCTAAGACTCAATCCTACATTTGGTTTGGTACATGTAAACCCACATGATTTTCTAACAGGTCCATCAAACCTTGCGAGATAAGTCCTAAGACTCAAACTAAACGTGACAAGTCCTCTGTGTTCCCCCTACACAGGCTTCTAAGAAAGAGAAGGACTGTGAATATTGTAAAAAAATAAAATCAATGCAAAGTGGTTTAGCACAGGTGTTGCTGTTATTGTGCTACATTTGGAAAGCCCACACGTTCAGCACACCTTCAATTCACACACCAAGCTGCGTGAGGTGGTGGGCTATTGTTAGTTTACAGGTTTGCAATAAAAAGCATGAAGTAATATTGGCAAGCTCAGGAGATTTTTTTTTTTTTTCCCCTTATGATGTCTCCCTGCATCTATTTATCTAGTTCTCCTTGCTTTGTTTCTGCTTTTATATTCAGCATATTCAAAAAAGGGTCAGAAGAGGTTTTAAAGATGTAATGCCACGCTCAAGCCTTTTGAACACTAAGAGAAAACCTCAAAAGGTTCACGCATAAAGGAACAAAGATATAAGGATAGCTTTGAACCTGAGGGGCTCTCTCACTGCAAGCAAGTGCATTGCCAGCATGTCACAGGTGTACACCACATGAGCAAGTGAAAAAATAAAATGCCTTTGTGAAGGGGTGTGATGCTGACGGGTCCGAGTCCAGAATGCATTAATCCCAGGGCGAGCGCGTGCATCTGTCAGATATTTATGTAGCTCCTACCAGTAGTTTGTACAGATATCTGAGCAGGTGAGCGTCCACCGCTTTGAAACCATATGGCAAAGGGAGGCTGGGACAGGGCAGGGGAAGGCCACCAGGCACTCCGTGTCTGACAGGGAGGGCAGGCACCCACTGCCTCAACATGGCCCTGGGTATGCACTGGGGCCCGTGGTCAGGCTCCTGCTGGCTGAGCCGTGGGACACTGGGGCCAACAACTGAGTCTTCCTCTCAATTTCCCCATCCTTGAACAAGAGATACTAAATGTGACCACACAATGACAATTTTCTTTCATGTCCCTCTAATTTCTTTTTTTTTATTATTTGTGTTTGGTGGGGGGGGAAGTAGAATTTTTTTAATGGATTTTAAAGGTTTGTTTTGCACAGTAGCATTAAAATAATTTTTAGATGTTGACTTTAGTGTGTTGGAAGGAGACAGAGTGAAGATCTCCGTCTCCTGGTGGTTACAGGAACACACTACAGCAGAGAGTCAAGTCCCGTTCCTTTGTCTGGTTCAGAAACTGTTTTATTCTTGTTTTTATATATTAATTCTGAGACACTCAGGCTTGGGAATGACATGCATCAGAACCTGGGTCATCCCATTTCCCTGGACAGTCTCCTGACCACCACTGGTGGTAGGTACATATAAGCATAGTTGAATCCAACGTGTTTTCAGAGAGAAAAAAATCAGTTTTAAGAAAAACAATGCACTTTCAAAAAGTGACATTTTGTCTATAATGTTTATTTTCTCTACTAAATATCCTCAGCAAGGAACTGTGAGAATTCATTCATCTTTGAATGAATTTCTAAAACATGCTGAGAGGTCTCTGGCTGAAATGTGTGATTTTTTTATATGATTAACACTGAGTACAAGAATACAAAAATTGTCAGTTTACACACCCCTTTAACATAGGCCACTCAGTTACTCCTACCATGCATGACTTTTAGGAAATTAAAGGAAAACCATTTTGATAATAAATCTGAAGCTTCTAAAGGAGGTCTGTTAGGAAAATTTTCCTTTAAATTAAAATTTTCTGTAAAACGGAGAAAACAAATCTCTCAAATCCCCTCCACTTCAAACAGCCTAGCAACTACCTTGAACCCTCCATGGTTCAAGTTTCTCTCAAAGGGAAGGGAATCGAAAACTACCTTGGGAGTCCTCTAGGACCCTTTTGCTAGAGGAGTAATTCCACCTTTGAAAATCTTGGTGCGACGAAGTGAATTCATCAAGAGTTGCAATTTCATTTTGTCCTCAATGGTCCATAGACACACACACTGCTGGAGAAATGTGCTTTCCTCACCCTTCTGAAGTGTTACAGCTTCACTGAAAACCTCGCAGGGAGGATCCACACACAGGGCACGGGGCTTGCAGTTCAGCATCGCCCAAACTCTGCTCCCAAACATTCCTAGTCCCTAGTAAACCCCATGAATTTCAACAGCTCCACTGACACTATTGCTGAGTGCTTCTGAAAATATCTAATCACACCTTCCCATCCTCTTGTATCTCCACCTTTCACAGGATCACAACACACACTCTGTAGTAGCCCTTTTCAATTTATTTCCCACATACTTCCCTTCCCAAGAAGATATTGTTCATACCTCCTCCTCCTCCGTGTAATTAACTTGTTCCAGTCCTTGGAAACGAAACACTCACCCCTGCTTTTGCCCCAACCCTCAACAACCTCTTGCAAGGGTCCTCTTGCAGCTCGCCACCCTATGGAGTGGGGGAAGACACACCACACTTGCACTGTGCTTGGCACCTGAGAGGGAATAATCACACCTGGTTTAATTGCTCTGCTTTATTTTAATGAAGCACAGTTAATAAAGAGGAGTGTGAATAAAGCTGGTGGTTTACCAGAGACCCACCACCCTTCTTGCTGGAGGCCCCTTGGAGTGCCCCCCACTCCAGCACCTGGTCTAGAGAGGGCACATCCAGATCCAGTGCTGCTCCGTGGAAAGGACATCACCACAAATGATATCTCCACTGTGTATTAGAAAATATTAATTGAGATTTTTAATTTGGGGAGTTGGGCATTGCATGGCATCTGTAAAATATGCCCCAAACATTCTCAGGACTACGGCTCAAAGAGTTTGATTAAAATTGAGTAAAATCAGTCTCTCGTCCTTCTGTTTAAAAAATGAGAATTCATTTATTCAGTTTAATTCAAAGATTTATATATGATTAAAATTACTATAAGATGTCTAGCTTTTCTACAATAAACTGCAATGGCCATCAAAATATTGATAGTCATTGGTAAATTACTTCTGGTGTTTAATCAATGTTATTTTTTTATCATCCAATTTTTTCTTCAAGTCAGCTTCTAACACTAAACTACATTTCATCAAGGTTGGTAAAATGTTTAGAAAGGAACAGATGTCAGAATATAGGGATTGCCAATAACACTGATGGAAGCCAGTAATTTCTTTCCTGTCCAAAGGCAAAAGAACGAAGAATAATCTAGACTGTATACAATAATACAAGATTTACTACAACATTAATGGCTATAAAAAGTAAAAGTATACAAAAGCTATCTCCATTTTTCCAAGCCATCACTAAGGGCAGTGTTTTTCAATTTGAGACAATTTTTACAGGAAAATGAAAGGTCTATCTATTCTTAAACCTTTAAATATCCATAAAATACAGATGAAGACACAGGCTAGCATAAGTTGCTTCCAAATATACTTGTATATTAGTCTATTGTGTAAGTTAATAATTTTGCCAAATCTCAAAAAATGTGGATGCAATCTTTCCTTTAAGAAAGCGGCTCAGCTTGTTATTTACAGATTGTAACATTTACATAAGAGTTTGGTTTAACAAGAGATATAAATATAGATAAAACCCTTAGGACTTCATTCTTTAAACTGCCCTCTAAAAATCTGCCCTACAATTTCCACACTGAATTTTGTGCAGACTATTCTTGGAAGCCTTTTGTGAATTAGGGAGAACTGACTCGAAACAGGGGCTGGTTAATCACAATTTTGCAAATTGTACGTAGCAATCATCCTCACATTGTGAAATTCAGATCTATAAAATGCTGATGTTTTAAAGCTGAAAAATAAATAAGCTAAGTAGGAGTACTCTGCTAAGAAAAAAAGAAAAAAGAGTATAAGACCCTTTGCAAAGAAACCCTTTTAAAAAAGTGATAACTAGAATAAGAGAAGTGGCATCATAAATAAAGTGCATCTCCATTCCAGATCTCAACTGTAAGCCCACCCTGGAAAAAACGCTACCAGCTGACTGTTCCTGCCCCAGTCTCACGCCAACACTCACCTGAACATACCAGACAACCTCCTGCACTTCCAAGAACAAACCTGTGGGAGGTTTGCTATCCTAGAAGGCTCCTGTATGCTCATCCAGCACCTGGACAAGCCCCCCAGTGGAGGAAGGGCTGGTGAAACTTCGCCCCTTCCACGTGTCCATCGCTGTCTGTCACTTGTGCCCCCAGAGAGAGCTGCTCTGAGCATACACCAGGACTGTCACTTGAGCATCAACCGCAGCCACATGGACACGACACGTCGTGATGCATGTTGAATGCAAGCACTTGACAATAATAGCTGGAAACTAAATAGTTTGGGGGAGAAGGAGCAGAATTTATGTGGAAAAGACGATGCCTCAAAGAAGACTTTTTTGTTCTGCTTTAAGCTGCAGCTAATGTAACTTCAGCAGCAGCTGACTCAAAATCCTTCTTTACCACACAGGTTTTGCAATTGCTAACATTTAGTATAAATGAAGGCCTCTTTCTATTTGTTTTCCCTTATCTGTTACAGAAGGACCTTGACAAACTGCCTGTTTTGAGTGTACAAGGATATGCTGAAATCCATGCAAAATATTTTCTCTTAGCAATATCATAAAGACAAGAACTTTCCATTGGGGTTCAGCAGTGACACAGTGAGTGTCAGTCACCTTCCTGCCATTCCAAGCCCCTTCACTATGGACACAAGTCACAAACAGTGGAAACTCTGTTTTCCTGATGTTGATCCTCCCCAAAGGTCAGGTTTCTTACCTCAAACATTCCAGCAGTTGCTTAGACTGCAGTTCAGGAATTTTGTGTAACATTGCTTCTAGAAAGCAAATATTTATGTTAGTAAATACCATTAAAGCATTGCTGTTATACAGGTATTCTCATTACCAAACTGCTAAATAGGAGGAAGAGAATTTTAAACTACATGGGTAGAAACATACTATAATTGTGTATTAAACAAACTTAACCATCTTACTTGACCGTGCTAAGTGTTTTGCCAAATACAAAGGTCCAGCTATTAACTATTTTCATGGGAATTAATGTTTTTAGAATTACATCAGGAAAAGCTCCTATATTACTTATTCATTCAAAATCAGCATATTTTTAAGGCCCTAGCAGATGATGTCTCTTTTGATAAGGGAACATGGGACACTCGAAGCAATGCAAGGCTGTAAGCGGGAAGGAGCCTTTCAGGGACACGATCGAGATTAAGAAAAGTTCCTATAAAAACTTTGGAAGATTCTTGTTTGCTATTTTGAAGACAATCTGCCTGTGAGTCCAGATGTACTCACCCAGACTTTCAAACACACATTTCAATGTGCTCTGAGTTTAAATGTGAGATGGCAAATGAGCCATTCATCACACACAAAATCATCTTAAATATCACCTGAGCCATTTCACTTATTTGAGAAATGTTGGCAGCACTGAACTTGAAAATACTGTATATTTCAGAGGTAAAATGCCCAAGACTGGATTTTTTAATTTAACATAATGAAGCCAAAAAGTGATTTATTCCTTGTTTGTTACATCCAGTTATGCTGATAATTAGGCAAATGCTATGCCTCTATGTTTTTGTTACCTTCCTCCGTGTTTCTACTGAAAGATTTTATTCTTCCTGCAGCCCAACTTTTATTCATGATCTGAGAGCATTGTATTTCCTATTTGTTATTGCGTTTCAGGCAAAGGTGTTTCAGAAACATAATTTTAGCAGAGATTCAAAATTCAGAGGACTTTTAAAAAAAATAATTACGTGTCTGAGAACCCACTCGGGACTCCAGCACCGGGTGATTCACAGTCACAATGCATCGGGGTTTTGAGCAGCAGCCGGTTCAGGTAGGGCACAGGGCAGGTACTCACACACAGCAGCCCAGCAGTGTTTGACTCTGTGTGTTGACCCAGACATTAGGATGTTTACTGTCTGCATCCGACTCCTTCCCTTCCTGAGAAGCTCTGCAAAACCAAACCAGCTCACGACGTGTCGGCCTTCTGACAGATACATCAAGCTCTGTCTTGTAGCATTTCTCCACTGCTCGGGAAGATTTGACCTCGTGGCTCTAACAAATCACACCAACTGCCCGGACAGCACAAGCAGGCATTCCTTCACACGGGTCCAGAGGCTTTCAGGGCAACACGAGGCCTCTGCTTGACAAAACTGCAGGCAGTTGCTTAGGAGAAGAGTAGAATGTCACTTTACAGTCCACTATAATTTTATTTTTATTACTACTACCACTCAACAGGAGTACTTTGGAATTACTAAAGTTCTCTGCTCAAAGCCAAACTCTTGCCAGATGCTGCTGCTCACAGTCCAGTCCGAGAACAGCAGAACTCCCTGATGCTGCCTCTGAAGGGATACAGACCTTGATTCCATGAGCCAGAGAGACTCAAGAGATAGTACTAACTAAAAAAAAAAAACTCAAATTCTAAAAAAAAAATAAAGTGAATCCATAAATCATCATCAGGGTATTTTAAACTATCCCGTAACTCCCACAAGCAAAAGAGCTCGAAAAAGTGTCTCTTTGGAGACAGTTTTAAGTATTTTTGTGGCTACATCCAACACAGGCAAGAGATCCTACCCTTAAAAGTTTTAGAACACTGTAAGAAGATGCAGAGGAATTAGCCTCATCAAGCCATTTAGAAAGTTTAAGGAAAGTAACAATAACACTTTCTCTCAAAACCAATGAATATTACATAATACATGATCATCAGTTTCAAATTTTAAAAAGCTTTAAATAATAGGTATTATGTATACAATGTGGACAATATAGGGAAGTGTGATGAGAGTAACAAATGTATTTTCACCACTGTGCTTCTCATGGCCCAGTGCCTCTGGCCTCGCTGCACTTGTACATTTGAAGGAATCTCCTGCCTTGGACTAACATGGAGCTGGTCTACACCAGCTGCAGCTCTGCCTGCTAACTTGGGTCATTTTAAGCTTGTTTTGAATAACTTCCCCTGTTTACCAATATTTTTAAGAAGTTCAGATCGAAAATCTCTGCAGCTAGAAATATACAACACGAAATGTGGTCAGCATAAGAACATTTGAGCAGACACTCACAATTTACTTGGTTCCCTGTTAGGGGAATGAGAAAGATGCACATTACTTCCATTATCTGTCCTTAAGTGTTTTTTGTCAAATTTTGACTCTGCCACCATTCTTCAGTGACAGACATTAGGTATGACATTTTTTGACACAATGTCAATAGTGACATCAGTGATATTTGACACAAGGCACATTGGGGTTATTTGACACAGACAACTGGATAGCTCAGGGCACTGGAGATCCAATGCATAAAGAGTTATACCTCCAAGTCACCAGTGAATATCTAGCCCAATGTTTTCTAGCTGCTACCAAATGATGGCTCCTCAGAGTCTTATACAGGAGGAGTTTGGGTATATTGAACAGATGTCCAGAAAACAAAATTCAACACAATAAATTACATTAATCTGTGCCCTATGTTGAAACACCATGGAATGAATAGTCAGTGACAAAGCTATTCTTCTACTGCTATCTGTAATTCCTTTTAAAAATGGTTGAATCCCAAAGGAGACATGGGAGGATCAAATGAGTCAGAGAACACTACAGCTCCAGTCTCCTGAATAAGATTTCTGTCTCAACAGCTTTCAGTCCCATGGCTTTCATTAACAGTTAAATACACTTAGGGGAAAATACAAATGTGAAATGTTACTTTCAATGACGTGTTTTCCAAATATTTCACAATTGGCTAATATACAGGACTCACAAATGCTGAACAGAAGCAAAATGAATTACATATATGATCACTCCAGAATTTCCTAGAGTGCCACAGTCCTGATTAAACAAAGCACTTCTACCTACATCCAATACAGCACTCATCTAAGACCGGAGTCTTGCAATATCTATTATGCATCTGGCTGAGCTCCCAAATCCTGCATTCAGCCCTGAGGTCCATTACTCAAAACCTGGAAGCTCTGGACGTGAGAAGAAAGAGGTGTTAGTCCTGGGTACACATGGAACTACCTGGACTTACAAGGACAGTCACCTGCATGAGATACCTGGGTGCTTGGAGAATTTCTTATCACTAAGCCAAAGATCTAGAAATCTAAGCTCCATTGAGTCTTTGTAGAGTGTATGAATCCTCTTTTGAAGCAGATGTTTTACATTTTTGTCTTACTCTAAGGTTATGCTTATGTTCAAACTTAAGCACGTGCAACTTCACGGGAACAGGACTTCTTTAAGGAACTAGGTAAATTTTTTTCCAAAGTTCAAAGTGCTTTACTTATAACTTCTTTTTTTTTTTTTTTTAATAAGTACAACTACCGAATCAGAGTTAATTCACGAACAAAATGTACTCCTTTTTTCCTATTTTATATGAAAAGATGATTCGCCTTAGCCTGTTTATCACAGGAAGCCGTCTATATGACCATGAGACTGCAGAACAGTGTTCAATCAACAGCTGGGCTACCTACAGATTCCCTACAACACTTTATTTTACATAAGGTTATTCTTACACCTAGACTCCTCCATTGTTCTGCAAGTTGGGGCTTCACTAAGAAAAAAAAAAAGCCATTCTAACTGATAAAATCAAAATGCATGAAGCATATTCACTGTCCCTTAAGAAATTATCCCACATTGTTACATATCACAGAAAAGGAGGCAAAGCACATTTTGTTAATCATGTCTTTGGACCCTATGTTATATTGCAACATCTCAAAATTGAGATTGCAAATTTTAGAAAAGTGTGAGAACAATATGTATTTTACTGCCACAAAAAGGGTTTCTGTAGCACACTGTTCAGCTGAACCACCAAGGAAGCTCACAGTACACCACTCTCAGCAAGGATGATAAACTTGCATGTGACTTCACAGAAACCATGCCCCGAGGCACTGCCACCTCCCTCTCAGAGTCAGGAGGGTCATGCTTTCACACATGGGCATAAACATCTGCTGTTTTCCCAGCCTCTGTCCACAATGCCAGAGCAAGTAGTCCATTGATGATCCGCAATTCTCACCAGTCTCGATGTTCAAAATTCCCCCGCCACAAAGCACGAAAATTGCTGAACAGCAATAGAGCCTCTTTCTTCCACATTATTTACAACAGCAGGTATGTGATCAAGTCTCATTTCGCCAAAAGCTTTACATCACGAGATAGATCACATTCTTCTTGGTCCAGATTTTTGGAGAAGCATTGCCCTGAGCACTGTCTGATGAACACACCTCTGCTCATCTGTCTTTATCCAAACAGAACCCCCCATTTCTCAGTGGTGGACAGCCCACATTTA
>VZTA01012418.1:52253-74753 GCA_013398855.1 Mohoua ochrocephala | reverse complement strand
CCAAAAATGACATTGCAATACGAAAACGTTTACCTTGGGGAAGTCAAAACGCTGTCCCTAAATTCTGTCATTTATGTTCCAGTACGCCCTATTACAATGTAGCCTAACGATCTGAAACCATCAGATGTAAACCAGGCATTCCAACTCCATCAAAATATTTGCATACCTCCCCCTGCAAACTTCAGAAAATACATCGTATGCTGAAAATCACGTCAATCAAATTAAAAAGTTTTCAAGACAAAACATATTCTTAAGTACTCGTTGTTATGAGACTGTGGGTGGTGATGTGTCCCCACAAAAGGGAGGAATGATTCTGAGGAATAAAAACAAGCAGTGTCAAGGGCTGGATGGTTCAGGTGAAGGGTGAGGGTTGAAGAGCAGCTCTGAAGGAGCCTGGTCCATCTAACGCCTTCAGCCTGTGCCTGCGCTCCCAAAAAGGACTCACATCAAGTTCTTGTGCTTCGGGGTTTTGCTCAACCAGGAAAGCTGCTCTGACCCTTGTTCTCAGCACGAGGATGGGGCACTACTCCCCATCACTCCCTGTGGGACCTGCTGTGGGTTCCCCCAGCCGCCAGCCTCACACTCTGCAAACCACTCACCCAGTGCTGCTGCTGGGACAGCTTTTGCCACAGAAGACCAAGATTAGAATAATTCTGCTCCTGCTTGCCTAGTGGAGAAGAGCAGGCTCCAGCTGTGAGAATTTTCAACACCTTGTGTTAGACAAAGCCCCCAGACCCCCATGCATAAATTGTGGTCTCCCTGCCCCATGTCTGCATCCCTCTCCCCTTCTTCTGTCTGCACCCTTCGAGAAAAATTTCAGTTTTTAGTTGAAAATCAGAAAGTTGTTTTAGTTTTGTTTCTGTATTTTTTTAGAAATGCAAAAGCTGCCTAAAAATAGTTTTAGAGTAACTTTGTGGGGGGAAAAAAAAGGAAAAGTAAAGAAAGAAGAGGGCTTGTGTAACAAATACATGTCCCATTAGCGACCAATAGCAGTTTAAAAAAATTATTAGCTCCTACATTTTTCCATTGGTACTTTCTCTTTTCAAAATTTCTTTACTATGAATATCAGATGTATAAAAAACAGACCTTACCAACTGTTCATGAACTTAGGCAAAGGACATGGGTGGGGGAAAAAAAAATCTATTCATTGAAAAAATACAAATATTAGAATGTGCATTTCATATACATTTGCTTCTACGGCATATTTTATCAGGATATTTCAATTATTTCTAAATACCAAACCAATTATTCCCTACTCCAAAGAGAGACTTGATCACAGTTTTTGTTTTAAGGTCATGTTCGAGTTCTAATATTTAAGCCAACCCAAGTCTGGAAGCAGCAGAGCCCTTGTGGAAAATGTGTATACATTTTCTTTACCCAAAGCCACAGAACAGGTTTCCTTTTTCCATCATTATTAGTATAAAAAGATTAGTACAAACAAAACAAAACAAAACAAAAAAAAAAGAAAGAAAGAAATTTCACTCCTACTTTCGTATTTCTTTAGATCTTAACCTGACATTAATGAGCAAATACACACTAGGATGATGATCACACTGTAGGATAAAATGGCTCATATACTGTGTTGATAAGTTAAGATGAAAGAAATCCAGAACAAAGACACAACAGTATTGCAGAGATATGTTTAGATTCCAAAATATTTGTATCAGTCAAGGATAGAAACACCCAAGACAAAAAAAACCCCAACTGATAAATAGAAACATCCACTTTTTCCCCACTTGACTGCATAATAAAGATCCTGTTTACATTTAAGTGTTGCTCCATCACTTTGCCTGGCTGCCACACACAATACACAGATACAGTATATTCATATTTTCCATCTGATCTCTGATGCCTTTGCTCCCATTGAATATCAGTGCCAACCCTACACAAGCATTTGAGGAGAGGATTTACATTACAGGAGACAAAGGAGATGCTCAGATGGGAACAGTACTGGCATTGAAATCCTGACCCTGGTGATCTAAGACTGCAGTTAAGATCCTTGTGAGTAACATCCCTGACGCAATTCTTCCCAAATCTCAGAACACAGCATTACAATTTGCACTGGGCTGGACTACAGTGGAGAAGTTTACAGGAACCATGGCTGCAAAATCCAAAAATGTTACCCGAAAGGCACTTTACATGATCCCAACCTCCATCCTTACCCTAATTACACATGTGATGGCACATTTCTTCATTTATACTCTGCTGGGTAGTACCCTCATTTCAGTAGGAATCACACACCACAGCTTCTCCTCTCATTTCTTTCCTGCCAGATGAAGTTTTTTTTTTCCTCTTCCCATACCAATTGGCTTATTTACCTAAGACATCATGACATTTTATTCCATCATAACATGGCACTGTTCCCTCAAAGTGAGGTGGGTCATTAGATGTATCATCCTGAAACGTGAATATTAATGCCCAGAAGAGATGAACCGTAAGCATCACAGATGGACAAGAAGGGATTAGACATAAATTGGTAACAGGATTGATAACAACTCACAAGTACGTCAGGCACGATGACACATTGCCTTGATCGACAAGAACTGCTATTCACAAATTGTACTTCCACGAGCACCTGCAATTCCCTCTCCAATCAAGATTCATAATAAACATTTTAAGACTGGTATTTTTGCTAATGGCATCAACCTGATGCCAAGCACAAGTCAATAGGAAAACCACTTGCAAGGAATGGGAAAGCTGAAGGAAATACAGAAGGCGCAGTGGATGAATGCTGCAGCACTCAGAGAGAAAAGAGGAGGTCGTAATCCAAAAGAGAATTTTACAGCAATAAAACATGATGTGCTGTATTTAAGGAAGGAATGCAGAACTTCACCAAACACTACATAATAAATGCTGTGTGATCAAGTATTTTATATATATATATGTATATAATTTTGTGTTTAACAATATTTTAATTGCAGCTAGAAACTGCAACTTTTAAAAGTGCTGCCCAACAGTCCCAGAAGGAGTCAGGCACTGTATGTAAAGGCACATTCAGGGAGAAATTAAAACACCCCACACGTGGATATTTTTTGTCTCAATGACTAGAAAAAGTCATTTACCTAAGACAGTAAAGGTGAAATATATCAACCTTTCTGACTCTCCTTCTCTATTCCAGTTAGTCCTTTTATGTCAAAACCAACTGCCTAATGATATTATCTTGTGATTTTACAGCTACTTGTTTTGGTGGTGGGCAAAGGACACAAGTGGTTGCTCTTCATCATTCATAAAAAATCCGAATTGAGAATAATTTAAGAGTTGCCTCTTGGAGTTTCTGCTACTAAAGATAGGTGCACATGGTACTTCACTGAAATAGTCAAGCCAGATCTAAATTAGGAAAGATTAGTACAGGTAGAACACAAGGTTAACACAGCTTTATTCCCTTCACTACACGAGCTAAACCAGGTCTTTCTGCCTAATATATTCTGTGCCTGACAAACTTCCTGTGACACTGAGCTGAATACTTTTTGCTTTAAAAGATGCAACCTGAAATTATTTTACAAAAAAAAGAAAGCCCAAAGTCTTCCTCCTTTTTGATTAATGCTAATTTTATCAATTTACTTGTTAACACAGCACAAGAATTCACATCTTCGTTCACTTTGTTTGGATTGGTTATAAGCATTTTCAGGAGATGCACATCTCTGCAAGCCCCTTCTAAAGCCAGGCCTGGCTCCAGCATGGCAGTCAAGGCACACAGACCTAAGAACAATCTTCTGAACCAGCTCCTGAACATTCCAGCTTCTTCCCCTTAACTTGAATTCCATAAGAATCTTAGATAGGAGAATTGTGTCATGAAAACAGGAGACTCTTTATTCCTTGGTTTTTAAAAGCTATGTAATTCTTGCCCTGCCTCTAATTGCTTTATATTAAATATTCACTAGAAATACATGGGGAATTTGCATATCCTTCATAGTAACTATTCTTTTTGTTCTGAAGACAAAGTGATTATTTACTTGGCTAATTCTTTTTACTTTTTTTTTTCCAAACAAGAAATTGCAACCTGACTTGGACACTGTGGCTACAATCCTCCTCCTGATGAATCTCCTATTACACAACACTTCTGACTGTGCCTCTCACCCGATCAGACTTGACTGGGACAGTCAAGCTCTCCAGGAAAAGGTTTGGATATGAAGGGCTCAACACAAATTTCAGCTGGAGCTACAAGACAAACCATCAAACGGTAAAGCAGAAGAGCTATAAAATTCATCTCGGAAGGATCTTCTCCCCCTCATTCCTACACAGACAATTAGAGAGAAAGGAAGGTGAAGAATGGAAGCTTTCAAGAGCAACCCATCCAGAATAGATGATAAAATCTGCATGCTACCCTGAGGAAACGGGGTACAAAGTTCAGTCCTGTGTTTGTATTTCTAAAGAGCATAAAATATCAAATATCCTTCTCGAAGAATAATTCTCTCTCTAGTCTCTTACACATTGCTGTGTAACTATACAATAAATATTATCCTGCTCACATGCTTCTGTTTACTTAGTATACATTACATTTGATGCTATCTGGCAGCATAAGTTTTAGTTCTGTCATCTTAAAATACTAATAGTTGTCAATCAAAATAGAAAGTGCATAATAAAAATGTTCTAGAAACTAATAACCCTATATTTCTACACCATCAGCTTGGAGCTAAGCATTGCTAAAAATGAGATTAATTATATGTTTGCAGAGGCCCAATACAATCAGACAGTCCTCTAAACAACATCCTCCTAGAAATGAACACAGACTAGATACATAATCGTATATATAGTGTGTATATATTAGGCAATACATGCAGCACTAAATTAATAGCATTATCTTCATTTGGCCCAGTCTTAAAAACCCTCACAATCTGCCCAGTGACAGTGTTAGGTGGAGGAAGAGAGAAGATGGCACGGTCAATACCATAGTAATTTACAGAGATTTTCTGCAAATATTTAGAAGCCTGGAAGCACCAAGGAGATACACACAGGACAGCTCCCTGAAGTCATGACCAACATAACGTGGTAAACTGTTCAATTTAAGATAGAGGGTCAGAAAAATATCCTTTGAATTATATCTGTCAAACTTTAGTGGGAACTTCACTGCTTGGGACATTTAAACCTGCTCTGGACAAAGTATTAGCAAGTACCCTGTGGGGAACAATCCTGTAATGTCAAGAAGATGGACTAGATGTATAACAGGACTTTTGCTGCTCCATTTTTTATTACTCTAATCCATCACCCTTGCTGAGGTGAAGTTTTATGTAGACCTTTAAAATTATGACCATTTGAAAATTATGTCTGTGTCTGTATAATATATACACACATATGGATGTAAGGTCTGGTTTTTAAAAACTCCGAGTAGAAAAACATATTTTGCACCTAATTTGCCCATGCTATAGCTGTAACTATGCAATAACCTGGCAAATACAGACAGAAATCTCCAGTTACGGTTATGGGAATACACAATTTACAGGCACGATTGTGACATGTGAATTCCCAACTTAGGCATGCAGGAATTTAGATACGTGGACTGTGAACAAGATAGCAGTATTGGTCAGTGGTATGGTTATGCCACAAAACCAGGATCAGACTCCGAGATTTGCCCCAAAATAGAAAATCAGAAATCCTGCAAGGTAGACAAATTGATGTCAAAGTTTGCAAAAGAAGCTAAGGAGAAGTCCCACAAGGAGCTCTAAACAAAATTATTTTCATCAGGGATTCTCAAGGAAAAAGGGAAATATTTTGTTTGGCTTCCTTCTGCCCAAGCCACTGAGGTCCTTCTGATATTTCTTTGCACCCCACTTCTACAGAGAAGCTGGAACTCCCCATCGCTCTTCCTAACACCTGAAGGTCACTGAGGGTTTTGTATGGAAAAAATATTAACATTTAAGAGTCACTCCAAGCAATGGCTGCAGGAAACACCTCTGTTGCCAGGCGCAGGATGGCAGAACCCTCTCTGGATAAGCAAGATGTGTTAGAGGAGGAGGTTAAAGTCTTCACTTTGTCCATGCACGTCGTTGTTGTTTCTGTTATTCCAGAGCGGAAATCCTCTTACTGACTAAGGCACTAGGCAATCACCCCTGTGTGAGTGCCATCATCTCCATACTTCAGTAGGGAAGAGAAACAGTAAGAGGATATGGAGGAGGAAAAGGCATTTTCCTTTTAATCTTTTAGGCTGCAATAGCCATAATTGGCTTTTCTATATAGTTCGGCTCTAGTTTGTCACAGTATTACAGCGAGAAACAGCAGCCTGCACTGATACACAAATCTTAATGACTTCAATTGCTGCTAAGGATTCAGAATGGTGGCAGGATATGGCCATTCACCATAAAGGCCCTAAAGCCTTCATAATTACTGAGTATACAGAATATTTATTATAGAGACTGTGCTAGGCCTCTTTTGTGGGCTGCCCTGGGCCTGTTCTCTGAGCCACATCAAGCAAGAAGTTTAAATGAAACTGCTCCCAAGTTTCTGAAATGGTTTAATAAAACATATACTGACTGTAATATTCAGTTTATAGTAGAAAACTATTGCCCCTTGGTTTGAAAAATGACCTCTAGTTGGCAATTTTACTCTCAGCTTCATAGATTATAGTCCGCTGTTGGTCATTTTCTCAATCCACAGGGCAATACTTTTCCATAACAAGCTCAAACTGCAATCAGTATTTGTAGGCTGTTACACAAGTTGAGTATAATATGTCTCAACACATTCTATTATATGACTAAACAAAAGAAATAACAACCTGGTGACACAGACATATGGAGAAAAGCAGAGCTATTCTTCTAATGCTGAGATAGCAGAAAAACATATTTCTTTGTATTGTGCTAATTTGTATTAAATTTCATGTCTTCAGTACACCCTAATCTCTAATTTGGTTTTTTCGTTAATAGTGTTTTGGTTTGTGTTGTCTTATGTCTATTCTTATTTTACTGTAAAAAGGACAAATACTAAATTCTATTAGTATCAGATTTTAGAAATGACAAATAGTGACAGATAACCTCGCATTGTAAAATCACGTGAAAATGTATTCACACAGATATGTAAAAGATCATTTGCTCTTGGGCTCACAAAGCACACATTCATAATCCTGCGGGTTTGATATTAGGAAGTTCCAATGCAGTGCAGGAGACAAGATGCAAGCGATTGTTTCAGCACCCAGCTCGAGCACTTAAATACAATTGAAATCCCGCATTTTGGAGAAACAGCTCCCATGTTAGATAACCAAACAGATAAATTCTGTTGAGAAGTCTCTGACCAGGAACTGAGGGAGATCTGGCGTCTGTTCCAAAACAGGCCCTGGACAGCTGTGCCAGTGACCACTGTTTAGAAAATCACCCACCTTCCCAAAGCACAGGTACTCGGAGCTGCAGGGCTGATAGGACCTACCTGGCTGGAGTACGGTGAGATTTAATTCTTTAATCAACAGGTGATGAACGCTCTTGTAGACCTTTTGCTGCAAACACAAAATATTTATAATTACAAGCCTAATATTCATCCCAATCTGTAAATAAAACTCAGCGGTCAAAACGTGATCCCCACCCACACCCAGAGCCAAAGGGAACAACTTCCTAAGCTGAGGCCAGAGCACTCAAGCAAAGGGGACATTTTGCCACCCTTCCTCTAGAAGTTATGAGTTTCCTGTCCATTAAACAAATACACCAGATAACTGGAGATCTGTGCTGGGGCACCATAGGACAAAAAGGTTCATTGTAGATTTGTATGGGTGGGTTCTGAAATTATAAGAATCTACACCACTGCATTTTGGGATACTAAAGGGACATGATTTTTTTTCTTCATTTTCCACTATGTTCCTCTATTGTTGCTCAATCTCAGCCTCACCTGCATTCTCTAGCTGGAATTTATGTGGTCTGGATTCATTTAAATATATAGAAGCTGCATGCAAAAGCTTTAATATGTTTGAGCTAAGAAAGTACTTGAATGATTACTGGAAGATGATGGCTCTTTATCTTACAAGTCTTCAAGGAATTTAGATGTTTAACTCATTAATAGTGTTTGCTGCATTACATTTTATGATGCTTTGTTTTTATGATTTTAGAAGAAAGGTTTTCTAATACAGAAAAAATCCCAGGCTTTTTTTCTTTCCCCAACATTTTTCATTTTAGGGTAATAAA
Source organism: Mohoua ochrocephala (assembly GCA_013398855.1). Classification (NCBI taxonomy): domain Eukaryota; kingdom Metazoa; phylum Chordata; class Aves; order Passeriformes; family Acanthizidae; genus Mohoua; species Mohoua ochrocephala. The sequence continues at coordinate 66,654 of VZTA01012418.1, read as the reverse complement.
AGTGACACGTATATGCCATAATGTAATGGATTAATTAAGGAATATGATGTTTATCCTAGGTCCTGAGTTGTACATCTTCATAACTCACTCCTAAAAATTAATGTATTATACCACGCTCCAGAATGATATATCTATTTTTACCATACCTGTTGAGAATAAATTGTTCTAAATTGGATTATCTTGATATCCAGTGAAAAATGTAAAAATTACATTGTTATTTTAAGAATTTACATTGTTGTGTATAAGAAAGCATAATCTTCTCGCTGTGCTTTTGAACTGTCATGTTACTTCCACTGTTACGAAATCATAATTGCTGCTGCCACACCTAAAATCAAATGCAGTGCATATTGTATTTCTTCATACACTGCATTTCCCATCTTAATCACAAAACCATATACAGTACGTTTTCGGCCAATTCTTTCATTACCGACTGCCTCTGTATACAAGTAACACACAATTATGCATGCAAGGACTCATAAAATCCTCATTTCTAAAATCAACAGATGAAAAATCCCTAAATAATAATGTACAGATGTTTCATATTTAAATGAGCTGTTGGCATGTAATGCTGCCAATCATGCCAATGCATGCAATAAAATTGGTGAATTTCAAGGAACTCGGCATTTACAACGTATTTTTAATATTTTTTAAATCGAAAGGTCATTTTAGGAAGACAGAAATGACAACTGTTCAAAAAATATTTAATGATGTATTTCTGATGCTCTCTTAAAATTTCCGTGAGCGGTCAACTACCCTATATTTTTCCATACCAATTCCTATTCCTTTTGCCTCAAGAAAGTTGATTTTTCGGTCCTTAAACTGCAATGCCTCACTAAAAGTAAATTATCTGCACGTTATCTGCAGAGTAATCCTCTTCTTGAATACAAGACAGAACATCAGAGTTTCTAATCCTTCACAGATAGAGTAATTCACATCCACTGTACGTTTTACCGTAAAGACAGAGTAATACAATATGTTTGATAAATCATGTATGTGTCTGTGTACAAAGAAGAAGGTTTATCTCCTCTCCTACGAGAAGCATCCGTATTAAAGCACACACACACACACGCTCCCCATGCTGGCACTGCAACAATCTTTAGAAGTTCTATAATAGAGACATCTAAGTTTAAAAAATGAAGCAGCCCACAGGTCAAACAAGTTCCTGATGAGAAGTGCTTAACCAGAAATATTATTCCACTGATTGTAAGTTTTCATCCATACATCAAACCCCAGAGTCTATTGATTAAATAAAACTGATCTTTTTTTATTTCAAAGCAAAAGAGAATTAAATCATCCCCATTGTTTTCCCTTTGTTTGGAGCTATCACAGTTTGCACACTGGCCATGCATCCTGCTTATAATTACAACATCCTTAAGGAGAGCTTATTCTACAATGACTGATCACAGGTTTCTTGCCTCTTCCTCTAAATCTTCTGCTCCTGGTCATAATCAATGGCACTTGATGGCCCAATATTCTGATCCAATGTGGCAAGCGATATGATCCAAGATCTGCTTAGAATCAATAAATTCATTTGCTTGGGGAAATTTTGGATCAGGACGACTTTAAGTATATGTAAATACAAGAATTTACTTCAATTATGCTGGCACATCTTTCCTTTCTCATACCTCTTTTCCACTGCATAATTAGCTGCGTCATGCCTTAATTTTGCTTGCAATCCTACATAAAGGAATCCAGGCCAGACAGCCCTTGCAAAGCCTTACCAAAGTCAAGGTCTGCTGGCTTCGAGAACAGAGGGTCTCTTTCAGCAAAACACATCAAAACACTGAAAATCTTTATATTGCTGAACCCCACATGGCATTGTCTGGGCTCTGAAGATACCGTTCGAATGCCAACATAGCATGAACATGTAACAGACTGCTTTGAAGGGCACCAGCAGGTGCACACAAAAATCTTCTTGGAGTTAATTTGCCTTTCTTTTTCCCTTGAGCAAAAATGTCCAAGTTTGGTTAACAGTTCCCTTGGGCTCCTGCATCTCCAAGCCGGCCTTCAGCCTGGTTCCAGTGTAGCTGTGCAGTGCAAACATGCTCTGACGCTCAGCTCAGACCATGACACGGCCAGGAACCCCCGCCCAGAGGATGTGGTTTCCACTCTGCAAGGTAATCACTGCCAGGCTGAAGGGGCAGCATCCAAGTTCACTTCTGTGCCTCACCCCACACTTACAGGTGAAAGGACACACACTCACCTCAACTCTGCTACTGTGCACACATTGTTTAGTAAATTGTACAAAGTATTCTGAATAATTTTCTAAAGACCAGGAACTCGAATGTACTTTGAATCTTCATTAAATTAGCATGGCAGACTAGAGTACATGCATAACTAGCAATAAAAATATTTTTAAAAAATATTATTCCCTGTTACTTATTTCACTGCAACGGAGTTACAGAACTGCAGAATGATGAGTAAATACAGACATCTGTACCAGTTTAGAAGGCTGCAGCCTGGGCACATCTTTCAGCCCTTTAGTCTTTTTCCACTGGAAATCAGTAGTTCGGCACCAGCAGAGCAGAGATGAGAACCTTGTTTCTGCTAAGTAGCACTAATTTCTGCCCATAGTGACATTCAGAAGAGGATGAATTGAGTCACGGGGATAAGAAAACTGTTTGCTTATGATGTGGCTGTCACCAGTGAAGATGAGTTTGTAACACCCTCCAAGCATCAAAACGACACACAAAAGATACATTAAAAAAAAATAAACCCAACAGATAGTCTTGCAAAATATATCAATGCAGTTCTTCAAACTGAAAAAGCAGAAGTCAGAAGATCAAGAACCCGCAGTTAGGATTTTCCTATTAGATAAAGAACATAAGGATTCTCCTGAAGTCTTTGATTGATATATGATCTTTTCTTTCTTTTCAGGCAGAACAGCTGTCCAGTGAACTAGAAGAAATAGCCCCGAAGACAGCTTTGTGTCTGATATGACTTTGAGAGAGAAAATTATTCCAATGATAAATGCTTTACATGGAACATCTAACAAAATAAAATAAAAATGTCATCCATAAAAGAATTTTTCTTTCTATTTGAGTAAGCAATCCGTATTATTATCTGTGGGACAGGGGTGTTGCTTTGTCTGAGACCAAAGAGAAAAGGTATTTCCCTCAAAATTGGATTTGGAATGAACCTAACCAAAAAGAGGCAATAGGTACTTTTAAGAGAAGGGGAAAATGCAGAGGGAAGACGAGAATTTTCTGAACATTGTCAGGACGCAGTGACATGGGATATATTGTAACTTCCTTCATTCTTCTTGGTAAGAAAATCTTTAAGTAGGGTGAAACACGGGTGCTTTGCTGGCTGATATCTGCCACAGTAACTGTATGCAGAAGGAGGTTGACTATGCTCAAAAAATCCCAAAGCAATAACAACCAACACAAACCTCCTCAGCAGAAGAAGGTAAAAAATTGTGTAAATTTATTCAACCTAATGGGCTTATGTAAATTACACAAATGGAGACCTACAGCCACTGTGAGAACTCACTGAAGGTATGTCCAGACTAGAGGAGAGATGGCTTGGAATGAAGCCTTTCTGGAGCTTGCTCTAGAGCTGTGTTTTGGCAGCATGCTCTGTTTCGGCAGCTTGCTCTAGAGCTGTGTTTGGTGAGGGGCTAAGAAAAGAGCCTTAGAGAAGGAACGGCCACAATGCTCAGATGAAATTTGTACATCTTTGTCATTTTCAAACACATCTCATCGTGACACTTGAGTGGATGGATGAGCACTGATGGATGCTGTCATACACACACAGCAAAAGGAGGAGTAATCATAACTGTATTTTCCTCGAAAAAACCAAACCCCGTATAGCACCAGCCATGGCCAGCAGCACATCCACGGTTCAGCCAGCTGCCCTCCAGAGCCTCAGTGAATTCACCACACAGACTCTGTGCTCCTTAAACATGGCCAAGACTAAACAAAGGCCCATCCGCATCTGATACAGGACAGCACAGCTCATGGCTTAGAAACACCTCACAGAAGAGCGTGATAAACCTTCCACCCCATCCTCTTTGTCTTTCAACATGGTGGATCTGTCCTTAACAGCACTCTTCCAACTTTCACTCTTCTCCAAACCAAGCCCTTCTTTCTCTGCCAAAGCCTTCCTGTGCAGGCCCCTGTGAGTGCGCTCATTCCAGAGCTAATTACCACTGAACGAGTACTTCAGCACCGACAAACTAGAGACAGGTACAGGTTCTCCTACCCCTTTGCACAGCTAGAAATCATCTCTCTCCCTTCCCTTGCATAACTCGATTGTCTTTCCTTCCCTATCCCAAACACCCTCCTTTATCCCTGTCTCTGGAATCTTCCTTCTCCCTCCACAGAAGGTGCCATCAATGCTGTTCCTCTGTGTGTTCCCAGTAGCTGTTGACATCTGCCTGCTCCTCTGCCACCTCAACTGCCCCCTCCCCTCCCATTACCGAGTGCCAGCCCCTGCTCTCACGCAGATTTTAGATCCACACTTTGCAGAAATCCTGCTCCACGGGATTCCGACAACAGAAGAACAGAAGATAAGAACATAAAAGCACCCTCAATGTGGTGTCCCATCAGGAAGCCAACTAAATCTGATAGACACCGTCCTCTCTGACCCATAAGCAGGAAAGGGCTGAGCATTTAGACAACAGCAGTTCAGAAAACAACTCTATATGGTCCATAACCAGCCAGCACCACCTAACAAACAAAGAGCATTCGCCTAAGTCTTTACTTTTGAGGTAATCAAATGGTATTTTGAAAAAATAAAATAGCTTCCACACATACACGTTACATATATATTTATATGTTTCCCCTCATTCTCCCTCACTTTTAGTTTGCAGTGACAATCAGCAATTATTTTACAAAGAAAGACTCTAACAAGCTTACGGGATGCCTTTAGTAATAAGATAATTATTTGTAACTCTATAAAGAATTACAATTTTTAATTTAAAAAGAAATCAAATAAAAACAGCTTTCATCTTCCCTACCATGTGAAGAACACATTCTCTGCCTACAACTCAAATTATCATTCTCTCCTTTGTGCAAAATGAATTGACCCAGAAAACTAAAAGGGTAAGAACCCATATTTGCTGGGCTTATTCAGCAGCCAAAAGTTCATGAAAAACACTGTTGTGTATCACATAGCAACCACTTGATGCCTATTGTTAAAATACAGTAGTTATTCAAAAAGTAAAATCTTGCATTCTCAAATAAGAAGCCAGGCTGCAATGTGTGTTTACTGTTTTGGGGAAATAGTCATCTTGCCATTTTCTCTTTTTCCATAGTCTTGGCATATTTAGTCAGCTATGCAATGTGAAGTTACCCACAGGAAAGAAAAGGAACACAAGAATTTTCCTCCAGTGTTGAGCTCACAGGACAATGTCCATTCAAAGCAACACTTGGGATCTCTATTAAGAGCATTAGGATGTGCTCTATTTTTATCCAGCCACACTCGCAGTAAAAATGTCATACTCCAGGGGAAGGGCATGAGGGAGAAAGAGAGAGAAGCTTCTCTGCTTTCTGCCTGGTACAGTTGCACACTTTCACCTGTTCTTAAAGCAAGCTGCTCCTAGAAAGTCCTGTACACGTGCACAGGTGTCCACACTGTTACTGCACATTTGCACCTCCTCCCAGCACTGCTACCTGTCACTACAGCTGGGCAGAGGCATGATTTCACAAACATCTCCCTCTTTACCTTTCCTCCAATTTTTTTTGTGGTAGAATATGCTTTAAAAATGAAATAAAGTTGAAATTTATACAGAAGGAAAGTCAGATGTAGAGTCAGAAAAAATATTAACAGTTTCTGATAAATGGAGCTTTTATTACTCTAAAATATTTGAAAAGCAGTGGCAGATCATTTGAGCTATTCTGGCTTTGCCAGATTTCCATGAGAGCTGAGAGTCAGCCCTCAGTTTGTCACAACTGCATCAGACTGTCTATTTAAATTATCAAAGCAAAAGCAAAAGGGTTCTTCTGAAACAACTGCTGGAGAAGATGAAGGAAAGAATAGGAAAGATATAAACTCCTTCTAGGTTTTATTACGTGCTGTTACACAAACAGTGCAACTTAGAACTTCAAGATAATGGCACTTTTAATACAAGAAGGGAATGGCAGACTTGCCTAGCGTAACTTTGAGGTATTTCATCAAGCCTGTGTACAAACAGGTGTGCCACATTTTTGCTAGGGGTAAGGGGCTTGTTGAGATTATCTCCTTATCTAGGAGAGTGTTTAAACTCCTTTTGAGCAGTTAAAGTAAGACAGTGGCAGAAAGTAGATTAAAAGGGAGAAAACGTATGAACACAGACTTTTTGCCAAGAACCTTACTTTGAGCCCAGCTGTATCCAGGTATGCGTGTGCTGTTTCCACAGTCTCTGAAAAGCAAGTGAGTGGTAGGTAGCAAAGCCCACATGAATGCATGAAGCTGCAGAGGAAGAAGCGTGAGAATGAATTAGGTACCCAGGAGCAAAGAGGTGGGCTTTAGGAGTTGAGAGAAGGATCTGGCTGTTACCAATAAAAGATGAAAAACATGGATGGTTGAAGCTGCAGCTCACCTGCTGCAAGTGTTTCTGCTTGCCTTAAAAATAAACATCTTTACTGGAGGTGAGAGCAGATGCAAAAATCAACTGGACTGAACATCTCAGCTGGCTTACAAAGCAGAAGCATATACAAAATTAGATATTTCAGTCATATACAATTAGCTATTTCAGTCAAAGGCAGATCAGAGTGTACATTTAGACAGGAATTGGTTTGGTCACTGGTCAGTGATCTGGCCAGGACAGGATGTGGTAATTAAACACGGCTATGGAAGAGCTGTAGTTACAATACTACACTCATGTAATTTATCAGTAACATACTAGCAAAACTTCATGAAACAAAAACCAAGCTATTATATCCAGTGCACAACTGAAAATTAAGAAATCTTTCCCCCCCCAAACACTGAAAGCTATATACTGAAGAATAATGCAGAACTTGTCTAGCACAACTCAAATTCTCCTCTGAAAATGTATGCTTCTCTCAGAAGCAGATTCCCAGCACAGGGACTGGTAATTTATGATCCACCAAAATACTCTGTTGAACAAAAAAGTGATACCTACACCGTGCCTATGCAAATCACTAAGAATAAGTGACTCCAAGGACCAGTAAGAACAAAGCCCAAAACTCCTATCAAACATTATCTGAGGTTTGAAAAAGTCAAGACAAAGTATAATTTTTTTTAAATGGGGATAAATTGGGATTTCTGTAACAATTGACTCATTTTGCCTGCTTTTATCTAAGGATCTCAAAGAGCACTCCAAGTGTTAATTAAATTACAAAGCATTTTTGAGACAGGTAAATGGTATTATGCCCACCGGGGAACAGAGAGAACATTTATGTTTCATTACTAAAGTCACACAGTAATCCAGTGGCTAGCAATATAACCCAAGAACTGCCAGTTGCCACTTCTACTCATTGACTTGATGGCCTCGCAAGAGATAAAATTAGCCTTAAAAGCCAAAAATACTCTTCCTCTTGTGCTTTTCTATCTTTCAAGACTAGGCCAAGATTCTTTAATTTTATTCTTCTTCCCCTGCTTACTGGGAGGCCTTTCTTTCAGAGTCACACAAAAGAAGCCACTTCCTAACCTACCCAAGTGTGTTAAGGATCACAGTACAGCAACACGGGTAGGAGCTTAAACAAGGGCAGTGAACTGTAATGGTGCTCTCCAACAGCTTGTGCAGCTGCACCGGGGTCCTCTCCTCTCCCTCCTCTGACCAGTCCTGCTCCCAGAGATGACACCTCAGAGCCTCTGTCCCAGCAGAATAAAGATGGACAGATGTGCAGATGGAATAATCCTCGGCTGGCCAATTCACTGACTTACAATCCTTCTTTACCAAAGAAAGAGACATAGAACTACCCTGAGGAACCTGGTGCCTCACACACTTGGTACAAGAATCTCTCACGGAAAGGAACAATATCATAAACAACCAACCAGACCCTGAAAATGCTTTAGACCATGGAGAAGCCCATTCTGCAGTCCACTACATCTATTTTGAGTTGCATGTGAAGAGATGAGGGAGAAACATTTCACTGACCTTTCTATTCTTAGCCCAAAAAAAGAAAACCACCATTTTTCATTTGGGCTTGGCCCTGACTGGTAGAACTGCAGGATGCAGGAGCAATAAAGCAGTAAGGTATAATGCAATCTGAACAATGCACAGTCCAACCTAAGGCATCTCTAATTCAAGACCGGTACAGCTAAGTCAGAGCTCTAAATAATTATATCTCCATTAACAAACTGATTTTGGAGAGTAAAAGGCTTTTCTATTTTGTACATAACTATTTATTACTAAAAACAGGGAAGCATCTTTTGGAACTTTCTTTAAGCCTTTTGAATACAATGCTAAACCAAGATTTCGGGCTTTATTTTCCCCCTCATTTCTTGTTATGTCACGAAGAATCAGCTATGTGGAAGAGATGAGAACGTCTTTGATTTAAATGACCAAGACTTAAGATTGTCTTTACCGTGGCAGAAAATAAAGCTGCTGCATATATTTCCAGTGGCAGTATTATTGTTACATGGTATGACAATCATAATCTTTTTTTCTTTTCCTAAAAATATGTCTAAAGAACCACACAGTTTATATACTGCATTCAAAATATTTTTCTTCGTTTACATTGATTGCATATTTCAAATCATGTTACAGCTGTATCGCTTAGCCTAAATCAAATAAGGAATCCACATAAATGCATACACACACTTTGCTTGTTTTTAGACATCCCAGTATTGACAAGATTAAAATATTTTTCTCATTCATTATTTATTGTGATATGATGAAACAGTAAGAGTATGTATTTAACAAACATCACAAAGTAGAGTTAAAACGCGGACATGCTGTTTCATTTCGATTTTGCTGCGACAGTGTTAAGTGTGTGACTCCCTGACTGCAATAATGACATCTCGGGGTGATGAAGATTTAAGATGCTTTGCAAGGATGCAGTGTTATCCCAACTCTCCAGCCACGCTGATTAGGAGCATTATCAAACAGATGACCCCAAGACTGGAAAGAGTGCAGCGGCTACAGCCCCTCCTGTTGCAGAGGAGGGGGGGAATCGGTGCTTGGTGCAAGAGCAGCGCCAAACCCCTCCACTGCATCCACCAGTGCCAAACTGGAATGACTGGAAGGCAGTCAGGCACACACCATTCCAACATTTCTACAAGCACCATAATTTTTTGTCACCAAAAATGTGTCCTCTGGACGGTTTCTCTGCCTCTTGGGTGAACTGGCAGAACCTGACAGCTGGAGTTTGGGGTCAAGCAATGCTGTATCTGGTTGAACCTCAAGCACGGGGCAGACGCGCGTGGCTTTGACTGTCAGGTGTCTTTGCCTTGGGTTGCAAACCACAGGCACAGCACTGCACGATCCCAGTTTCCAGCGCACAGTTGGGCACCATTCTGCACATTTCTACTGGCAAAAAAAAAGCAAGGAAGTGCCAAAGAGCAAGCACCACAGCAAAGCAACTGCAACCAAAACTGGCTCTGCTGGGCAGAGGAGCAGAGAGCTCGCCTTCTGCAGAATGTGGCAGTATCTGGGTTAGAATGTAGAAAGAGACACGTTTTAGCCCAAATACTGATTCCTGCAAACTACAGTCTAAATATACCCTCTATGATAAATACAGCAGAATAATCAGAAGGTACCGAATGCTTAAAATGCACCCTTAACAAAGCAAAACAATGTAATGCATATCTTTCTTTACGCGTCAAACAATTTGCCTAACAAATCATAATAATGCACAATGATATAAAATTCACCCATCAAGCCCAAATGCATGCACGAAGATTACCATGGCAAAGAATTGTGAATTTCATTAAATATGTTAAAGGCAAAAAAAAAAAAAAAATTCCGCTTTGAAAAATAGTAATCCTGTCTTTCAACAAAAATATTATAGGAAGCTATGAATTTGGTAGATCTGAATAGGATGTTGGTACATGTTTTACTAAGGTAATATAATGGCACACTATTATTAGATCACATTAATCATTACTGTGCCAAAGGCACTGACAGCACCACTGAAAAGGATTGAAAGGGCTGGTAATGGATATAAATTACCCATTGTGTGATAAAAGGATTTTTACTAAGAAGGTAAGAATAAAACAGCAAATTTCTAATATAACTGTTGTGTAAAAACCAAAATAAAAGTAATCCAGTCAGTAATATCCACAAAATCAGAAAGTAAGCACTTTTGAAACAAGATAAAGTCACAATAAAAACTGTATACAATGTAAAATTAATTTCGTGCTGCATAATATTACTATCAATTTAAATAGTTTACATGATGACCTCTATGGTCAAGAGAAAGGTAAGCTTTGTTAATTAGAATTGAGTATCAGCTTCTGCATACGTATTTTAAGTTTGTGGGCTTGGAATTTTTTCCTTTTTTTTTTTTTAAGCATATAATGTCTTCATAACACCCCCCTGAAATTCAAGACATGTTGAGAGTTTTCTGTTTTGTGCATTAACATCACAACAAACAGCACATCCCTCAGATGGTTTTATTTGGATTCCAAATGCTATTACAAAACGAACCACGTCTTTGCTGAGCTATTTAACCATTTGATTGAAACCATTTGTATCACTAATTGTCCGGTCCTGTGCTCCTCCTTTACTCTGGCAAGTATTTCCTGATATTAGTGGGGATCAGTGGAGTGAATTGGTCAAACTACATCCTTATTTACAGCATTAAAAAAATGCACATATCTCCTCTGAAGCTGATGGAATTATTCTAGAATCAAGTCACTGTAATTCTTTTCAAGTCAATTGTCTAGAATAAAATCCAGTAGCTCACATTCAATTAGTAAGTTTTAAAAATTGTGAGCCATACTCTTAAATGATATAAATTCGTAAGTACAGACATCAATCCTGGAAACACTTACATCTCTACTTAACTTTACTCACGTGAGTAATTCCATTAGCATCAGTAATTCAATACCTGCTTATGCATTTGCAGTACTGAAGCTTTAATATGCCTGGATATCCTCTCACATCAGCTATAAATCAGCACAATTCCTCTGAATCACAGAGTTTCCACTAATTCACAAGATATAAAAAGGAATGGACAACCCAGTATAACAATTATAATAAAGAAATAACATAAGAATTTGATTTGGGAGCAGAAGCTATCAGAAATTTTGATTTAAGAATCAATTAAGGCATGTGAAATGTGGAATTAATTATTGGTTATTTCCTAGGAAGCTAGACTTTTATTTCAAACTGAGGGCCAAATAACCCAATTCTGATTTCACACCTATTTCCACACCAGTCTGATTTCTCAGCTTTTCTTCCACTGCACTGGAATAGCTCAGCGGAAAATCACATATACAGTGTAGTACACCCCTCCACCCACTGATTTTCATGGGTGTTCTTCTCATGCTAATATACAACAGAATATGGTTCTTAATAATATGCATGAGATGTTCTATTGAACTTACGGGAGGAAAAAAAAAAAAAAACAACCAAAAAATGATAAAATGAATTTAATCAGGACTGTCATGGGTTTTTTTAAATCAGCAGTCTGATGATAAAGTAATAAATGATGATTCATCCCCAACACAATTATTACATATCAACTGCATAAAGATGAATGCTCATGATTTTACCAAGCAGACTTTTTTCTTGAAAAAAAATCTATTTGTAGCTCACTACAACCTGAAAGAACTACAATAAAAAGTTTTGCAAGACATAGACATTATATTTTTGAAAATGTAAAAAAAATGTTAGAACAGATTTAAAAATCTAATTTAGGCACCTCATTTTACATTATTTTTTTTTAAACATGGAAAAACAAACCTAGACTCAGACCCATAAGCAGAAGAAAATGTTATGAGAACAATATAAGTATTCTTACCAGTTATTCTTAAGCCAACAAATCTGTTCCCTGGATGAGGAAATTCTTAAAAGACACAGGATAGGATCTGAAGGTCACAACTGGAAAAATAAAACCTGTGAGAAATTTAATATGTCAAAACTCAGTGTTTGAATCAGACATTTACATTAAAATATTACAATGCCACCTCAAGCAGACAATCTACAGGACAGCAGAGAGCATTAAGAATTACAATATTAATGGGATTAACACCTTTTATTTTTTAGCTTTCATAATGTACGTTTGGTGGTCATTTCATATTTGGAACTGAAAACTTCTTTCAGTTCTGGATTGTTTTGAGAGGGAAAACCTCCTCTCAAGATAATGATGAGGAACAGAATGAAATTCTTCTGATCCTTTCCCCTAGACAGTACAGCAAAAGAGGACAAAACAGGATAAAACAAAAGTTGCATAGCATACTCCAGAAACCCAGTTATTCTCTTTGACATTGATATTCTAATCTTTCAAACTGAGTAAAAAGAGAACAGCTACTAATTGTATTTTTACTTTTTTTTAATTCCATTTTATAAGAGAAATAAGTCCTTTGTAGATGATCTCATCTAATAAACCCTACTTAAAAGAGATAAGAGCCAGCAGTAAAAGCCAAGCAGAATACTTCCAAGATATTTGTCAGTAGTGAATTTAGGGCCATTATATTAGTAAGCAAAATAGAAACAAAAACAAAGGGCGTTCTTAGAGCAAAATAAAGTTCACTCGACTGAAGCTATAATCTGAAGAATTTATGACTGAGAATTCTAACTATTATTCCTATGAATGTCTAACAAATGAAATTAAAGGTCACTTCCAAATAATACACTTTGTACAGCTACATCAACCAAACTCTTTCATACAGCAGGCTCTGAAACCCCAGTTCTAGCACCACAGCCTCAGGGCTTCACCTTACCAACACGGATTGCCCAGAGTAGCCCTGACTGCTCTGAGAGCCGCAGTGGCAGGCTGTGGGAGTCAGTGTGGACAAAACTGCAGCCTTCCTTTCTGGGTAATTGAGAGCTTGGCCATTGGACTGCATTTGGTTTAAATCGGTCAGCACCGACAGGACCACGCTGCTGCACAACACTGTTTGTTGGCTTGAAGGGTAAACAGCAATTTTGAGGGCTCCTCTTGGTGATGAAAACACTATGAAATAATTGTGAAAGCAGAAGGTCACTACTAAGCAGCACAGCCCTCCCTCAGCTCAATACTGATGCAACACTTCTCACGTATCCTCCACGATCTCTGCAGTCTCCCCCTTGCCCGGATTACGTCCAACACAAAGTGCTACTGCAGTGTCCCACTCTGTCCATGCCACCTCCTCTTTGGTCCTCCACCCCACCAACCACAGGCTACTTATTGTGATGGTTCACCACAAGGCTTCCTAAATCCCACTGCTTCCCTCCTTGCTTGCAGGCTGAACCAGTCTTTGCCACCTGTGCTTCAAAACCTTTTCCAACTGATAATTCTGCCATACAACTTCTCTGACACGGGAGAATTACTCCAGTTAAAGCTTCAAACCCCTCCTTTACAACTCACATTTCCACAGCAAACCACCAACAATTCTGCAGTAATCACCTGATTTGCCCTCCTCATTGTTCCTCAGATGTAGGAAGACATTCTTCCCTGCTCTCTCCTCATGCCCAGTTTTCTTTTACCTGCCAGTTATCTCTGGGTTTATATTTGAATTCTAAGCCCTGAACAGCAAAGCCTGTCCTCTCATGAGACACTCTCCTGTTGATCTGAATGGGTGGTGAGCAGGTACAAGGCATTACCCCAACCCAGCACCCCGTATCCCATGGGCAAACCCAGCTACACAATAAGAAAACCATTGGGAAAGTCAAGCCAAGCACCCACAATGCTGACCCACAGAGAATAAAAAACCTTTTGTAACTGGTTAAAGAAAGCCCCCATCATCAAACTTGGTCTTCCTAAACATGAAATTGTATCTAGATAGGATTCAGATCCCATTTATGAAGGCCCATACCATTTTAGAATTTAAGTAAGTGAATTTCAGTTACCATATTCGAACACATAGGAACAGCAAATTCCTGGATTGCTGCAGATAAACATAGGTCCCCATCCAACATTTTCAGTTGCACAGTATCTAAAAACAGTAACAGCTTGTTTGTCTGGAATTTCTGCTGTTGTTGACGTCTTAAAACCTCAAAGATATACCTTTCTAGTGTTTACTTGCAGCTCATTCAATGTAAGAAAGCCAAGAAACAGAAACAAATATAATAAACTGTTAGGTTTCTAAAAGATGTTATCTCGCTAAACAGGTTCTGAGTACTCCAACACCAACATCATAGACCACGTTTTTGCTATGCTGTTACAAGGCTACTTGTGTTTAAAAAAAATTCAGCTTTTACATACACGCTCATGACTTGCAAAATTCTAGGAATGATTCTCAAGGGGCTTTCACTAAGATGCTTTATAAATTCTGATGACAGACAGAACACAGTAAGGCTTCATCTCTTAAAGTCCTGTACTGATTTGTTTGGAGGCTTCATGTCATTGATCAGCATGTCAATGTC
>VZTA01012418.1:2253-47253 GCA_013398855.1 Mohoua ochrocephala | reverse complement strand
GCAGCCCCTCGGAGACCACAGGTCCTTCCCGCTTACCACATTTCGGGAAATGCAATCCAAATCCATCCCTTCCTGAATAAAAGTAGCCAAAACTGACACGTTCCAATTCAACCACTTTGTCAGAGAGCTGTCAGTCAAGACCAACCATAATCCAAATTTGTGTTTAAGCAGACAAAACTCCTCTGAAGTGATCTGCATCTACATATTTTGCTTGCAGATGCAGACCGAAGATGACAGAGGAACCAGTAAAAAGCTACAAATAAAACACAACTGAAAAAAGCAGAAGTATGCCCCTCACAGATCCACAATAATCATTGACATATCAACACTGACGAAGGCCACAATTATTTTCTTCCGCTGTCCAGATGTTGCAAAGGAATACAACAGCTGTGTCCGGGCAGCAGTGCCAGAGGAAGGGCAGTGCAGGCCCATCTCACCTGCCCTTCATCCCTCCCCTTAATCCTTTCCTAACATGCAGGACAAGCCCTTTTGGTCAAGCCTAAGAGGGGCTACTGAGGGCAGCCCCCCCCCCCATCAAAACCAGCCCCCCCAAAAGCCTTCAAGACAGATTCCTCCATTCCTGATAAAAGCATTCTTTCAAGAGGACTGGCATCTGAAAGCCACTTCCAAACAGGTACAGCAGAACCATTTTGCTAACATGTACACAAAGACTCAGGGCAGGACAAGCCTGCAGGAGCAGCCCAGCCTCAAAACATTCCGTGGGCCAGTTCTTCAGCCACTTCATAGAAAACAGAGAGAACCTTCAAAATGAACAACCTTAGATTCTTCCAGAGTCTTCCTAAGATCTGCAAGACTATTTCACTTCAGCTCGCCTCTGCACTTCCATGGCTTTTATGTGAAATTAATAACAAAAGTTAAAGGGTTTGCGGGCCTAAGCCCACTGCCTTTTAACTGCTGAAAAGATTTAAATTTTTTTTTTCACCTGTGCTCATTTAGGGATAGGTGTTACCTGCAGGATTTTGGTACGGAACAGTAAAGGGAAAATTAAAATCTCCAATCCTGGGGCATCTCAGAAGCACCTCTTTTGGGAATAGGTATGTACCAAATGACAAAAAGCAGTTTTATTGTGTATTTAGTTCCCTGGGAGCATCCCAAATTATAATCAAAATTTGTAGCAAACAAACAAAAAACCCCACACAATACTATGGTCAGGTGTCAAGGAGTTGGAGTCAGGTGTTGGAGTGCAGAAGAGTTGATAAGGTGTTGGAGCCAAATTGTCACCAGAAACAACTACCCACTCATACACAACTCAATTCTTCTTCTAGAAAACAATCATCAATTCACAGTTTTAAAGAGAAGAAAATACAAAATACTTATGAAATGATGGCTTAGGAAAATGCATTTTTCATTCCTAACTATCTTGTTAGTGCATCAAATTACAAAACACCATCTGAAGCAGTTTTCACCACATCACATAAGAGGACATTTCATAAGTGTTACTGCTCTCATCACAGTCTAGTAGAGAAAGAAAGAGGGAGTTTGTTTATAGATTCTTTCTTGTTTGTTTTACATTTTCTATGTAGAAAAAAAAAATCCAATAACCCACAAAAAGATGTAGGTCAAATGTTCTCATCTCAAATCTTCCTTGATAAGTAGCGATTTAAGAAGTCTATATAAAAATGTGTTATTCCCTTTCAGCTCATAGGAAAAAATGTTTCAGAAATAGCACATAAAAAAATATTCAATGTCACTAAAACTGGAATAGAAAATGTTTTATAGATTAACAAACATTGTAATGAATTTGCACAACCTTAACTGACTGTATACATAGCATAATGAAATGGTCTACATCCTTTCAAAGAAAAATTAGGTATTCCAGCACATAGCTTTAGAAAAGCATTGTTCAGAAAAACCTGCATTTTTTCCCAGCTACCATGTAATTTGTGAGATGCATTTTTAAATGATCTGCAACTGCAGCAGGCTTCATCAGTCAGATGATACAGATAGATAATTCACCAAACTGTCACATGATCTTCCATCAGTCTAAAAGATGTGAATATATTGCCACAAGCTTTGGGAATAATGGGTGCACCTGTTTACAGTGTCACCTCTGTTTGCTAATTGTCTCCTTGAGCTACATTTTACTTCTAATGCATTTATTTTTGACAGGCAGTGTCTATTTAGAAATCACATTACTTCAAGTGCAATTGTTCTTTTGTCTATCAAGTAAATGAAGTGTTGTTATACAGATTTCAGGTTCTGATTAGTGAAGTATCAGCACACCACAAAGGTCAATCAGTTATTTACCTGAAGTAATAGAAGTATGACAGGCCTCCTAGATATCCTCTAGATCATGGTATAGCTCATGTTAGCATTAATATTTTATATTTCAAACATCTGCACATACACCTTAGTTTGCATGGATATATATATTACATAAATGTATTAAATATTCTAAAACATACAGTATTGCACATTTCCTGAAGAACATAAGGACAGAAGCACTCGAGTGGAAAATATCAATGTCAATGCAAACCCAACTCTTCTTCCCCAGTATTTCAAGTTAAGCCAAGATATTGTGATAACCAAGGTGTCGGTCTCACAAATATTTTGCAATTGTTTATGCACATAAGCTGTCACACCAAGAAATCAAATGCTTTAAAAACACGGTTTTTTTCATTGTGCTTCCTGCCTTTTATATAACAGTGAAGCAAAATTTAGTTAAGGTTACTTGCATTAGCTTCAACTAATAAGATGCCATAAGAAATTAAGACGAGCCACTTGAGGTCTAAGGAAGACCACAGGGGATTTTTATTCACACCCATACCCTCGTGTCTACAATGTTATCAACATTCAGTTAAATAACATGTCTCAGTAAGTACAAAACCCTGTCTTTATATATATATATAGAGCAACATATGCAAGCAGAACTATAGTATCAAACAGGAAATTTTGAAAACCTAAATCAGCGCATTGATCACAGCCACTTCACTGCATATATATTGATCCTATACACATGCACACAAAAAAAGACATTTTAACTGTTTATTACCAAGGTGGGAAATAGCACCACCGCAGTGAAAGCAGTGGCTTCTCAAAGCCTCATTATTTCTCCTGTCCCTCTGTACAAGTCCCACATCCCACACTCAGCTCCGCCATGCAAAGACAAAAAGAAGCAGGAGAGCAAAGTAATTTTCCAAAACAAAGGCAAGGCCCAAAGCTGACAACTGCCCATCCTCACCAAGGTCTGAGCACAGCAATCTCAGGGACTCACCACGGATTCCCAGCCACCATCGCTGTTTCACCAGTTTGCCAAAAGAAACGCAGACAAAAAGCCACGCATGCCTTAAGTCACATTCTAAATTGGCTCCCAGGAGCATTTCTACCTTGTTCACTAAAGCACAGGGTATGTTTTTGCAGTGTTTAGCATATGCTACGTAACCTGAGCAGGACTTGTATTGTTCCAGTAGTTGTTTTTCTAAAGTATGTTCCCATCAGGACCATAATTACATGCAAAATGCTAGAGTTAGAGTCGTTCATAAAGTCACTTTAAATTTTCTCTAACGCTTTCTAGCAAGATTAAGGCACATCTTGAAACAGAATATGGAAGAAATCACAAATCTTGAGCACAGATGCAAACCAATGATAAAAGTTCAAATTACTCCAGGTAACTTTATGTATTTCACAACTCAAAATGCTATAGGGAAATGTCCCCAGATGTATTTTGAAGAGCAGTGCATTTTTCAGGTATTTCTGCGAGTGTAAGCACAATTTAGATAGAGTTAATCATTCATGAGTACCTTATAGACCTGTATTTATGACTAAAGCTCCTGGAAACTTGAGTCTGAAGTTCTCAAACCACACTTCTCCTGCAGCTTCCAAGGTTAAAAATCACAAGTGCCACACACTTAGCAGCAGCAGGAGTGAGCCTGATGCCTGTAAAAGAGGCAATGGACATGGAATTGCCATTTCCTCGCAGCCCAACGTCTCTCTTTGGGAGGATGTGTCACCTACCACAGCCCGATGTTGCAGAAAAGAGAACATTTATGTGGAAAGTGTACAAACTTATTGAATAATTTTACACCTACCCCAAGAGTTATTGTTTTCTTTTACACAAGAGCAAGCAATCTTTAGGACATCATTTTGCATACAGAGAAGAGGATACTCCGGCAATAAAGCTGCTTGCCTGAGACTAAATCCTGCCAAGCACTTCTTTTGCACACAAACAGTCTTCTTGAAATCAATGAGATTTCTTGAATGAGCTCTTCACACAAGTAAAAGGATCAGGTCCTTAAACAGCAGAAAGTACGGACGACCATGCTAACATAAAGCATCAAACAGGAGGAGGTCTCGGCAGTGGACTGAAGTATAGTCACCTACCACACATGGTTAATGAGAAGTGACAGGTCAAATTCAGATGAAATGTAAAGAGGGGCACTTTCCTGCCTGGAACAAAACCTGTTACAGAGGTCTAAGCTTTGCTTCGTGTGTCGTATCAGGTAGTAGCAGTGCAATTAAACCATCATCCAATGAATTGCCAAAGCTTACCAGCACGATGAACACCAAAATAACACAACAAACACCCTAGAGACACAGAAAAAACACAACCATCTACCCCCTCCAATACCCACAACTAGACCACAGGAGACTGTCCAGCCCTGGAGACCAGAGGAGAGATGCAGCGCAATGAAAAGGGACCCAGGATGTGAAATCACCCTGGGATTTTCTGTACACATACCAGGGAGCTTTCCAAAAACACCGAGACACTGCTTTCCTGATTACCCTGGGTTCCTCTCACTTCTAACACAGCTCACCTGCATGCCTCCCAGACAGCAGCAACGCCAGCACGAGGCATCCCACCCATCAGACCCTTCCTACTCCCTTCTTCCCCCTGCAAACACCTCACAGCACTGCTGAGGACCCAGCCAGCCTTTGACCCTGTTTTACCTCAACTTCTGAACCTCTACATAATTGACAATGGAAACATTTAATTCTGTTTCAGTCACTGCGTTTCTCTTCTATTTAATATATATTTTAATACTGGAAGGAAGGGGGGGGTGAGGACACAGCTCTTTCCAAGCAGAACTAATCCTCCTTTGAGGACGGGCGAGCCCCACAGCCCTCAAATCCAAACGGCAAGAGGCTCTGGGCGGCTGGGGAGGCTGCACATCTCAGCAGGTTGTAAAACAAGGATAAACAACAAATTATAACTTAGTGGCAACTTCCGTTCTCCCCCTGCAGCCCGGGATGTGCGAGACTGGCCACTGAGCGCGTGGGTAAGTGCGGGGAGCACATATGCGCCAGCAGAGTTTATAGTGAAGGAGGGGAGCACGTGGGTGGTAGCAATTTAAAAAGCAGCTGTGTGTATGTTTTTCCCAGTTAGACTGTGAAATCACAAATGGTGGAATCAGCACTGTAAGCTTAAAACCACGTTAACCCACTTGGCTGCATTTTATTGTTAACTTTGCGTCTACAATTTTTCCTTATTTTTATAAGGAACGCAGAAGGACTCCTCATCCCGACCACCTCCTTTTATTAATAAGAGGATAAAATGTCACTAAATATTTCTAATGTAGCAATAAAAGGGTGAAGAATCAGAAAGTATTATAAAACAGGACGTTTGTGGCCAGAGCCTTTGGAACATTCATACTGTACATGCACTTTCTCTAAGTAATCAGGAATGTATTGGTATTTTTAAATTATGTATCTCTAATAACACAAAAGTACTTAAGAACAGAAATAGACAGTAATGGAAAATGCAGTCAACTGTTGACAACATATAGAATTTCAGAAAATAATTTACAGAGAACAGCACAGCAGATGAGTCAAAATTTTCTCAAAAATATTTCTTGCCTCCGATAGTCCAATGTAATTCATTTTCTATCTCTGTTCATTAATCATTGTTAAAATTAGTGATCCATTTCTTCCACTCTGCCATCTGCACTCAGCTTCGTAACAAACATGACACCTTCCTGCATAATAAAACCTGACAACTACGAGGATGCATTTCCAAATAGCTTTCTGCATATTTGCACCTCTATAACTGATTCCGTTGTCAGACAAAAGTGGATTATTTAACCAGAGTTCTTTCTTTATCAATTCAGTACACAGACGTGTGCTTGTGAGGGAGTGCATGCATGTGTGTGTATAAAATGATCAAGTAAAAATCACTTAATTTGAATTAAAAACAAGATATACCAGTTATCTTTGAATTCTCATGGTAGGTAAAACTGATCTTATACGTGTATGTTAGTTTTAATCTTCTACTATGAAGCTTAAGGATGTAACATTTGGATTGGCTTCATCTTGTAAAGTTTGCATACACTAGAATTATCCTGACACTCCAATTTCCTCCAAAAGAAAAAAAAAAATCATATCCAGCTCGGTTTTGTTTCCCAGCCTTTGATCACTGACAATTTCAAATAAATATTTTTAAGATAAGATGAAATATCCAAGCAATGAGAAGATATAAAAAAGTGCACAGATAAATAATTAAAATTCAGGATGTCATTTCCATCCTGTTCAGGCTAGCCTCTAATCTCCTGGTGACAGACAGGGGACCAGAGAACAGGGTTCAGTTCTTGGTCTCTTTCCATTCCATCAACAGACTTGGAAAGCCATGGCAGCAGGGCATCTGAGTGGTCCCTTAGTAAACGCTAATTACACTTAGATCCCACTGATTAACAGAAGCTGCAGTTCTCAGCACACTGAAAATCAGGCTAATGGTGGGAGCATTAGGCCATCCACATGCAAGTCAACGTGAACCTGTCCACCGACTGTGAGGAATCTGGCGCCCTGTTCACAGCTCAGTCTCGTGAGCAGAACTGGTCAGCCATGAAAGCCTCCATCCACTCCTGCTCCAAACCTGCTGGGCAGCGGGGAGGGAGCACTGAGGAGCACAAAAATGCACACCAGAGTCCTCTGGAGACTGAAGCAGTTACCAAAACCTTTAAAATACTTTCAGTCGGACCAGGAAAGTATACCGACCTTTAAATGGAATTGAAAAAAAACCCCATCTTTTCCAACAGAGAATGGGATTGTTCCATAGTAACCTCAAACAACTGTGCCTACAACAAGGTCTGCAGGTGCCCCGTAACTGCAGACAGTGACAAATAAAATACAACGTTCAAGATGGGAACTGATCCTTTTTCATCAGTTTCCTCAATGCTAAGTTTTGAGTCATGGCCACCACAGTCACCCACAGCCACATACCCGTTTACCTGCAGGCCAGGCAAGCCCATGGCCACTGAGCATCCCCAGGCACAGCACAGCTGCTGCACACACACCTGGGAAATGCACCCCGAGGACACACCCAGGGCTTGGGAAGAGCACCAAGGGCTGACAGCACCAACTGGTAGATTGTGCTGTGTCCAAGAGACCATGCTCATTACCCAGGTTTGCCAGCTGACCTACTCACTAAACTTGGACAAGCTGTCCCGCTTCCCGATGTCCCCGTTCCCCGTTATTGATGGGGGTGCCAACACTTGCCTCCTTTGCAACCCCCATTGACAAGAAAAGCTAAATGGCTTTCAGCAGCATCACCCACTTCAACTCCCAAAAGCAAACTGTATCAGTATAAATTAGTTAACACATCTTCTCTCGGTGCCCCAATTTTCAACTGTGCACTACCACCAGTATTATTCCTCTCTCTGATAAATTTGTGATAGAAGCTGTCAGTGCAGAAAAGATCTTCCACTGCAAACATAATAAAAAACATACATGACATAGACTTTTTACATTATATGTTTATATGTAATAAGAACATATATTGTAATGCTTCTATTCATAAAATATAAGGCAGGACTTGAGTACAAGCCCAAAGGGTCAAATCCAAATTGAAGCAACATCTTCAACATACACTGTGAGAAGCAGCAGAACATTTGAAGAACAAAGGACCCAGTTCTGCCTTCAGATGCATGCCTCTGCTTACACGTGCACAACAGGCCCGAAGGAGACCCAAAGTTTCTGCAAAGATTATTTCAGAAAGCTAGATAATTATTATCTTGAAGGAAGCTAAAAAAAAGAAAAAAGTAAATTGATCTATTTTTTGATACAAAACTGTCTAATACAACAGCAAATGTATGTCAATTTTTGGAAGAAAATCTGCATGTGACACGAAAGTGTCTATTCAAAATTTAAACCAGATGTGATATAAAACAGCTGAAATCTAAATTTTGGGGAAAATCAAGATGCAGAAAAGATGTAACAACTGACTTCTGCTGGATACAGCAAGAAGGGTAAGAGAGCCCTCTTTTTAAAGCATTCAGATTGGAACCTATTTAGGTACACAGAAACACTTCAACTGAAGGTTGGTATTATCTTTCTAAAATACATTTTATTTTGTGATCTAGGGTTTGTTGGCAGTTTTTGTTTGGTTTGTTTACTTATTTTTTTTTAGTTTTCTCTCCGTCTGGAAATTGGCTGTCTAGCCTATTTATGAATTTTCTGTATGTTCTTGTATAGCACTCAGTAAGCACTGGAGAACGACTACTAACTATTCCTTTTATTCTTCCCTTAAAAGAAAAAAAAAAAAAAAATCAAACGGGCATTGTCTCTATAGCTGCCTCTTTTGCCTTTTAGTTTCCTTTTTTCTTCACATGTCTGCATACTGACACATTCAATTTCAGGTTATCAGCACATCTGAATTACAGAATACTGATGGGGATAGAGGGCAGGCCTCTCTGGACTGATTAGCATCATTTAAGAAAGCATTCACTTGCTTGCTTCATTGGCTGCAGGGATTCCATGATGGGTGGCCTTTTAGCATTAGAAGTCAATATGGAGCAATCTCATTTGAATTAAATATGGACAAAAGAAAAGATTTGATTGTGGTTATTCATAGCTAACCTTTTAATTTCACAAAGCTCTGAAATTTGGGAGTTTGTAAGCCCTAAAACTTAAATATACTTAGTTTTTCATTTCTTTTCAACTCACTTCTCTTCTCCTCCTCCAGTTTTTATGTACTTTTTAATTCGTGCAAAACTTAAACCAGAAGCTTATTTCAAAAGAAACGTCTGGATGAATATTCAGGAAAACCTTTTAACCTAGTTAAACCTACACTGACTATAAAAGGAGGAATGCCTGATTCTAATCCATAAATGTATGTAAATCCACACTGAAAAACATATTTGTCTCTATCAGACTCATACTTGTTTCTGAATGGACCATAAATGCAGCCAAGTATTTCATTAACACAAATAATTATGTATGGCCAGTCATTATGACCTTTGTTAACAAGAGCCTAAGTCCACGCAAAGGTTGCAGTGATTTAAAGTACGGGAACAAAATCTGATCGCAGGGAAACAAATTTCTAGTCTTTCATTAAAGTAAAACTATTCTATGCATGAATACATAAAATAGAAATAGCAAGTTCCACCCAACCAGTAAAATCACAGAAATGTGTAACATCAGGCTACAGAAATAGTTGGGAGAAAATAAGTAAAGCTTGAGTTTTCCAAGAGATCAAAAGAAGTTAAGTGCAAAATTTGACTTCCAAGTAGATGAAAGCACAAAAAGTGTAGCCAACCTCTCTGAATATCTGATCCCTCTGCACTTGAAGACAGTGGGAGTTTTGCCATTAACTTCAATGGAAGCAAAATCAGACATTGAGAAATGAAGTGGAAATGGCTTTTGCTGAGCTGGGCTCACTGCCACGATACAGGATAAGCTCAGCCTATGAGGAACAGAGGATAAATATCACACTACTCCTAGCACATGACTTGTCCCTTTGCTGCCTGTCCCAACAGATTGGGCTTAAATTTGAAATGTATAGTTAACTCCAGTCCAGACAATTTCATAGATATCCTGATGAAGGAGAAAAGTATGAGAAGTCCCACAGTGGGTGTCTCATAGAAGAAGATTCCAGCAAATCATTCCTGTGTTGCAGACATCACTGAATCTGAAACCGAGTTCTGTTTAAAGCATTTCCATGGATCATGCTAAAGACTAAATCAACCCCTTAAAAAGAAGCACCAAAACACTACGTGCCTTTAGACCTTCTCATTGTTTTATGGAAGTTAATCTTGGAAGCATCCAAAGCGTTCACAGAATTACTCCTGGGTTCCTCAATATTTTAGTTCCTTCCTGCTGTTCTAATATAGAGCACCTAGAGGAAAGGGAATGGAGCTAGGGAATATGTTTCCTCAGGAAACATATGCAGTCAACTTTTTCAAATTGCATGATGTCACTGTAGCACTGAACAGTTTTAAAACTCAGCTTTTCCAAGTTTCCCACCACACCCCAGTTCACCAAAAAATTACGATTTTAGGGGTTTTTTTCCAAACCAACATCCCAGACCGCTGCACTCTCACGCAGCATTATATCAACAGTATCCTTAGCATGCATTTTGTCCATTTTCAAATGGAATAGGTCTAAATAAAGAAACAAAAGCGCTTGGGAGCACTTTCACTGCAGCATAAGCATTCTGAAAAGGCCCTTCACAAATGTTTCCAATATGCTTTATACTGCAACCCAATGTGCAACTTCTAAACTACACCACCACAAGTAAGAAATTAGAAATGTTGAGGGCTATTGAACACTGAATTTTCACAGTGCATCTGCACAAAGTTATTTAGCACAGATGTTTCTGTAATTGTGATCCACTGGAAAAACTTAAAGTGTTCAATGGCCCTCACACTTCCACCTGCAGAGCAGTACTGGTCTCGTACAACTATGCTGAGCTGTAACGTATAAAAAGCAGCAGCAGAGGCTGGATCTGACTTTGTAAGGATTTTCACAAATAGTGTTATTCTGCTTTGTTTGTGAAGGGGTGCCACGATTTTGGGTTTTTTCTTTTCGTTTACAAAAAGACCCACATATTAAAAAGGGGTGAAATAGATTTTACATGCCTGGCTTTGAACCTGGGAATCTCCCACAGTGCAACTAATTGCATTGCCAACAAGACACAGGAGTACACCCACAAGCAGCATAAAATGTAACTGTGAGGGGTGTGATGGTAAGTCTTTATAAATAATACATTCATCCCAAGGTGCACTTGTGTCTATGTTGTTAATGTAGGTATTTTTTCATTAGTAGCTGTAAAGATATCTGGGCAGGTGAACATCAATATGCCTCTAAAGACAATAAAAATTGGGAAGCAGGAGAACAGGACTTGTTTGTTAAGCAGAATGGTTAGAGATACTCAGTTTGCACAAGAGCAAAAGGAAGTGAAGCTCATTACAGCGACCCTCTCTCTCCTAGGCATTCCCATGGCCTCAGAAATTTCCAGGAGAGCATCGCCCCATTTTAACTGTCCACCAAAGAGTGTGTCTGAGAGACTGCAGAGACAGGCAGTATCTTCCTGCCCGCAGGAATGGCTGAGCAGAGCAGGCAGCACAAACCTGGTGAAAGAGCACTGAATAAGGACCAGTAACTTCAACTAACCTCTCTTACATATCCCCAAAAAAGGATCATAGAGATTCTTTTAGCTGAGAAAACAAGAGGGAATTGATTAGAGAAAAGATTATAGGCGAGATAAGGATAAGACAATTTTGATATAAAAAACATCTAATAAGGATATCAGCACACATTGGGCTGTAGAAGTCCATAAAAATTTAGTGATAGGTTGCTGGTTTTCAAAAGACAAATCCATAATGTGGACTCATATTTTGAGCCATAAAAAGTGAGGATAATGGCTAAGTTAGCATTTGAAAATTGGCTGCAGCAACCGCTAAATACATTTTTCAGAGCATATGAACAATAATATGACAATTGCTCCCAACTACATAACCACTTTGTGCTGCTGTCCCACCAGATCTAACAAATGTATCCATGCCAGTGCCTCAGCAGGAGAGCAGCCAAGATCACTTGATTGCTCCAAGAATCTATATTTTTACCATTCTTGTTGCTAAGTTGTTCCTTATCTCATTTGCTGCAACGCTCTTCTACCATCTCTGATTCTCTGTGGAGTCCCACACAACGATGCTTTACCCTTCTCTCCTTCCCTGCTTTCTGACTGGGCCATTTCTTTTTTTGCCCGTGTGCCTTCTTCCAAGTGTATGTCACTGACACCCACATCTACCTCCTAAACCTGTCGCCACCTGAGCTTTGCACACCTGCCTGCACCTGAGACCACCTCTTCCAATTGTGGTGTTGTCAATTTAAACTCGAATGGAGAAAGTGGAACTATGTATCCTTCCTTTCAATCCGATGCCATTCCCTACTTTGTCACGGTTCATATGCAATGCCATTTCCTGACTTCCTTCAATGTCACTCCTGATTCTCTGTCTCAAAGATTTCAGGTAACTCCCAAACCTGCTGCTTTTTCCCCATGCCCCAGTTTAAGAAACAATCTCTTCTTTCTAAACAGAAGACTCTTCAACTTCTCCATCCTGACTGCTACTGCAACTACTTCTACTTACTCATTCCCCAAATACTCAGCTCCACCCCAGCACAGACAGCTGTTCCCTGAGTAGGCCCAAGTGTTCTGCAATAGAAACAATAAATAATTAAATGATAATGAGGAGGCAGCATGCTGATAGAGGAGGTGGCACTACATCCTACAAGACAGCACCGAATCAGTGTGCCAAGATAATAGAGAGAAACCAGGCATCTATAAACTGAATTTTCATTTCATTCTGAAAAGCAGAATTCTGGTTGGCCATAGTAAACATCTGACAGTAGTGCACAGAGCTTTGATTGTATTAAATTTACCACCCTGGGAAACATTTTAAGGGATGTGCATAATGGGCTTTTGAAAACTGAAAGCAGGGCCAGAAGCCCAAAGCCATGCAAGCCCTTGACCCTTATTCAGGCACCTAAATCCCACTAAAATGTAGCTCAAGCACCTCAAAACCCAAAAGGCCGCACACTTCAGAAGATATAAGCCACAGGCATGTAGTTCCCCGAGACACTTTTGAAGTCGTAACCCCTGGTCAAATGCTATCTTAAATGCTACCATCCCACCACCTCAGCTCTCACAGCCATTTTATCTGGTTGATGTATTTATTCCTGTCCTGTTCTGCTACAAGATGTAAAAATAGCTTTATTGTTCCACCTTAGAGGTGGCTGCTTCTCAGTAGGAAACCACTTTAAGCCACTGTTTCACAGTCATTTTGTTAAACTTTGTAAGTGCAGCAAACTTTAGGGCACTTGAGTGAAAGTTCACAGATAAGCACACGCGCCTCTTCTAACCAAAGACCTAATCAGGAAACATGAAAATAACGTGTATTGCACAAAACATTCACCCAGTCCTTTTTCACACTAAACCTCATGGTGTTTAAAACCTTGGCACATTTTCGGGTTTCCAGCTATTCTCACTGCACAACAACATGAACAGAAAGTAGCTGCCTTGAAATAACCATTTCTAAAAGCTTTTGGTCTCCAATTCCTTCCCTATTAAAACACCAAGCCCTTTTCAGGCAGGAAGAGGCATTTTAATGTTCAAGAGGCAAAATTCAGTCTCAAAAACAAATAAACAAAGCAATATTAACAGTAAAAAGGTAACAGGGAAAACAAGAGGGGAATTAAAGCTGAAATGTCATCCTTAACTCACCCCCACCGTGCCCAACTCTTGCAGGGGTCCTCTAACAATTGGTAATCCTTCATAGAGTACCATATGTGCTGCAATAACAAGGCCCAATGAGGTACATTAAGGATGTCATTTCAACCTTACCTCCTTGCTTCTGTGAGATGGAGGGAGACCCTGAACTCCATTTTAACATAGTCTAGTGATTAAATAAAAGAAAAGTTGTACTTTCCTAGGACAATGCTGCTCAGTTTTGTAGTGTAAATAAAAACGGCTTAAGTTGGTCAGCTGCTAACCACATGGTAATAATAAGTACAACAGACCGAAGTTCACAATTATTTCAGATTTACTCTCTTCCTGATCTTTCATTTTTATCAGCAAAACATCCTCTTGGCAATGGGAAGCTAAGCTGAAACTTAAATGAAAAAAATGCAAGAAGTAAATGACAAAAGACACAATTTTATGAAAGGAAAATATTCAGACCTCAGCCTTGACCTTGACCTTTTACTGTCTTTTAACATTAAACATTTGCCCCACCTTCGAAAAGATAAATGTGGCTTTTGATGACAGCCTATGTTATCTGAGGATTAAAATAGCCCTCTTGCAGTGCTCAACATTAAAGTCTTCCGCATTTGCAAAATTGCAAACAGATGCAACTCAAGTACCTGCAAATAATCTGCCAAGACCAATTTCAAAAGGGAGATTTCAAAATATGTGGAAGTCATTAGGACATGTATTATTTTTGCAATGAATAGGCGCCAGGAGTGTCTCAAGAAGCAGATGGGTGCTACTTTGTTTATAAAAGATCAACAGAATATTTGCCTGTAAATGAAGACGTATAAGCTATATGAAACAATTATGTTAAAATGGTGAATGTTTCAAAGCTAATTGTAATGGTCTTTTAAGATCTGAATTCCTCATTTCTTACAGCATGCTAAAATATCATTTTAGTTTTGGTCTTGATTGATATAATTACAAAAATGGCAGAAAATTAAAGCAAATGCTGTCAGTTTTGCTGTTGTAAATGTTGTCACTTTATCACTTGTTTACAGTTGCACCCATACTGATAAGTGAATATTTTTCAACATGCATAAAAAATACGACCTTAATCTCATGGGAAAATACAGAAAGGACAGTAAAAAACGTTAAGCTTATAAACAAAACAAAAAATATTTCCCAAACTGCAACATGCTACCTAATGACCAGTAGTTTTAAAATTCACATCTTTATAAATTTCCAGCTTAATAAAAGAGAGGATCGCAAAGGAAACTATGGCTATATATAACATATATAAATTTATAAAGAACTCAATAAACATTAATACATTATCCCTGCAACAGAACAATAAGCTGTAGCACAATATGGCTGGTTAAAATCTCAATGTTGTATTTCTCAAAGTAATATATTTTAAATCAGGCTTCCAAATGATAATGAAAAATTTGTCTGTCCAGATACTAAATCTAGTTGGCATTATTTACCATGAGGAGGATGTATAAACTGAAAAAAAAACCCCACATGTTTTACTTGCCCATCAAAAAAATTAATTGCTTGGGCAAAGAGAATTTTGCACTGTTGATTAAGATAGCTCTACCCAGAAAATTCCACTGAATAAATATTTTTACATTTGTCTCAGTACCGGTAAAGAGTATTACTACAACCATCGTTTATTAAAAATAATGGGGGGACATTTGGAGGGGTTTTTGCCTGTTTGTTGTTTGTTTGGAGGGTTTGTTTTTCCACAATTAGACTTAAATAGAAATTTATATGAGATGCCTACGTCAAAATAGTCATTCAAGGTTTGCTGACGTTGTAACATACCAACAACAGCGTGGCTACTTTCATTTATTGCCATTTACATGAAACTGATACAGCAGGCTTAAAACAGAGTGGAAGCCCTCAGAGTGCAGGTTAGGAGACCCAGTGAAAGTCAGAGAGCAAATGCAAATACTTTTCACACTCTCAGGGTTTCACAAGATCCTGCAAACTGCAATCTTCACTTTTTTTTTTTTTTTTCAATGTGATGAAGTTTCTGCTAGGACCTAAAAACTCTGTTCTTCACTGATAATCTTCCAACTGGGGCTTCTACTTTTAGTGTATACCTGTAAGATAGAGAGAAGGAGAAAGTAAGAAGAAAGAGAAGGAAATTAAAAAATAAAAAAGCTGCTAAAGAGAAATTATGAAAGATAAGCAAGAAGAGCTAGGCAAAGGGAAGAAAACAAAACAAATATCAGAGCAAACAAAACATTAAACCCCATACTTTGAATTTTCAAAAATGCTTCTAACGTGAATAAAGCATCACAGTATGGGATTAATGGAAAATTTCCTTGTCTACATATAGTTTCGAGAAACATACTAAAGGTAAAGCATGTATAAAAAATAAATCTGCAGTTAGTGGAAGTGTTTTTTCAAAACTTGCATTGGCTGCTATATAAATACAGTGAGGAAATAACTGGCGCCTTGTAGGAGATACAATTAAAAACAGAAGTGGGCTTCCATCCCCTAGAGCTCAGAGTGCCCAGTCTCAGCATTATCAACAGAATCAGAGTTAGGTTTCAGCTAACTCATGGCTAATGGGAGCAATAGGCAAGTAAGACTGAAAGATCCAATACAAAAATTAATAACAGTCTGGCAATTCTAGAGCTAAAAGGCTTTGGAAACTGCAGCTCACTCAGTGCACGGGGGTTGTTCCCGGCCACGGTCAGGGCGAGCCATTCGAGCACAGGGCAGGAGAGCTGAGCCCCACACACAGGTCATTCCTCACAGGCCATCTCTGAGCAAAAACCTCTTTATGGAACCTGTTTTCACCTTGAAAAGTACAGCTCTGCCACCAAGTGCTGCACTTCACAGCCTTCTTCTCAGGGGCGCTCCATCACCACCTCCCTGCGGGACACCTGTGGGCAGATCTACTGAAGAGGACACTGGCCAAGGAGAGTCTCATCCTACAAATTTCCCCATCACCAGCATCAGGAAGCTGGTGGTGGCAGCTGGTGCAAAGAGTAAGGCAGTAACACCAGCCAGCTCCAAGTGGGTAAAGCAACAAAAACTGCTTCCGACGACTGCCCTGGTCCCCCACGGCGAAAGGGAAGGACCATCTTATCTTGGATCATACTTCTTCCAGTTTATTACATTTCTCCATTGGAGCTTTTTTAAGACTTATTTCCATTTTTACTGTAACCAACCCAGGCCAGATAAACAGAGATACTGCCTTCTGTTCCTAGCCCAAAACCGTTTGGGATCAGTTTACCAGAATTCGGCCACTGGGCAATCCCTTTACCTCCTTAACCTAAAAGGGACATCCCCCTTCCACTGCCCCAGCCCTCCCTTCAGGCTGGAGGACCCAACAGATAGGAGACAGGCTGCAAAATAGCAAGCCACGACAGTAAATTTTATTTGGAAGCAGTTGCCAGATTTCAGAAATGGCAGGATTCCTGTTTGTTTGGAACAGGAGGATGTATTTATACTGCAGATACGGTCTGAGCAAGAGGTTGTCTTGCTGACTGCTCAGAACACGTTTGTGGGAGTTTGATTTCAGCTTACGAAGGGGTCTGCGCCATCTGGAGACTCCTACAGCCTCTGGCCCACTTCAGGAGCCTTAAAGGGATCCCATAAAGGAGTATGTTTGAGACTGAATTTGAAGGGGGCTGTTTGACTCATGCCAGACTATACATTTATGTAAAAAAAAAAGAAAAAAACAAAACCATTTGCAAGTACTGGTACCATAAATCTGCCCTGAAAAACTATGTATTCCAATAAATTCGGTTACAACACATACTGACCCTGTTCTGAGCAAACCACACAATTTTAAAATTATGCCAGCCTCTGCAAAACTATGTGGGATCTCTTACACCACGAATTAATATCCACGAGAGACTTAGCTGAGCTCATCAAACTCATTTCACATAAGACAACAAATTAAATCACCCCAGGGACGAAGTACATGAAAAGCCAGAGTGCTATCAAGCAAGCTCGGTCCCTATAAGGTAGATTTCTTTAAGCAAAATATTAACTATAATTTCAGAATACACTGCTGCTATTGTTTATACGTACCACATAATGAAATGCTACTCCTGTTTTCACCAGATGGTAGCACATATAATTTTCAGGCCTTCAGTTCATATCATAATACAAACAATTGGTATGGCAAATATTACCGGTCTATAAACACTTCCGCTGTTCCACAGCGCTTACGCAAAAAAAAATGCAATTTTTCCATTTCACCCTTGTAACAGAAATAATGATAATTTCTGATATTCCAAAATATATGCATATTTGGTCACTTTTTGCCACCCAAAAGAAATGAAACGATCAAACCTCAGACTGTTTGGCTGCTTCAGCATTTTAAATGAAAATCAAATAGTAACAAAACTATGCAAATATCAAAATGCTTAAATGGTACAATACAAGATGTATCCTTAATACATTTTAACAATAACACATGCTGTGTTCCTACACTGGAATAACATCATCCATATGAATCCCAGGAATTTAGTATATCTGACAGTTTCTCTCAACCACCCATAACATTCTTTCCTGTCTCATTGTAGCTGGCGAAAGAGAATTCTATAATTGAGTGGTACAGAACATGTGCCCTCCCTGCTAGAAGATGACAGATGGATTATAAAAACTTCAAAGCAGAGCATTTGGAGCACCAGGGGAGAGATAGTGGGTATTTGAACTCTCAGTCTTTACCCAGGAGACAATGGCACTCTGACATGGTGCATATATCAAGGAATGGTGTAACTAGATAGACATAATCTTTCTTTTCAGTAAGTATTTAACATTCTGTTACGAACAAGTTTCAGCCTAGCTAAAGTGCAACTCATCTTAATACTAATCATCGTAGCCTGAAAGGCTACATGCCCCCTTTTTTCAATTTTGGCTCAACTGCTCCTTCATAAAACTGTTTTTTAAAGGACAGGAGCAGCGTTACATAGGTGCTCGGGTAGCAGAAATGTTATTTTTAATCTTAAAATTAATGTTTTGCTGGGATTTAGTATTTGCATACGTGTAGGTGAAGCTCTTTTGCTTGCTGGAATGCTTATTTGCATTGTCTGCATTTAAAGCCTGCTCTCCATCAGAGTTTACATACCACATGTTGCTGATCATTCACTAGTTACTAAAGTTCCCTTAAATTATTAACATCCCTAAAAAAACCCTTATAATTCCAGAGGCATAAATCCTTCCAAGGAATTGATCCTTTCACTCCTGCTGTTATACCACAATGATGGCTGAATGTCTGATGCCATCTTTATTAAGATAAATTATAAACTGAAAAAAAAAAAACTCATCCGTCTGCATCTTTTAAATACCTGCTAGAAACACAGAAAGAGAGAGCATCCCATTCACACCAGAGGTGTGATAAAAATTTCTTAAAGTTCACAATAATTGCACCAGCATACAGATTTTCTAAATCATTACCTTCCCATACAAACACAGGGGCTTGGTATATCTTGAAATTGTTCATCAATTTCTTTTTACCACTACTGTTACAGCCATTGCTCCTGGTTTATTAAGAAATTACTTGATGGAATTGTTTTTAAAAATACCTATGACTTACTGTAAGGTCAGAAATAAAAACGAGTTTAAAGGTCTCATTTGTCTATATCACGAAAATCGCACACACGTGATTCGACACAGTTTGCAGCCGCTGCTCAGAGGCAAGGCCCAGGACTAGAATAGCAAGGGTATTATTGCAGGTCAGAATTGAGGGGTACTGGCAGAGCTGCGTGTGGGAAAGCTTGCATAACAGCCACCCTGTGCCAAGCTTTAGCCTTTGTTATTAGGCCCTTTAATGAACGCCATATTCACACAAAATAAATAAAAAAATATGCTGCATATTTTAAGTAGAGTGAATTCAAAACTAAACAATTGGAAGCTTCAATGCTACAAGAAAGCCACACAGTAACTATTCCCATTCTCCTACAAAATGCATTTAATAAAGTAACATGCAAGCGATTTTAAATATTTGATCCTTGTATTATACAGTCAAAACTGGAAAAAAATAAAAAAGCAAGCAAGCACTCTGGAAGATGATGAGGCTGTAGTTTTTAAGTAGCAAGTAAAAACAATAGCACCAAGATAACACAGAGGAAAACAGAAGCAAGTAACTTTGCAGCTGCGTTAATAAAAAATGTCCTAGCTCCAGCAGTGGAAGAGCTCTCGCTCACGCACTGCCCGGTGCTTCACCATGGACGGCTCTCTAGCAAGAGCACTGTGGCAAACTGCAAAGTTGCCTACTAATGTATATTTTTTCCTGCACAAAACATTAATCCCAGTCTTTACGAGAGGGTAGGAGGTGGAGGACTGTGATGCTTTGAAGGAGACCTGTTTTGAGAAACCCTTTTTTAAGTGCATTTTCATCTTTTCTTTTTTCAGTGATCTTCTGCCATACTGGAATGTAAACACCACAGGAATAGACAGAATCTCGAATTAAGGATTTGGATGCCTTTCTTTAGAAGTAATCTTCAAAGAATGTACATCCCAAACATCACAGAGGCTCAACGAGCTAGGAAGCTAACTACTGCCTGTAAAACTGCACAGGTCATACCTACTACTTACTACCAGCTCGGGTCCCGAATGGCTGCAAACACATACAAAACTGGTTTGAACCTCAGCATATTTGACAGGCAGGAGTATCAGGGACAGTAATGTTGCTTTAATGGAAGAAAGCCATTCTTTCACAATGGCACTAGTGTACTTATACACACTGTGTTGTTGAATTAAAAGTTAGCCCAGCAGGACCCTAGCTTTATTTTTATTAGTAGGCATCCGCCATCAGTAGTCGACACTAGTGCAGAGGAAAGGCATGTCTTATTTACAGATGCTATTGTGCAGGCTTTAATAATAGTAAATACACAGAAGACAGACTACTGTGGATGGAAAAAATCTTTGGTTTAATGAACTGTCAACTCCTCCATCATGATGTTACCCAACCTAAAATCGCCAAATCTGGACAAGCTCTTTGATGATATAAAGCAGGCAAGAGGTTTTGTTCGCATGCAACAAAATGGAAGAGATTGCTGCCATTAAAAATACACTAGCCCATGCTAGCACTAACTGCCACACATTTGTTAGATAATAGCTTGATTTTTTCCTGTGAGAATAGCCTTCTGCAAGAAAGAGACATTTAATCAGAGTGATACATGACATCCAAAAACTGAAACCAAAAATTATGGCATGAGCTAAAAGCAAGTTGTCTTCCTGAAGGCAGAATACTGAAACATCTTTAAGATTAATTCTGGGAGAGAATTCTGAAAGTCAAATGCTGAAAGATATTGAAAATACATTAATTATGCACAACTCAGGATCTAGGAGAGGTTAAACCCCAACTTGGCAGAAAATTGAATCCTTTTATTTGATACAAACTTTGTACATAGTGATGTTGTGTCCTGCATCCCTAATCTCCCTAGATCTACCAATGGAGCAAAAGGGCTGCAAGACAAAGAAATTGGAGATTTAGCCATTCCAGTGTCATCCTGCAAAGAAATTAAATGGAGCAGGCTCCGTGGAAAACGGTTTCCTGCAACCATTCGTGGCAGAGGTCAAGCCTCAGACCTACCTGGGGCAATTGTCCATCTTGTTCTATCAAACATTTATAACGACTTGCTCAACTAAAGTGGGATTCAAGGAAAGGAGACTTTTCACAGTTGCATCTGATGACTCTCTCAGGAACAACTGTCATTCACGTGCATTAATTTTCTGTCACCTTAAGCACTAACCAACCTTTGAAGACATGCTCCCCTACTTTCCACAGTGCATATTTTCCAGTTTTATCACAGCTGAATATTAATCCCTCATATTAATTTTGCGTGTGGCGTGTGTGCGCGCTCGTCCCTACGTGTGCATTTTAACACTGGGGACCCTTGCTTTCTGCTCCGGATAGTCTCAATTTTAATACTTTAACCACTCATATTAGAATGCTCAAAATTTTGGAGGCTAATTTTGAATCATCCGCATTTTGATTCCCGGAAGGGCCAAGCACTTATTTTTCATTACGAAGTGCAACAATAGCTGTGCTCGGGAAATCAAGTCCTAGGTCTCTGAGGATTATTTTTCCAAGAATCAGACACACCAAATAAATGATGTCTTCGGCAAATGCAATGCAAAATCTATGTATTAGACACACATTCAATTTCATTCTACACTTAGATACTTAAATGAAGATGAATCTTATACATTTGCTAAAGAGTTGATTGGTCTGTTTGATAACACGATGCTCTCCAAAAGGTCACCAATTTGTCTAACCATAGAAACAACCACTAGAGCTACTAAAGAGGCAGATTCCCTGAGCACTAAATTTTGAGGAAGTTCTCTGTCTCCAAGGACACAGATAATTCCAGAACACAGACATGAATTCTGTTCTGGTTCAAGGTATGGGAAATTCCTTAAGGTAACAATTTTTCCTTTTTTAGAACACTAAAGGTCACCGTCTGATGCTTAATTATGACATGAATGTTCAACAGAGTGGGTAACTTTGATTTCTCAAATGGAGGCTGAACTGAACAACCTCTGTGGCAGCCAAACACCATAACAACCTCACAACAGCATGCCCTCTTCTTCCCTAACCTTCAAGAGTAACTCTTGCCATCTTCCCACCCTTTCTCACTGTTTCACTCCTGTAAATGAACCCTAAAATTTCTGACTTTCTTGAGCTTTCAACCTTGATCCCTCTGTGGAGTTGAAGTCAGCTCTCTGGAGTGCTACCAACGGCCCAGAAGGCATCAGGAGATGCAATGATAAGAATGATAAGGTATCTTTAACTCAGCCGGTCAATCAGTTCTTTCAGCCATCAAGTGATGCAAGCACAGTTCTGGAACCAAGGTCCTTATTTTCCACTGTGTCAGACCAGCTGATTTAAAAATTTGGTAGCCACACTTTTCCTTTAGATCACAATAAAGGCATTACCAGAAAAATCAAATGTTAGCACTCTTCTAAACATACAACGCCCATCACCCCACGGTCTGACCTGCTGGCAAAGGTGCCAGAGGACTGCTGATAGTTTTGTGGGTGCTACACGAGCCCTGCAACTTCAGTTCAATTAAGGCAAGGAGAGACTCCTCCACCAACAGTCTCACTCTTTAATACAAGCCCAGATGTCCCAGTCTGGGGAAGAAAAGGTCATCTTGAAAAAGCATGTGTGGATAAACAATAAAAAAGGGAGCAATTAAAACACCTCTTGACTCCACAGCAATTTTTTAAACCTCACCTATTCAGGTTACCTGTTTTGCCAAAAATTTTTCATATTTAAAATTTCAACAAACATTAACCAGAACTGGATAACACAGAGGAATGCAGTGAATGGAACTGGACTTGGTGGTCCCTTTTCAGGAGGGACTATGAATGATTCCTGTGGACTTGTCTTGCAAACAACAGAGAAGTTTCAAACAGATCATCATTAACATTTAATTCTGATTTACCTTAAACGAATCTATATTTTTATTTCTTTGAGCCACTTCTGCAACACAAATAAACCAGAAAATTATTTTCCAAGGCACAAACAAGGTCTCACCTTAAGGTCTCCCAGATGTACACAACTGTAATAACTATAACTAGAGCACTTAGTCTTTTTACTCAAGCTAAAGATGCTAAAGGTTTCAGTGCTGGAGGGTGCTGGTTCTCTTACCCATGTCAACCAAGGTAACAATTCACAAATAGAAGGTGATGTAACTGGAGCATGTTGTGCTCCACTGGTCCTGGCAGGTAGTATTGACTCTACCCTCTCACCACCTCCTAGCATGGGAAATACTGCAAGAGAGCTCTTTTACCAAGAGGACAGAGACTGTAAAAAGCAGCACTAACAGCCCTCAAATAGAGAGGTACCAAAACTCACTCTTCTAGCAGATACCCAACTGCATGATGTGCTCTCCTACAAGACTTTCCCAGCAGCTGTCTCCATCTGAGAGTTTTCAGTCCCATGCAGACAACACTCAAACTCTTTACCTGGAGCAACTGCTTCAGTGTGCACCGGCTTGTGAATCAAATAGCTGCTAAGAGGGAATCAGAGTTCTAAAAGACCAACAGGCAAAGACCACTCAACCTGATTATGGCATTCGACGATACCATGAAGTTGCACTCCTGTTTTCACTTCTATTTTCTAAAAATAGTTAAGAAAAAAAATATTACAGCAATTCAAATCTGACCTCTTGGCTGAATCATTTCACCAGGGAACTCCTCCATCAAACCATCCACATGGGAAAACTGAAGTGTATCTCTCCAGAAATACGACCAACTGGAAAGCTGGCTAATCTCTACAGGTGAAGAGTTAAGCTTGCCCTCTTGCTGCCAGCTTTTCCAAAATCATGATTTTCAACCAGAGACCAGGAGTATTTTCAAGAGCAAACCTGTCAAATGCAGGTTTGAAAATCCTCTGGGGAATAGTATCAAAGATGAAACTGCTTCACAGCTTCTGTGACACACAGGGTTGAAACTCAACTTCCCAAAGGGTCAAGACAAACTGCTTTGGTTTAGGAGCAATCACTGGCTGAGCCATTCTGTTCAAAGGCTGTGGCTGGAGGGTAAACTTGGGGTGAGGAATCTCTGCTTCAGCCCAGCCAGAGCAAGTGAGCAAATATGTGGCAGATGAGTATCAACACACAAAAATGTGAAGGTTTAACATCTGGGGAAAGCAATCTAAACAGCCACGTACAATAACACTGAATTTGGAAATGGCACGTAAGCACAGAAAGAGATCTTGCAATTGACAGTCCTCTGGAATCATCAGTTCAGTAACACACAAAAAGTAAACACAGCCTTAGTCATTCCTTTAGAAGGGCATTAAGAGCAGCGGGATGGGTAGCACTCTTCTGCCACAGCAGAAAGCCTTGGTGCACCCATGTCCAGTGTGCTGTGGGCCATCCTGGCCCTGTCCTATGAAGGAATGTAGCAGAGTCAGAGGTATCAGAAAGGTCAAATAAAATGATAAAGGAGGTAGAGTGGCTGTTCCACAGGAAAGATGAAAACACTTCTTTTCACAAGCATCAGTAAGCTTGGAACCACGCTGCCATGGAGGGTGAGGCAACACACAAACTGCAGGCTGGACACATTTGGAGTCTGTAGATGCATACTGTGAGGATTAGGATGTACCCTCCAACATCGCTGCAATGACAGTGGGTACCAGGATTTTGTGAGGAAAATGGGCCACCAAAATCATCTGGGCTCACTTGGCCTCCCTAACCAGCACCTCTCACTGCCAGCACCAGGCAGAAGGGCAAAGTGGGCCACTGGCCTTCTGCAAGGGCATTCCTTTAACACCAGCCAAAGTTAACACCCTGCAAACATATGAGACGACTTTCCTCCATCTACACTCATTCAGACAGCCCAGATCCTCTTAATTTTTCCAAGCAAATTATTAAAATAAAAGCATATTCATATACTTTTCATCAATAATATCATAATATTTCTTAAAGGTTGCAAAAATCCTTTTACCCACTTGGCAGACAGATACGCAAGCCCTGTCTGAGCTTCAGAGGTGATTAGTGCCCCAGTTGTACCCCCAAGACTCATTGGTAGCGAGAGGCCTTCAGCACCTGTAAAAATCACCTCCCAGTGAATTTCTCAAGGTCACACAAAGTCAGGAAAAGAATTAAGAATGGAGTTCTGTCCAGTGCTTTATCAACAAATTTAATTTTCAGGTGTCCTCCATTTTTCTCCTGATATTATGGTCATTCAAGCTCATATTTCACAGATGGACACCTTTTGCTCCAGGCATACACTACTTGATCTATTTTAGAAATCAAGCACAAGATCCTCAGATAAGGCCAATCCACACTCTCACAATGCAGGATAACGGCACGCAGAGGTCACTTCTGAGCTGTGCATCACCACTGCCTGCTGGAAACTACTTCTGTGCACCCAGAACTGCAACCAGGGTTTATAGGGAACCCTTGTCACTCCTTATTCCCCTCTGCAACATCTCTTTTCCCTCTGTGAAGAAGAAAAAAAAAGGGGGTGGGTGGACAGAAAACACGGTACAAAAACTTAGAGATCAATGATGAAACCTTTGGATTCAGATACTTTAGAGCCAGATTTTATCAGTTATCAATTCCACCAGAGAGAATTTGCCCCCAAATCTATATTATTTATCCAAAAGGGCACTCCAGCATATAAAAACAATTCAATGCTATAAATTTACATATGATATAAAATTCCTTCGTTTGCCCACTTACGGAAATACCAAGAGTGAGACCTTCTTCTGATTTATCGAGGTGAAATTGAAATGTGGCAAAAACTTAGAAGGTCACTAAGATCCTTAATGAAACACCTGATCACAGAGGCCCATTTAGAAAAGAGAATTCCAGGTTCTTTGGCCTCAAGATGCATGATAAAGCTTAATTGCCAAAGTAATGCAAGACATGCTGAAGGGAGCTAGAAGACAGGTGCAAATAATTGCCAATTTTTAAAAGTATTTTTCAGAATTCATTTGTAGTTCTTCATGATCAGTATCTCAGGAAAAAAAATCTGAAGGAAAATGGCAAGGTATCAGTGAATAGAGCTGGGTAGAAGACCAAGTTTCTCCAAGATAAAAGATTTTTACACTAAGAGAAGGAGAAAGCCAACCTGAAAACCTTCTCCTTCCTTTGAATATTCTAGAGCAAATCCACTACAATAACACGAGGCACAAAAATACAGGGTGGAAAGGACGTGCAGAGTTTACATTAAATCCTGCCTGTGCACGTTTCACAGCAATGCAGGAATACAGGGGTTCACGTTTCAAACAGGATTGGAAACAAACAGCCCCTGATGCAGTCCTCATGAGCAACAAGAGAAACCAGCACCCACAAGACTCTGCTGCCAGCAGGAATGTCAGCAACTGGTCCTTTCACCCTGACAGACACATTAAGAGACCCAGATGTCCAAACCAGAGGTTTTCTAAAGGAGAAATCTAAAATATGCTTGGATCATTCATATATAGAGTACTTCAGGCTACAATCATTCTCAGCAAGAGATTTTCCTTAATACTTGTCTACATCTGTCAGCTCATGCTGATACATACTGTAGCTTTATTTTTATTGATTTTAAATTTTAAAAACGTCACAAGTTAATTCACAGGTCTTTAGAAGAGACCAACAGTGACTAAACTATTCCAACATCTTAATGAACCCACTTCACCAGAAGCGAATTAGTAGCCACAATTAGTAAATTCATAACTAGGTTTTTATAATTTTAAGCTGCACGCAGTGTATGCTCTCTTCTACACCCCCTGCTTGCCACTGGAGAAGCAAATAGCTTGTATTTTCCCTTTATGTGACCATCTTCCTATATCTTCCAGGCATATAATTTGCTATTCCTATAAGCTCTTTTTTTTCAGGTAATGGTAGTGGTGCATGGCACGTTGCTTTGGAGCCAATTCCACGCTAAATATCGATGAGTAGCTTAATTAGGGACTAGTAAAGGAAAATTAAGGGTGAGAGAGACTGGATTAACAAAACCAAACAGTGATGATGCAGAACGTGGACCCAAAAATGCATTTTAAAAATTCTACATGTTTTAATGAGTAATACTTGTGTACTTTTTAAAATCATTTTGTAGCTATGGCTTCCAGTCATGAAAATATATGCAATCTCATAAAATGTCTGATATTAGCATGCCTCTTCAAGTGCAAGTGAGTTGTCAATAAGACAATTAAGACAACATCAATAATACACACTGCATGTTATTATCTGCTATTCGAAATCCCAGCCTATCCAAAGATCTCTGGAAACAAAGGGTACATCCGACATTGGCAAAAACATCTCCCACAAGTGAAATATGTAATTCTGAACGTATGCAATGGCACTCCTACCTGTAAGGGAAAAAATGAATTGCTTTTAAATACAGAATAAATAACTCCTGGTAATGTAAAACCTGGCTCTATAGAAGAAATGGCTACAATAGAAAATTAGCAATCCTGTGCTTAAATCAATCACTTCTATCACATGATCCAAGTCGATAAAAGTACTGAATAAGTGCTATCATTGACCTTAATCAGCCAACAATTGGCACACAGGGATCAGAAATCCTAGTGAGGAAACCAGTTGTCCCTAGTAAATTTTAGGGTTTGGGGGAACAGCAGACGTGCAACCTCTCACGGTACCTTTCTATCCAAACTCCACCATGGTTCTAACAGGAGGAAGGAAGGACTGAAGTTAAATAAGCAAACTTCCAGCAGACTCCTTCAGGTATAAAACTTAACAGGTGCACGTGCATTTCCATTTCATAGCTGAAGAATACTCCACTCCTGACTTTTTTTTCCCCTCTGTAACGCAGGAACTGTAGCTAAGCATACAATGAAAACAGCCCTCAATGATTTCACTTGGTGGAAATAACCTATCTGGAAGCAAAGGTGATGAAAATCGTGCTGCACAATGATTAATTTGGGCTTTAATCCTGATGTCCCATTTCATCCGAAGTTGCCATTAAGCTCAAAAGGAGAAAGGACTACATAACTGGGACCTAACGTTTTTATTTATCCACCTCATAAGCTGAATGTGATTTCAGATTGAACAGAATAGATTTCCCTGTAACTAATGGACCAGATATATTCATACAATGTCCTTTTATTGATTTTACTTTCTTCTACCTATTGTTTGCATTTTCCTTTGAAAAACACATAACCGTCATTATGCTGTAGACGTCCTTTACAATTATTATATCATTCACTATTTCTTAACAAAAAATACATGTTTTGCTACAGCGTGCTTTCTAATGAAAGACTCCCCACTAGCCAAACTGGAGCCTAAATTGTTAGAACACACTGTACAATTTGGGAGAAACAGAAGAAAATTAAACCCTTTGGAATTGGTTTGTTTGGTTTTGAAATATGTGTCTTTAAAAATTTAATAAGAGGGGAAAAATGGCTAAAGGACAGGCTTCATTTTAGACACATTCTAAACAATAAGCCTATTTATATAACTGATCACATAACGAATTTCTAGGCACTTTATGGAATGAAAAGCCTTTTGCACTGCAAAAGTCATACCGCACACAGCTTTCAAGTTTCAGAAAATAAATATTCAAAGGGACGGAGCAATAAAACGATATTAAGTATTTTTAACCCACACTAGTCTGAAATTTTACACGGTACCTCAAATAACCACAAAGAATTTTGTCAAATATCTACTGAGGATAAGTATGCGAACAAATTTAAACGTACTTTCTTTGTTTACCAATTTTTTTTTTCACTCTTCCTTGATTTATATTGCAATATTTTGTTCCTAAGTTACGATTATGCAAAGTACAATTTGTTTTGGATGACTATTTGGAATGTTTACAATTATTTAAATACAATTTACTTAACTATTTTGAAACCAAATGATGTGTTGAATTAAAGAAGGTTCAACATTCAAATTGCCGTCAAACGCTCATTTCTCTGCAAACTGCGC
The DNA here is from genome assembly GCA_013398855.1 of Mohoua ochrocephala. Classification (NCBI taxonomy): domain Eukaryota; kingdom Metazoa; phylum Chordata; class Aves; order Passeriformes; family Acanthizidae; genus Mohoua; species Mohoua ochrocephala. The sequence continues at coordinate 18,468 of VZTA01012418.1, read as the reverse complement.
TGACAGCTGAGGACAGCACATTTTCATTTGTACAGGGTGCCTGGTGCTCCACCAGGTTGCACTGATTTTAGAGTCTTTTCACCAAAGGGCAACTTTCATGGAATCAACATCTACCTCATCGGTCAATATGGAAGCCACCAGCTGAACACAGGCAGAGTTGAGAAGAAAAATGTAAAGCCATGCTGTCATCTATAACACCTATACAGAACTTCAGCTACAGCTTACGAAGGCAATGATTCAGCTATCAGATTAAAAACCATTTTCAAATAACCAAATAACTTTGCATGCAAGAGCAGCCTTCAGAGACATTCACATTTATGCAGAGCCAGCTTTTGCCAAAACAGCGATGATCTCAAGTGCTTCAGTTCCTTAACGCAACTAAGCCTGAGGGCACAAGGAAGGGGTGAGGTTGATAAAGTAGGAAGCACACACACATAAGTATCTTTGACAGAGTAAAGCTTCCAGCAGGATCTCAACCAGGTGCAGCCACTTTCATTAGCCAAGTCTGAGATTACTCCCATGCTGACTATCAAGTCCTATGAAAATATGAATTATCTGCAAGTGCCACAGCAGTGTTCACCCACGCGCTTTGCCACTGCTGGACATCCTCAGGATTTCAAAACTATACACATAATTATCAAAATTCTCCGAGAACTTATACACATAAATACCCATCTACATTTTGTAGACTTCAGTTCTTTAACTTCATTGTGCTGTTTAATTTCCCATTAAAAGAGAAAAAAATTCTCAGTTGTACAGATGGGACAAGACAAAGTCTGGGATTTCTGAGGCGTGCGGGAAAGGAGCTGTGTTAGGACTTTCATCTCTCCCTTTTGGTTTCTACTTAAATCTGTTACTTCTGCTCGTACGGTCAATAACAGTCAGACTAGGATTGCTCAGATTAAAAACACAGTTACCAGCTGGAACCCTCTGTGTATTTCTAGATGAAACTCTTAGGACAGTTTTGGAAGCTCAGCCTTAACTGAACTCCTCAGGGTTTGGGTGTGTTTGTTTAAATAAAAGGAGAAGTTCAGATAAAGGGTGTAAATTCCCCATCTAAGGCAGCTATTCTTGGAACACCTTAACTCTTGGCAATGGAAACTGAGTCACAGTTTCAGAAACCCCTTCCAGCATGGAACACGCAAATGCAGTTTTGAAGATTTCAGTGTCACTGAAGCCAAGGCTATCCCTTTGATACTCCAAGTCTAAAATAGGCTTGAGCTAAATACTGCCTTGCCATGAATAAACCAAGTTCAGATACTTAATCATGTTTTCATTTCTGTGTGATGGGCCATTTACATCACGGCTATCGCTGTGATACAGAGCCTGTAGTCAGTCGGGCTTCTCTGCTACTGTGAAGAGTCAGGAGCTCTTCTGTCTGCAGGTGACCACCTGAGGGACTCTACTCACATCCAGGTATGGCCAAGCCAGAACTGACAACAGGTCTGCCTAGAAGAGCATCAGAGGGTGTCCTAGGGCTTGCCCGATCACCTGAAATTCAGGGGCATTTTTCTGGGTCAGAGAAGATCACAGGTGCTGCCACTGAAGAAAACCACATGTCAGCCTACCAGCCTTAGGCTTTTTGAGCAGGGAGAGTTTTCTCAGGATCACTGGAATGGCTGAAGAACACAAATCGGCACCCTATCCATGGGAGAAGTAAAGCTGACAATTATTCTGAACAGAAAATCTTGGTTCCAGTAAGCTCGTGGTAAAAGTCCCCATTATGCAACGGAGCCAAGATTTATTCTGAGACTATAAGGCCAATAAGGAAAACAGAAGCAAGAATTTTACTTAATCACTCCTTATGCACTGCAATAAGGAGATGGTCGAGTCCTCTCTGTTATTATCAGGGTTCATGTGAGGACAGAGACAGGATTCTTCTCTGTTTCATTTCAAACCATCTTAGACACATCATTCTTTTCTTCCTCTTTTAACGGGAGTGCAGAAACCCTGAAATCGGGGGGCTCGCTCAGCCTCCCGTGCCTCTTGGTGGGTCTGTCACACAGATGGAAATGGACTGCAATTGCTGCATAACCTATGCTGTGCCCCAAGCTGCAGTAGCACTGCATGGTTTCATGTAAGTGACATGTCACAGTCAATAGCGAGCGTGTCAGCTCACTGACAGGCACACAACGTGTGACACCATCCTCCAACACCGCTCTCTTGGGCAGCCCCCGCCTCTCAGGGACAGCGTAAACAAGACTTGGTAGCAAGGAAAGCAGGACAGGCATTTTCTGGGTTTTCTCAGTGTTGTGACGTGCAGCAGCTTTGGAGAAGTACCACCACAAGCGAGTGTCAAATGTCACTCATGTTTCCGCTGTGACTGCGAACATGGTACAGTGCATAAAACCCAAACGTGCTAGTTAAACTGTGTAACTCCTGAGCAGTGCCCTCCATTAAATGTAATTGCATTATCTGACAAATAATCAATGTTCAGATGACACTCAAGAGTCCTAGCTGCTAATCCTGGGCTAAAACTATCTGATATTTGCCTTCTTTCTGAAGTTTTATACTGTGCCTGTGCTTCAGTATCAGCCCCAAAGGAGAAGCAGCATCACAAATAAGGTCCTGGCTTCCAATGTGAATTTTATAATAGTGCCATTAGAGAGATGAAGAACATAATCTGGTTTTGGACAAAAGAGGGCTCAGTCTTTGGCAAGCAGAATGACATAGCACCTTGTTTATATCATTACTTATCATATTTAGCATGTTAATTTTTCTTTCTGTTAGGCTTAATTCTTCAATATTTGGTACAGATCTCTTATTTTACCAGGAGTTCCAATGAGAGGGGAAAGAGCAGTGACTTTGATATCAAGGTCTGCAAAGAAAATTAAAACAGCAAATATTAGTTCAACAGAACAACCTGTGAGAGTGTAAGAGCTATTTGATATGGCTGTGAGCTGCTCTGATCTGAATGCAGAGAGCACAGCATTATCCTGGGACACAACAAACAACTTCTCTCATTCTTTCTTCACCTTCCTCTTCCTCAGTTGGGCCTCTAAGTTGGAGCTCCCATGGTCTGCAGCCCCTACATCCCTGATGCTCCCCCTCCAGGAGTGGAGGGAGTGAGCGGTGGGACTCAAAGCTCCTGCCTGTCCTGGCCACTCCCTTCACGTATCTCCTGTCTCCATCACCTGTGTGTGATGGTATAAAACTCCTTAGAAGTCCCCTGCCTTCCACACTTCCTCATCTGCAGCTGGCAAGGGCTCAGCCAGGCCACCCTGGCAGGACCTGCTTCAGAGACCCAGCAGCTTCAGAGGCAGGAGTGGTCAGGGGCAAAGGGAGCAGCCCCATCCCCGGGGGTGTCTGAAGTAGTCCTGCTGTGGGAAGGTGGTGCTGGAATGATGCCAGACAAGCCTCAGTGGAAAGAACAAGAAAATGAGAAGAATTTTCCTGCTCTTCATAAAAAAGCACAGTTCTATGATGTGAGCTTAATTAACGTTTACATGAACACTGTATTTGTTTATATTTAATACATCTTTTTCTAAATGTAATTCAAGACCACAGCTATTTTAAAGTATGAAAAGCAACTCTTCCTTTGAACCACATTTTTAAAGGAACTACTTTTCCAGCGAATTTAAAAAACAATTATGAGACCACACATGACTTCTGCAATCACAGATTATTGATGGGAGCAACAGAGATAAAAAAAGTTTTAACAAACAAGAAGGTAATATGGCTTATTGCAGGTTTTCAAAACACTGTAACACCTAACTCATAAACTAACTGCATCGTGACCAGGATTTGTCACTACTTTGACTTTTTTCTAACTGCAGAAGACCCAGTTCAGCACAGATCTGCTTTAGCACCTGACTTCCAGTTTTAGCCCAACAACTAAACACTTTTCAATACCATTGCTTCCACACTAAGTCAGGATCAAATGTTATTCCAGAAATTCTCAGTGTGAGATCAACTGAAGCAGGACAGGGTGATTCATAACACTGTACCAGTAAGGTCTGGCACTGAACAGCTTTAATTGACAGTCCTTACATGTATGTGAACATCTTGTTTATAAAATCTGAAAGAGGGCTCATGAAATAAATTATATCCACAAATTATTCACAGCTGAAGGTGCATACGATCTTCCCCACAAACTAAAGAATTCCCATAAGCTACAGAAACTTTTGTTAACATACAGCCTTCCTGAGAAAAATTAAGCATGTAAACCAAGGGGGGAAAAAAAGTATTGAATAGAATAAAAAGGTGTGACCATTCTAAAGTATTCTTATTCTTGTCCTATCACTTTCTCAAAGACAAGTGTGTTTATACCTTTTATAGGTGTCTTCATATCACACAGTTTTAAGACAGGCATGCAAGCATCTTCTAAAATACTAAATTATTATTCAGGAATTATTATTTACATTCTCCTTGCACACTTGCCAAACTCCACATACACCCGCTCCTGGAAGGATGGGGCACCTGTGCTAAGGCAAGAAGTGTTTCAGTATGGACTCCAATCAGAGAGCAGCAAGCCCTAATAGAATAATAGGTAACTGGGTTACCTAATTGAAGAGTTTAAGTGTTGGCAATACCGTTGATAATAAACTAATAAGTTAGAAGAGCCTTCTTCACCTAGATGTCCAGCAATCATTGGACAAAATAAGGGCTGAAGATTGTTTAGAATTAACGTTGTTCACATTTGAATACAAATTATCTTAGTAGGCTTTTGCATGTTGATTGTACATTGCTGTTAAGTCCTTTTATTTCTACGGGAATAAATAATCCTTATTCAACATATAAAAGCTGCCCTAGCACTAACTACTGATCTCAAGAGAGGGCAAATCCTAAATGGAATTAACTGCACAGGACTAAATTCTACACTCAGCAGGTGCACATGGGAAGCACCTTGGACCCAGAACAAGGGACAAATGGCTTCCAAGCCTAGCAGAACTTTCAGTTCAACAAGGAGAACGTCCCTTTTTCACAGATGCTTTCTGGATAATTCTGTGGAAAAGAACACACACACATCTGAACAGAGCATGGAAAGAGTTCAAGACACTTGCCTGCTCCCCCTTTCTTGGTTAACCAATTTCCTATTTCAAATAAGAGATTATCCAAAGAGGGAAAAGTTGTCTTCAAATCCAGTATGAAAAGAGCTGTGCAACACTTCTCCTCCCTTCATCTGCCAGCCTGTTTCTCCTGACATGCTTCCCCAGCACTGTGACAAACCCAGAGACCCTGATCCAAGAGATCCTGCCCTGCTACCTATACACAGAGCTCCAGGCCTGCTGAAAGCTTCTCCTTCACTCATCTTTAGTTTGCTCTATCGTGTTCAGCTCCACCACCAGCAGCAGAGAGAAAGGTGCAGAGATTATTGGCATCTTAAAGGAAGAAAAAAGTGATGGGGTCTTCAAGGGTATTTTCATTATTAAATCAGAAATGATAAAATTGTGCCATGTTATTTTTTAAATAACAAAACATTTGCTCCACAATATAATTAAAACCAAGAAAAGAACGCACAATTAGCAAAAGATATATGACGTGTCATAACAACAAGCAACAATAAAAATTTTCTGAAGACTTATTTGTAAATCTGTATTTATAAAGGAGAAACATAAAAATGAGAAGGTTTTTTCACTCTAATAGGTAGCATTTTATTTGACTTAAATACCTGAAGCACATCTTCAAATGCCCAATCTCCCAACAGAAAACCTCATCACAGCAAAGCACACCCATAAAAATAGTCCTCATCTGGTTAAAAACAACATCCTCTGAAAAGAGATGTTTTCTTCTAAGAAAGGTACATGAGTAAGTGTCATGCACTTGAAGAATATGGACTAGCCAGACTATTTTTACAGAGGCATCAAATCTACTTTTAGATCTTTATACCAACTGCAGAGCAGGAGAATGAAAATTGTGTTACAGGTTATACACGTGTAAACCATTTTAAAATCCAGATGTTTTTATTAAAAATGTAAATCAGAAATTCCAATACCTTTCTCAATATCTCAGAAAAAGTCTGCATGGTAATTTGTTTCTTTCCACAACAGTTATACCATCAAATGCAAGGTCTGTCTAACTTAATGGTGGATGTGAGTTCACTGCAGAAGTTGTATTCGGTAAGCAAAAGGTTAATATTCTGAAGCCAATGATTTAGTACCATGACGTGGGAAGTAGCCAATCAACAGTTGGTGCTTGAAAGAGGCTGTGATATATTATATTTATAAAGCAGGGGGGGTTGTGGTGATTCTTTTTTTTGCCTGTGTGACGATGATTTCAGTTGGAAGAAAACTAAATTTGACTCAGCCAGCTCACACCTGAAAACAAGATACTGAATCAGTGACAACAACGGACCTGATCATTACAACATTCATTAAGGTCTTCAATTAGTGAACTCGGTGGTGAATGTTGATCATAAAAACACCGGAAGAGTTTTTATCTGCAAGCTTGGGCCCTGTGAAATTCATGTTTCCCTAAGAGAGAGGCTTTCCCTTTTCAAAGGGCACCCAAGGGGCCCCATCCCTCATTTATATGGTGGGTTCGGGGTGGCTGCTGAGGGACACTGAATGAAGGCAGAAAGGTAGTGCAAGAAACAGAGGGAGGTGAGCTCAGGGTGCCTGTGTAATTCCTCTCTGTTTTCAGTGGCAGCAGCCCCTGGAGAGGTGGAGTGCCTCCCCGGACTGCCCCAGCCCACATATTCATACAGCAGCCATCAATAGCCACAAATTCAGGCCATCCCCAGAAGAGCCTTTTGCTACTTAAACTGTAAAGCAAAATAAATTAAAATCCAAACTAACTCAACACTCATCACAAGCACCTTTTTAAAAAGAATTTAAGAGTTTTGATGCAAAGGGTAACTGTCAGCCAATATTTTACTCCTAGAATTTTATTACAGTTAACCGTCCAAGGATCTGACTTTATATATTCTCCATATGTGAGATTTCTATAGGTGCCAGCAGCAATAAAGGTATTTAAGGGTTGCAGGCATATCCCCAGATTCACCTCAGCTGTGGCAATCTCACAGCATTAATAGATCAGAGATCAACTCGGAGCAGCTCTAAACGATTAAGACTGTTTAAACCAGCTTACAACAGGTATTTGCACACAGGTGGAAGGTCTGAACCCAAACCCATGAGAGTCAGCTGCAAGGTGCTCATGATTTCCATGGACTTTGAACCAGCTGCTAAGAAACATTCAGCCTAGAGTTTTTTGTTCTGTGTGACAGAGGGTAGTAGCAGTATCTTGCCTATACCTTGCAAGTATATATAAAAATAGAGTATAATTTCAAGATCAAATTAGAGCAGCACCATTGATGTGGTTTTAGGTCTTGTAAAAATCAAAGTTGCACAAAAATTGAAGACCAATAAAAATGTTTCCATGGTTCTTTTTTTAATCCCATTGAAAACAATTTTTCGTTGTAAACATTTTTGCTAGCCAAGCACTGCAGCATTGTGCAACTGCATGACAGCCAAAGAGAAACTGATGAAAAGCTGACTAGATTGATTTCATTTTTCCAACCGGAGTGAAATACGTAAAAGGAAATAACAAAATGGTGAAGTTATTTTTACATATAAAAAATGTCCACATTTAATAAACTCACATGGAAACTGCACAGCCAATGGTAATGCTTTTAAAATAGATCGACAGATCCCTTCAGTTCTGCATGGAAACAAAGGCAGGAGTGGGTTTCTGCAGCACCTTTCCCCTTCCCCAGGGAGGGCAGAAACACCCTCTCTGCTGCAGTCAGACCTGAGCCTGCCCGTTCCCTCTCCCCCTGTGACCTCCCAGTTTCTGTGTAGAAGTGTGGCAGGGGGTTACTACTGGAACTCAGAGCTATATTTATTCCCTTGGCTCCCATCCATCACTGTTGCAGAGCAGCCAGAAGGGGAACCAACCAATACAGCATGGATTCTGCCAGAGTTGTGCTGCCAGAGAAGTTAAGAATGAAAGACAGAGGAAACAGAAGCTATCAAAATGAGTATTTCTATCTCTAAGAAAAGAAGGATTTCCTCCCTTTGTGGAGTCCCCTTCTTGAGATTAAGACATTTCTTCTCTGCTTTTTAAGAGATCCTGAGAGAGAAACCTGCCGGTTCCATAGATCTTCTGCACCTCGAAGGAGGTTCTTCCTGCGAGAAGGAACGCGAACAGTGCGGTATCCCTCGCATCTCTCAGGCATTTGTTGGCATTTACTCGGCATTTCTCTCCTCCTCCCAGTACTCCCAGACAGAGAGAGCCATCCACAGCAGGCTCTGTGCTGCACAGGGTCCAAGGCAGTACCAGGAGAAAGGGGTAAGGTTTCACCTATTACACCTCCTAGAGCTACTCACTCAATGCTCGGGGGCACGTAAGAATATTATGCTCAAACGCATAATCCAAAGAACAAAAATAATGGCAACAAAACTCCATTTCGAGACGAAAATTTTTTGGATTATAAAGATGCACCCCATCACCAACTGACTCTTATAACAGCTGAATTGTGAACTACGCAAGAAAGAATTTTTCAGTATCACAAACACTTTGAAGATTTTAGAATTTCCTTTTGTTCTCCTCTGGGACTAACCTGATACATTTTGCAATTTTTCAAAAGGAAAAGCCAGCAAGACAACAGTAAGAATGTGACTGCTCTCACCATGCCATACTCAGGAGCGCAGGCTGCGAGACTCTGCAACAGAAACCAGTTGGATTCAGTCTCTCACATCACACTGGAGTGCCCAAGCCAAGCGTCGGTTCTCTTCTGACCCACTGAATAATTAAATGATTATTTAAACTGGAATAGCCTGAAGCAGGAACTTAAAAAGAAGAGCCAAAGTGTGTTTCTAAAGCACTCACCTGGGATGTGAGAAACTTGATTTGAAAAAGCTGATTCAAATCAGATAGAGAGGAACGATCTGAATCCAGCTCTCCAGTGACCCAGGTGCATTCCATAATCACCAGTTCATAATGAAGTGCAGAGATGCAACTCTTTCATTTTGAGCAGAAATTCAATTGTGGACCTGAGAAATCCTTCAAAGATGCAGCATGTTGATGCAAACTAATGAACTGGTATTTTTCAACTGCAATAAGAAAATGGCAGCTAGTTCTGGCCAGAAACTAAACTCCTATATTTGGAAAGCCCTTAGCATGCCAAAGATACTACCAAACAAACAAAAGACTGAAATTCTAATCCAGAAGTTGTTGTGGGTTTCCTATTGCTCATTTATCTCATAGCATGTCCATTTATCGCAGGCACAGGCATATAGCTTTGTGTGTTCAAGTGAAAAAAAAAAAAAGGAAAGATGCTTGAACATTTGATCTTTAAAACAGTAAAGAATACTTCAAAATAGCTGAGCTATTTTAAGAGACGTTTTATGGTAAAATCCAAAGAAGGGAGTAGTTAGAGCAGTAGAGGTTTTTTAGTCTGTATTATGGTACTATTAAAGATACTGGGTTAACTTCTACTAGTTATTTTATTAGCCCGAGGAGGAATGATACTCCTATGGCAAAATCTCAGTCAATCAATGAAGAGCAGTTATGTTAAAAAGGTATTAAATAGTCATTTCATTGCATGATTCAGTTTTGAGTTGCCTATAATCTTTGCAATTTTTTTAACTCAAAAAGTTGGATTCCTTTTTGTATGTGAAATAACGAAATGAGAAAAAGTTTTAATCAGGAAACAGTGGAGTTGCACATTGTACTCACAGTGAAATTAAGAATCACATAAGATTCAGCAGGTGAGGAAGGGAAGTTTTATCCACTCAGTCCCACCCAGACTGAAATAACAGAAGCAGAATTGGATCCTAGAAATCACATCAAGATCAAGAAAAATTTTGCTAAGCTTTATGCACTTTCCTGTGAGAAGAGAGATTCATAATTTTCCTCAAAAATGCAGGATCTCTTTCAACAAAATGAAGGTAAAAGTTACTTGAAGCACCAGTTTCAAAACTAGTGCTGCTTTCCAACATCGAGTCAACCCTCAATATTCAATAACCTCCGAAGTCCCGGTACAGACTGGAACCCATAACAGTGTTCACACGAACCTTTGAGATATAAAAGAATAAAAAAAAAAAGAGAGAGCACGTCTGTGTGAGTGTTTTTTTCAAAACTGATATGGTTGAACGAGGGCACACACCTATGGAAAGTCCTTGGCCACTAGAGTAGAAGGCAGTTTCTACTTCTCCTGTCAATTACAAACTAATGCCTGAGAAGAAAAGGTTTCTCTCTAATTCACTCGATCAACACTTCACTGTCACATCGTTCCCTTGAGTAAAACTGTTATCAAAACTAGAATGTTGCACTGTCCTATGCTTTAAGATTTCTGTGGACCCCTGAAGAAACAACAAGATCTAGGGAACAATTGTTAGGAAACACACGAAAATTAAATATGATTCATCCATACAGAGATATCGAAAGAAATGTTAGGAGAGGAACGTCCAGCCCACCATGTTAGCATTTGTTAATAGAAACCTGACTTTACACCTTCTTGCTTTCTTCACCCTAGCTCTCACATGCTCTTTTCTCAAGAAACAAACCTAGGCTTCCCTTGAACTCATTTATCCTTCCCTTGCTGATAATTTATTCCATATGTCCTTTGCATGAAGTTATTCTGCCTGAATTTCCTATTTACCCATGTTCCTCTAAATTTTAGATTAAAGAGACCTACCCACATCTATCTGTATCTACCCTTGGTATTCCGATGATGAGACTGATGGTAACAACGTCTGCAAAATCTATGGAGGCCAACTTAGGAGAGTGAAATAAAACAACGTTAATACCGCAGGCTATCGTTTAGAAAAATTAATCTAAGGCCAGGCTGGCAACCTAACACGGTGCTGCGACACGGGTTACCAGGGATGATTCCCAGATCAGCAGGGGCCAGGACTACGAAGGAAGCACCACGCATAGCCCTGGTGTGACCGAGTAGACTGTGGTACTTGACAGCAGCCCCTTTGGAGTGCTGATGAGCTCAACAGGGCTCCCATCCGCCTCACAAAGAACCACAGTGACTGTGGCAGAGCATCCCAGAGGCATAAAAACACAGGAGGAAAAGTTTCTAACAGCACTTATTGAAAAAAAAGGAAAAAGTAACGTAAAGAAACTATAACGAAATTCACATAAAAGCTGAAACAAGCCTATCATAACGGGAAGGATCAGGACTGCCACGTACCCCTTTGCACCGTGGTACCCTGACCCACCTAAGGCTAATGGCAAGGAAGGCTCCCCAGGACATCCCAGGCTGTCCCGAGGCAGAGCGGGGGCCACAGGTGGTCTCGTAGTGGCCCCTGCCACCAACCTCCCCTGCAGCCCTCTTAGGAGTGAAAGTCAGCTCATACTCTCCTTTTTCTTTCCCTCTCTGGCTTCTCCTGTTCACGAAACTGAGACGGGGCCAAATTTTCCCAAGCAGCCTTTCCCTGGCACTGCGGTACCCGCTTGGGATAACCCCTGCCTAATCTTCACCAGCTCCCACCCTCCTGGCAAGCACTCGCTCCCTCTGGGAGCCTGAGGTTCCTACAGCTGGACAGTTCAACCCTAATGCATGAAAAACGAGCTGCTGGTTCGAAGAAGCTCTGTTGCTTGCCCCACGCCACGGGAATGAAGCCATCATCATTATCTTCAGGCACTGCTACCTGCAGATCTGTCTGTTAATGTCCTACCAGGATCGGCAGCGCTGCTTTTTTCATAACGTGGCAAATACTTGCAAGGAATTACCTAATTCTGCTTTTAGTTATGTGAGTCTCAAATACTGCAACGCACAATGGAGGAAAGATCAGATATTGAGGCTCCTGTGGCTATTTTAGTTCTGTTTTTCTCATCTGTGTTTAAAAGACAGTCAGATTATAACAAAATTGTTTGTCTTTAATATAGTTCAACTTGACCCGATGAACCCATCTCTTTAGAAAACAATCTCACATGGAGTATTTAGATTAAGATCTGTAAAAAACAGTGACTTCAAAATACTTTCGAGGACCTGTCTTACAATTTTTAAAAAACACAGACAACTAGGCTAATTATAATTACTCCTCTATAATTCTTTTGCCTTTTTGATGCATCTGGTTATCTAGTAAGATGCACCTGAAAATTAGAGCAAATTTGAATTTAAGGGAAAGGTGCCAAATTCAGAATACTGGGAGAATCCTACCTCTGGGAGCATATTTAGTGACAGCTTTGGTGCAGTTGGGCAGAGGTAACCCAAATCCTCCCTCGCTACCCTGTTCCCCTGCCTCCTTCCTGATCTGGATCTGTGCTGTCCCTGAAAAGATGCTTCAAATCTCTCACTCAGGGCTTGGCTTCATTGCTTAACCTGCCAACATGAGTGAAAATGTCATAGCAGTCATTGTGATCCACTCAGATTCAGGCAGACGCTCCTCGGTTATTTCACGTTAAACACCCATCGGATCACTCCGATTTGCACTCGTTCCCAGCCAAGGGCAGATTCTGATCAGTGCCTTGGTCCGACAAAGTTCCTACTCCGTATTCGGCCACACAACTGGAAGTTAGAACCACACAGCTGTACAATAACCCTGGGATCAGCCAATTAAGCATCGGAATTATTTTACTTTTACATATTTTCTTTCAGTAGCTCATCCTTTTTTCCTCTTCCACGAATATCTGTGCCTGGATAGAAGAAGAAGAAGAATAGATAGATAGAAAGGATATCTACCTATTCTTCACTAGGGAAATTTGGATTTCCATCTACAGTTGCCAGAAATAAGTTTATTCATGTTTCTATAAAAGAAAGAGTATGTATTTTATTTTTTCATCTGTGTTGTCTTTCCCTGAATCCAAATTGCTTGCAACTCAGGGAAATGAAAGGTATGAAAGAGAGGACAGAAAAATACTTTTTCAAGATCATACTGTTTTTAGCATTTTGAAGAGCCGATATACATCTGTTCAGGTATCTGAGAGAAATTCGGAGATTAAAATTTAAATTTGCTTACAATCTTACTAAAACACACTAAAACAGAAGATTAAAAAAAAAAAGTCTTTAATTGTCCACACTCAAACTAGAAAAATAAATCTATTTATGGCTTTAGTTTCCATTTCATAAAGTTTGTATGAATCATGTCTTCTTTTTTTTTTTTTTTTTTTTTAGTCAAGGCACTCTAAAAACACCTGTGCAATTCAAAGTCAACTTTAAGCAAAAATCAACATTTGGAAAAATTACTTCTTACTCATTTCCCTACACTTGATGAAACTTGTGCTTCCTAGGGAATAAGCACAGCCCATTTTAATGGACTAGTGGATTTTCTACATCTGTTCTAATGCAAATCTCTTTGGTCACCTAAGGCTCCATGGTGGGTAAACAACCTAATGTGTCAGCTTTCTGTGCTGAAGATCACAATTTCTGGTCTCAGCACTGTCTTCATTGCTGCAAGCAAAACAGTGGTACTGATGTTGCAACTTACAGGCTACTCTCTTCTGATAATGAATGGGTTGGGTTATTGGCCTCTGGCATGGACAAAAATATGACAATCAGCCTCTTCATTATATAAAAGTCTACAGTGAAGACAGTGCCAGACAACTTGCTGAGTATTAGAGCTTAAATATGTTCAGAAGTCAAAAAGCCCGTAGAACAATTCTTTTTTCTTCTTTGCCATTAATAAAGACATAGTCAATTTATCAAAAGAGTTTTAATACAGTGTTTCCACCACAGCAACTTGCATCTTCAGGAAAACATTTGCAAAACACAGCTTTAGCCTGCAAATACTCCACGTTCATTCCCTGCAAAAGTAACAGAGAGGCTGACCTTTCTTACATCTGCAGTTGCTAATTGTCATCATCGTAACAGCACATGAAAACAAAGTTTAAGTCACTGGCACTTTAAAAACCCCATCGTATTAAATCTCATTTACCTGCAGGGATAGAAATTCAGAGTCACGAGCAAAATCTGAAGACAGAGCAGACATGAGAAAGTGCACCCAGTCGCAGGGTTTAGCAACTGTACCGAGACTCTCTTCTAGTGCACGTTCTGAAACAGCAATCGAATCTCCCAGCACTTGGTACCAAACTGGAAACATTTCTCTTCTACAACATTCCGAAAACTTTAAACAACTCATTTATGATTCTTTTCTTACGAAGATTAACAGCACATCCACCAGAAGATTAATTGAAAATAAAATTTTTAAAAAAGGATAACAGAAAGGGTAAAACAGACCAGACTAGGACAAACAACTCAAGCTATTTACAAATATTTTTATAATGACTAGAAATCATAGAGCCCTCTTTAACTGTCTAACTTAAAAAACAATAACAAAAAAAAAATAAAAATCAAACAAGCCCAAAAAATGCATCATCTGTTGACTGAACACAGGGCCTGATTTTCAAAGCTGCTGAGCACCCACAACTCTGTCTGAAGTCAGTGGAAGTGATGAATGCTCAGCAGCTCTGCAAATCAGGCCCAAACTGTCCAGGGGTCTGCTAGCAGCCTAACAGGAGTGCTGTTTAGAGAAGGGGGTTTGTTGCGGAATTGAGGAGGTTCAAAGTAATCTGTCAAAGAAGTGCTGCTACATTCATGAGTCGTAAAGCTAGCTGGCTCTCAGCTATGGGAAAAAAGTTAATTCATAGGGCTCATAGGGCTTGCATTTGTCAAGGAGCAGGACGTCAATGCTATCATTATCAGGCAAATCAGCCAGGCGTTTAATGGTAGAATCAGGAGACATTTGCTCTCCACTATCAGAATGACATCATAACTAAAGCAGCCTTCGGCGAGGGGGGAGAGCCGGGGCAAGGCTTGGGCTGCACGCAGACTTTGCACTTCTGCTCGGCTCGCCCCACCGATGGCTGCTCCCCTTCCCCACGAGGCAACTTCCAGCTCTCAGCTGCCTTCCCTCCACAACTTTCCCTCGCAGCATCCGAAACATCAGCATCTGATTTTTACAAAATACTTCTAAACCTGCCCGACCCAAAACTGCAATATTGCAAGCCAGCCACTCGGTTAGGAGGGGATGGGGTTTCCACAGAAGCTACAAATTCACTCTAAAAATTGCTGGTATTTTTAATTACTTCAGTCATCTTCGTCCTCCATCAAAGGGGGGGGGGGGTACACACACGTTAAAAAGCTAGTTGCCTCTCTGATTTAAGAAGTAACAGCTCAGTTAACTAAGTCGATTTTTAAGCATACACAAACACATACACAAACAATCTTTGAATATTCTGACATATTTAGTGATGATCTATTCGATGACCAGAAATACAACAGCAACACACATTCCCTTTCCACGGTAGCTGTAATTATACAAGTCAAACAGCACGAATTACAAACTGTTAATCTATTTTCTTTAAAAATACCACTACAGGTACACAGGCATGGTACAAAAGCCTCACCTTGTATAACAACTGTGAGGGAAAAAGTTATGAAAGCAGACAGAAAACCTAAAATCCCTGAGGCTACAAAAAAATCCCGCTATTGAGAAATAACCCAAGAGACCACATAGGGAATGTACAGCTTTCAGAAGCACTTCTCATCTTATTTGCACTTAACCTATTGATGTACTTATGCAGGTCACTTACTTTTCGGATATGTTTGAACCCTTTATAATCATGCAGATCGCCGCGGTTTTCACTTGGGCTTTTGGTTTTTTGGTTTTGTTTGGGTTTTTGCAAACAAGTTTCATTTAAAAAAGATCCAATTATGCAAATCTGCTCCCGGATAGGTAGTGAATATTCAATATGATGGTGATACTGTAATAGTTCAATGCAACGCACTGTACTGGACAGATTTATGAGGCAACGTCACTACTACGCTCTGGTCCTCGCTGAAGCATCTTGAAGTTAATTAAAGCTGCAATGTCCACTTTTCCAGCCACCCTCCTCATTCAGGTTTACTATTTCAACATCAAACCACCGAGGGGGCCTCCCCCCTCTCTCCGTACATTTAAGCAGCCTTCCACAGTCAATGAACAATGAACAAAGATTTGAGCGATAGGAAGAGGGGGGGAGAGAAAAAAAATCTCCACAGGAATAATCAAATCCGGTTTAAACAAGTAAAAATATAGTTTCTAATATTAAACTAGAAAAGAAAACATTCTTCTCCAAGCGAACGTGCAGAGGCGCTTAGCCAACCCCTTCAGAAAGGGTCTAAAAGCAGCCAGTCCTTTTTATTTCGAGCAGTGAATGAGCCCAAACAAGGCTTCTAAACTTAATTATGACACTTAAAATAGTCTTTTTCCACAGAAGCGGGCGGCTCGCCGCCGCTATCTGTATCAGCCGGGCACATCAGCTCAGCAAACACGGCCCCTGTTGGATTTATTTTAAACTGCACGGGGGGGCGGGGGGCGGCGAGGGAATGCACAGCCCCGC
>VZTA01012416.1:67142-80619 GCA_013398855.1 Mohoua ochrocephala | reverse complement strand
AGTGGTTATACAAATTACTCCTCTGAAATTATTAATACATTAGCATACGTGCCACACATGCGCTGTGTACCCTGGTGGTTGTACTGAGGAAGGCTCCATGTCTTCCTCGGGGGTCTTTCTGATGAAGGCTGGTAGTCTTCCTCACAATGCACTTTTCACCTTTCTTTCTGGAGTATGTGCAGTCCTTTGTTGGATGATCCAGCGGTTTCTGCGCTGGTTTTCTGTTCGTCTTAGCTTGACAAGGTGCATTCTGTTTCTCTTATCTTGACAAGGCTAAGGCGCATCTTGTTTCTTAGGCCTGTGATAAATATTTGCTGACTCCTAACAGTTAACTCGAGCTTACATGAGTTAGCTGTTGATCAAAACCCGTTGGACTAGAAGTTGACCATCAGTGAGGTTGTTAAAAGTAAGCACCCAAGAGTCATAAAGTGATAAAATGGCAGAATGGAGAGGAATGGTCCAAACTTTTAAAATTTTTTTGCGGGGGGTGTGGATGGGGGTGCGTATATGATATGAGGTTGATATATGATGTGAGGTATCATACAATATTATCAAATACATTACACAAGTTCTTCCCTACCCCTTCTGGAATTTTATAAATGAGAATTACATTGCAGCATTTTGCTCAGATTTGTAAAATCTGCTGGTAACATTTGAAAAAAAGAAAAGTTTTTAATGATTACTTTTAAATACATAGCTCAAAATACAAGAAATTGTAGGATTGATCTTGTAAACAGAATAAATATAACCTCCTTTAACACTACAGCACTTGTGCATTTTTTTATCCCCTTGACAGCTCCTTCCTTTTCAGGTTAATCTCCCAAAACAGCCAGACAACTGGTTCTCCCTGTATTCCACTAGAAGCATTAGGTTTTCCCTTGCATTTGTTAAAAGCTGGGTATATTTCACTCAGAATGACTAGATTTGCTATTTGTAGGAACTGATATTTCAAAATTGTAAAACAAAACTCAAGGTAGCAACATATACTTAGGAAAGTAAATGTTATCCACATAATAATGAACTTCAGGAGAGGAGAGAGGACCTCCTCTTCTGCTTCCTTTTTCGCTTTTCCTCTAAAAAGCAATGAGACAGATCAAACTAAACCCACAAAACACAAAAATTGGGAAGAAAAATCCCTTTGTTGTTAGATTAGCAATCAAACAGTCATTTTCAGAAGTGTGTGTGTGAACAAACCTCTCCTTTTTCTATAGTACTAGATCTTATTGAACAAATGGAACACTAAGTAACGACAATAACCCAGTATTGTAGTAAATGTAAAATACAGACAAACAAAACGTAAAAGCTATGGTCTTTCACGTGCAAATGTCAAACCTTTACAGTTGCCTTTAAAACTAAACGGGAGAGAAAACTTTGAATACAAAGAACACTAATTCTCTCATCAGTGAGATACAGTGGCATTTCTCTGGAAGATAAGCATAACAAAAAAAAAAGTTACTGAGGTTTTCAGTGAAAAATAATGCCTTTGTTCAGTGGCATAATAGCTGATAAATGACAGCTATTAGAACATCAAGAACGCTTTGTGTTTTTACTGAGAATTACAAAGCTGATTTAAAAGCGTGCCCAAATAAAGGAATGAGCTAATACAGTAGCTTTAGTGATGGTTTCCTCTACTGATGGACAGTGTGGGATATGGTTCTGGCCGACAAATGCCAGAGGGTCAGCAGAAAAAAATCTTAAACACCTTTGTATGGGTCTCTGCTATTTTTCAGTCCACCCACCTTTTAAGCAAGAAAACTTCACATGCCTCTCCCTTTTTACTTCAACAGAGTAGTTATATTGAAGTGTAGCCACGTATATCTATGAAGTGTGTTTATATGTATACACATATATACATGAAGTATGTATAGCCAAGAACTAAAGAGAACAGATACACTCTTCCTTCGGTGTAATGTGATTTTTCCCGAGTGAGAATGCTTAAAACAAAATTCCACGTGTCTGTTTCATCTATATTGAACAACTGCAGTAACATTTTTTAATTTAAAAAATTATTCCCACCTTTCAAATGATTAAACATGAAGTATTGTTCCTTTTATGAAACCAGAATTAAGTATGAACTGCCAAAAGCAGAAAATGAACTTGATGTTAGTCATTCTATATATATTTTTTGTTGTTGTTTTTCTAATTAGCAGCATATAGATGTAAAGCAGTTTATCCAGTCTCCTCTTCATCCTCCTCAGTTATCTCCTTTTTATGTACTTTGTCATCTCACAGCTATTCGAACAACCATCGTTATTCAAAACTTATTACATACTGGTTTTAGGGAATCTAACCCACTCTTAGAGGAACATTTCAACAGACTTTAGTGCCATGTTTCACTGCACAGGATTTGAATGTTTTCACATAAAGTGTTTTGCCCCTTTTTTTTTTTTTTTTTTATTTCAGATATACCTCTATCCAATAAGTGACTATAGATGTATAGGTACTCGCACTCAAAGAATTCAGTTTTTTAAAGAAAAGGCTGCAATATGGTAGTTCAGATGGAGCATTTGTATAATTTTTTTCCAGACGGTGTTTAGGATTATTTCAATCTCTGCTCTTACAAGCATCTCTTCTGTTGTTTCTATGTAAATGCCAGCCAATTTGACATGTGGGGAGAAATATTAATGGCATACTACCAAGCAGTTTGCATACTCTGAATAAGAGACACACTGATCTTCATTGAAAAAAAACCCCAAAACAAAAAAAGCATAATTATACATTCAGAGGGCATTAGCAATTGTGCAACACATCCTCTGTAGCTAAGAGTCAAATTGCATGTGGTTTTCACTATAGAGAGCCTGTAGTGGATCAGATCCCATTTGAAAACAAAGTTGTTAAAACAGCTTATATCAGAGTGAGACTATAATGCCATTTTTATGTCTATTGAGTGGAAATCTGAAAAGGTTGAATGTTTCTTAAAATACATAGAGGCTCTGGCATTTGGCTTTGCTCTGAGTTACCCTCTCAAGATACCTGAAAAAGAAAATTCAAGGGACGGAATTAACCCTTTTAATTATGACAACATATTGTATTTACTATGCAACATGAAAATCAAAACAGAACTTAACTATTTCAAATTAACACAAATTTCTTTCCCAAAGCAACAGAATCTTAAGCAGTCAAAACAAGGGTGAGTTGATATTCCTCCTGAGTTCCAGAGCTTAAAAATGTGATGCTCCCACAAGCTTTTGAAATGGTTCAGTATTGACTACTTTGCATTACTCTGATGTTCCAGGGAAATGACTCTTCTAAATTGAGTGGAACACTGTTAGCAGGCTTTGTTCCTTATCTTACCTGAATAGGTTTCAAAGAATGACACATCACATCTGGATTTCTTAGGATTCTTTCACCCTTCATCTTCCATTTCTTTGAGTGGGGTAAATCAGTTCCTGGAAAATGAGATTGCTTAGAACAGGTAAAAAAAAAATTGATTCTCCCCCTCTGCTCTGCTCTGGTGAGACGCTGCTGGCAGTGCTGTGTTCAGCTCTAGGGTCCTTATTGTAAGAAGGATGTGGATCTGTTGGAGCAAGTCCAGAGGAGGCCATAATGAGGGTCAGAAGGCTGGAGCTCCTCTGCTATGGAAATGAGCTGAGAGAGATGGAGGTGTTCAGCCTGGAGAAGAGAAGGCTCCAGGGAAACCTTAGAGCCCCTTCCAGTACCTAAAGAGGCTCTAAGAGCTGGAGAGGAACTATTGGCAAAGGCATGGAGGGACAGGACAAGGAGGAATGGCTTTAAATTGTCAGAAGGCAGGGTTAGATTAAATATTAGGAAGAAATTCTTCACTGCAGGGGTGGTGAGGCCCTGGCACAGGTTGCCCAGGGAAGCTGTGGTTGCCCCATTCCCAGCAGTGTTCAAGGCTAGGTTGAACAGGCCTCGGAACAACCCGGGACAGTGGAAGATGTCCCTGCCCATGGCAGGGGCGTGGAATTAGGTGATCTTTGAGTTCCCTTTTAACCCAAACCATTTTGGGGTTCTATGATTCCATGAATTGCTGAGTGAACTTTCCACATTCTCAACAGTTTTCAGTATTTCCATTAGCCTTTTTCATTATGCTGTTGCTTTTTAAAAAGAAAATAAAGCAGTGAGCTGCAGTTAACAGCAGTGATTTTCTGGATTTGGACAACAGTCTGCAATATTAAATTTCCAAAACACTGGAGACTTTGGAGAATGTTAGTACAACTTCTGTCTTCTCAGAATGCCACTTGGGTTGTTCAGTTCTTTTGTTTGTTTTTAAATATTCATGGTACATCCCTTTCTATCTCTTTCTGTGTACTTTAAAACTTGCTGTGGAACCACTCATCTCAGAGATACTCCATTAGCAGAGTACAGCCTATCTGCCACATTGGACACACTTGATTACAGATGAGCTGTTCTTCATTTAAAATAAGGATACAGAAAGATGGCATAGGTCTCTTAGTGCTGTCTGTGAATTAAAAAATAATTACAGCATGGCATTGAGTTAAGAGGAGTTTTCCTTTTGAAGCTTGTTTAATTCATCATTCTACATGACTCTTGATGTTGAAAGATATTTTGCTAATCTGTGCAACAAAACAGCAAAGGAAAAACGTAACTCTTAATGAAGGCTGAGGGAGACATGACAAAAAACACAAGTGAAGGTACAAAAAATACAAGCAAAGGTACAAAAATAAAACTAAGAGAACAATGGTTCCCATCTCCCTTCTTCCCCCTCCATTGGGGGGAAGTGTGATAATGGGTTTCATGACACAGCTGAGCAACCCTCCTTCCAGCTGTGGGCCTGTCTTGGCCCTTCATACAAATTGCTGTCACGCTGGAATGTATCTAAGAAAGCACGATGGACATAGGCAGTTCCTACTGCTTTAATATGGCAATTTTTACATCTGAAACATGGTATCTTGTACCCTGTGGCTGGATTAAAGTCTATGTTAACAGGGTAGCTGTTTTTCAATGAGTCTCAGCAATTTAAGATCTTAAGCAGTTGGTAATATGTAAAACTCTCCATGTGACACTGATAATAAAGTTTTCATATTGCTGTTTATGGAATTGTTGGCACACTACTCTCACTATAGCACTGCAGAGCAATTCATCTGAGACCTTGCTTCTCCACTGACATGATACTCCTCTCAAATATGTCATATTTTCTGCACCTGATAGAAAATTTGCTTTAATTTCTTCCTTGAGTGTGATGTGATCAATGATCTTAACTTAGGTGATGAGGTATGGCAGAGGTCTAACAAAAATAGTGTATATTCTAGCTATGCTGGCATCCAAACTGAGGGATAGAAAAAGGCAGAATATGGCCAAATGCTGGTATCCATACAAGGAGGTAATATCAGGCACGCCTGTTGTCCAGGTACTCTATTCCCTGGGAAACAGAAGTGATGCCAATAGGTGGATTGGCTGGTTAGGACTGTAGAGTGGTTGGAAGGGTGAGAAAGCAAAGGAGGAAGGCAAATGCAGAATTACTAGACAGTTTGGCACAGATATAGCTAAACAAATTTACGTCGATGCAAATTACTTTGTATTCCCACAAGAATAAATTATCCAGAGGAAATATGAATTACGGATATGTGAGTTCAGTTGTAGACTGGAACAGTATCTTGTGCACTGCTGTAAATCACATATACAAGCCCATAACTTTTTCAATTATTATCTGCTTTAACTGAGGCATGGAATAGCCAGGCTTTCAAAGGCGAGCCCAATTAAGAGTAGCAGGCTACCACAGGAGGTGATCTGACAGTCCTCCACTCTCCTGCTAACACACGAAACCTCAGAAGCACCAACATTAAGAAGCATTCTTTGTGAGTGAGAAGGGACACTGCTTTCTCTTGTGCAGATGTAACGTGAGCTAATCTGCTGCTATAGAGAGATCTCTCCCTACAGGGAAAACCAGATTTTAAAAGATGAAGCACTAGGCTCAAATACCTACATAGTGAAGGCCAGTGAAGACCACTGCCGACCACTGCCATCTCTAAGTCCATTAGAGGATTAGGGACTGTAACCTTGTCTGAAATCTGTCAGTCTAACTTTGTTCCTCTGGGAATTGCTGACCATCTGGCATGAATTCAAGCAGAAGCTGAAACCCTTTATTCCCATCGTGGTGCCTCCATGCTTGCCTGCTGCAGGGACTAGGTGTGCCTAATCCTTGGGTATGCCAAGGCAGCTCATTGTTTCCTTTTTACCATGTACACTGCAAATTCTCATTAGTTAAAAGAATACTAGTATTTAGCCTTCTCTAATTTCCTGTTCACTGTGCTAAACTCTGCTACTGTTATAAAACTCTATGCATATACTGCTGTTTACACAGTACAATTACCAAAATACAGCCAAAGCCTTGTGTATTCATATTACATGGTCTGTGATTGATATACCTCTCTGAACAGGTCATCTCCCACTGTTTAACAGAAATAAAGTTAGAAAAATCAATGTGCAATTGCGCATTATGAGGAAATGGATATCCCTGCAAATTGTGCAATATCAATGAAGGTCACAAAGCTATTCACAGGTGCTGAAAAAGCAGCAAATGAACAACTACATACCAGCACATCTTGGAAAATCTTAGATTGAATTTAAACAGTGTTAATGAGTTATCATCTAAATGTCAAATGAAATTAGTATCATTTGTAGCTAACTGCTGCTACAACAACTGCCCCTATGTAGCAGATGCCATACATCAGAAGCAATGTTTGAACCTCCCATTTTCCTAATCATCATGAATGTCATGTTGAAGCATATATATTTGACTTCTACACCTTTCAAAGCAATTGGCTTCAGCATTATCATCATTAAATCTTCAGGTACCTCTGATTTAAATAGAATAGTGAAATGACAGCTAGTTTAATTGTTTAATACTTTTTGGAATTCAATCCACAGTAAGTTAAAATTGAGTAATCACCGTGTGAATATGTTTAGGTTATTCTAGAATGAGTTACATCACTCCTTAAAACTATAGACTACATATGTTCCTACTCGTCGTAGTTTCATGCTCTGGAACCGATTTCAAAGTCAACAACAGAAACACAGCTAGCTTAAACAAATTGCTTCATACAAGTAAAAGTAAATTCTATCACAAGCAATAAACATAATAGTAATGGAAAGAGTGATAAGTAGACTATGTGATAAGTAAATGTTAACACATTATAAGGTCAAGAAATTTAGGAGTCTGGGCAATTACACATTATAAACCACAGCATTTTACCTATTAAATTTTGCAGTTAGATTAATTCTATGTCTTAAATCATAGAATCCTGTAACAAAAATAGCTAAGAATTGGAGTTAGCATATTGGATTTTAACAACTGATTTCTTCTTTTTAATTAAGAAACATATCTTAGTGGAAAAATTCATCCCATGATGGAAGACATACAGGGACTAAACTGTAAGTAGAAGAATAGGACACCTAAACTATGTAACATATGAAGGAACTTGTTCCATGGGAGTATATACATAAGGAAATAGGAATCTTCATATACAGAATGGATGCTTTAGATGTGTAAATATGACCTTAGACGCAGTTACTAATTTTGCAAACACATATTGTATGTTTCCCATGCAAATTCTAGCTTCTGTACAGTCGGTAAGTGTATACATAAGTTTTGATGGCACCATGGGAGCAGGCATTTTAAAACATAATTGGCTTCATACAGATCTGATGTCCAGGAAATTAGACCTGGCTACATCTTAGATAAAGAAACATTTGTTACATGAATCAGCATTTTCTCTCCTTACTTTTCAGTTTTCAATGACACAACTCATGCAGATGTTAATTTAAAAATGTAGATCAAAAAGAATTGATTTTTTTCCCTGGTAACTGGAAACTTACATGAAATTTTTAAATTCAAAATAATGTCCACTATTATTATTTTATGAGCTTCGTTATATAAACATTCCTTGAAAAGACCAATATATAGCTAACATATTACACTACATTATATTACAACTACATCTAGAACTTTACCCTTTAATTGTTCTGTTAAGCAGGACATCAAGTTCTACCATCAATGCAGAATATGAGCCTGCTGAGTAATAGATGCATTAAAGATTTTTGTTGATTTTTATAGGTTTTACATATAGCTATGCCTGACAGAAATAGCCTTTATTTAAATAGAAGATATAGGTAGATGTTTTATATTAAGCCATTGGAACTAATAACCACAAACTGAGAAATTATTTTATTGAAATGAGTGAATTATGTATTCCTCAACGGTGCTATTAACTGATTATTTAAAAATTTCAGAGCAAACAGCACAAAAAATTACCCAAATTTGAAATGAATGACAGTCCTCCATGCAATGGCTGTGTTTATCCTGTGCAGGTTACATCACCAGTCTCAGAGGAAGTTCTGTAGGTATTAAGAGTGTAATTATATTTTCCTGTTTGTTCATTCTTATCATGCTTTTTTCCTTTCCCTAGCTCCTGTAGAAGTCCCTATATAAACATCCAAAGGATACCTAAGCAGCTGCAAAAATACAAAGATGTTTGTCAACATGTAACTTTTGTCCATCAACTGCAGAAACCTAAGCTCCATCATTACTGAGAACCCATATGGAAGTTAGATGTAATTAACTAAGCAGGGAAATTATTACATGCAAATATTTTCACGTTTAAAATTGAAAAACAAAAAGGTGTCCTTTGCAACTCAGTTTTTAATTTCTTCTTATGAAAAAAACCCTCAATAACTAATGAATCAGCTTCCAAAAATGAGGATAATTTCAGTGCAGCTTAGAAAGTAACATAATTGTTCAGTGTATCTATACATGGAGTCAGTATATTCAGGCTCAGGGGAGAATCCAAACAGGTTTTTTATGAAGGCCAAAATTATAAATATAGATAAGTATAAATAGAAAGGTTTCTCTTGCATTTAAATACAGACAATAATACGGAATTTTAATAAAAGGATCACAGCCATTAAGAAAGACTGACGGAGAAATCATGTGGCCTTTTTTTGTACGCCACGGAAGTTAAGGGGGTCATGGTTTGAAAGCCAAGCAGCAGCCAAGCTCCAGGCAGCTGCTTGCTCACTGCCCCACCAATAGGACTGGGGAGAGAGTTGGAAGGGTAAAAGCCAGAAAACTCATGGGCTGAGATATATGTGAGACAAAAACCATGGACACAAGCAAAACAAGGAATTAATCCACTGCTTCCCAAGGGAAGGCAGTTGTTCAGCCATCTCCAGGAGAGAGGACCCCATCACATGTAATGGTGATTTGGGAAAAAAAAAATGCCATCATTTCAAATGTTCTCCTTCCTCCTCCTTCCTACCTCTACTTTATATACTGAGCATGATGTCACATAGTCTGGAATATCCCTTTTGTCAGTTGGGATCGCCTGTCCTGGCTGTGTCTCCTCCCAGCCCCCCACGCATCCCCAGCTTCCTCGCCAGCGTGGCAAGTGTATGAAAAGCAGAAAAGGCCTTGGCTCTGTGCAAGTCCTGATCAGCAATAACAAAAACTATATTATTAACTCCGTGTTCAGCACAAATACAAAACACAGCCTCATATCAACCCTCGTGAAGAAAATTAACTCTACCCCAGCTGAAACCAGCACCAGCACATAAACTTGAACTCCCACAGAAGAGGAAAAATGCTGGTCCTGCTTAATTAACTATTATATACTAAAAAAGACAGCAAATGTGTCAGAGAGGACACTGATAAGGACAAAGACATCTGTGAAAATTACATATGAAAAAAGTCACAGTGTTTCAAAATAAGTAAAATAAATATTCTTAAGTGTATTCCCACTTGCCTCCTGTGTGCTAAGATAATATGCCACCACCTCTGTGACTGAAACTTAGATCTTCATTGTTTTTGTTTCTTTTAATCTCCAACACACTTAAAGATTGCGGCTGGCAACTACCAGTATTTGCCTCTGGAATGCCAGATCCATGTCCTGCAGTTTGGGTTCCACTTTACTAACCAGTTTCATCCAGTCTCTAGATTAGATCTTGAATTTGGTTGGTTTGTAAATTAAAACACAACACTGACAACTCCAAGTTAGTACCAATCCAGAGCTGTGCAAGACCACATACTTTTGCAACTGCTTAAAAGACAAAAATAAAGGTACTGATCCAGCAGTAATTTATTAATGACTTTCAAATTCATAAACATACTGACTCTCAATACAGAATAAAATTGCTGTAAGTATAGTCTTTTATTTGTGCTTAACTCATCTCCAGCTTAAGCATTTGTTTGAAAAGATATAAAACCATGCAGGAGCAAAATCAGTAGGGACAAAAGGTTATGGAAGAGTTTGGAGTTTGAGAGTGATGACTTCTCATGTAACAAAAATTTTCTCAAAAATCAATAATAATAAAAAATTCATTAACCAAAAATACCACTTGAAAACGGTTGAACTCTTAAAATGAAGGGAAATATTTTAAAAGTTGCTTAGCATTGCTGATCTGTTCAGAGATTCAATATAAACAAAATAGTCAATGCAAACAAAAGCTTCTCATTTGTACCATGAGTGTGGAAAAACTGACAGCACAGACTCAAAATTAAATATGAAAGCAGTGATGATGACTGTTCAATGATTGCCTTAGGATGATCAGTTGCCTTATGCGAACAGAGGCAGCTTTATTCAACAAAAACAAAATATAAACGTGACGAAAGTAGAGAATTTAAGTCACAGGAAATAAAAATATCAATATGCAAGTTCTTGTCCAAATTCTGGCCACCTTTCCACCTCCTCAGCAATACACGTAGAATGACAGCTACGCAGGTAGGAAAAAACAGCACTCTCTGTAACTGTTTATTTTATACAGTTGTGAGAGTACAAGGGGAAGAACTGGAATAGTTGGGGCATTCCAGGTTCTTCAATACAGGAAAGCTGCTTTCTTATCACTCTGTCCTATGACAGAAAGACGGAAAATTCCTCTGCTGCTATTAATTTCTGAAATAGGATAACACTTTGGAAAAGCGGAAAATAAACTGTGCTCAGGTAGAAGACAGAAGCAAGAAGTAAGGAGTGAAAGGGAAGGTTTTGTGGTATTTGTATCCACTATCCAAGCAACACCTTCTCTTTTAATAACTGAAATACTGTGCCACACTTTATGTGGCTTTTCACCCTAATAAGGACTAATGCTTAACAGCTTTCGAATGCTGTAGAAAACCCTAATAGATTCTCTGACGCATCTGTGAAATAGCTTCTTGTTTTGCTGATGGAGAAGGAATAACCTTGCTCAAATTACTTGCCCAATGCCATGCAAATCAGTGACAAACCCAGCCTGAATACCCGAGCTCCTAATCAGGTACACATCTGCCTGGAACGTCTCCCCCCGTCACCGTTCTCACAATATGTACTATTAGACTAGCTCAAACTAGGGAACATGCAAACGTGCTTTTCAGGGAATCTAGCCTGACACCATTCACACAACAGGGATGAAGGACTGACTATCCCAGTGTAAATTATACCACGGATTTCAGAAAAAGGCGTCTTTGCAGAAGCTCGAGAAGTATCAAGAAAAATATCATTATACTTGCCCCTCCATCCAAATACATCCATTTAAAAAAAGTCCCATGAAGGCTTGTAGCTGTAGTTTTGAGTAGTCCTGAGAGGAGCAGGGAGTTGGACTGAATGATCCTTACGGATCACTTTCAATCCGAGATGTTCTATGATTCTAAAGAGGGAGTCGACTTCCAAAGCTTAAGAAGTGACACGAGGTGATGTGCATAACCTGCAGCACCAAGTGACTCGAGATGGCAACTTTGCCTGCAAAGTGAACAGAAAAGGTGTGTCAGGCACAGAGAGGTAACAGCTCAGCTGATATTACTAGGAGCTCTTTCTCTGCAGAACCCTTTTCAAATTTAGACCTGTTCTCACCAAAATAAACCTCCTGAAGGAGCATTGTAGACAAGTTACCCCCTTCCTCAGTGAAATTCTTAGCAAAGCTGTCCTTCTAGTCCCCATGCCCCCATACACATGCTGCTGCCCTGGAAGGCGCTTAGAAAAGCTTGTCTCATAAAGGGAATCTCATAAATATTTACACTGCATTTCTATATTTAGGCTTATTGCTACTACTACAGTGACAAGGCTGTGTTAAAATTACTTTGTTTAGAAATCTGTGAGGGAAAGCAAGCAGCAGTAAAGGGAAATGCAGAGTGAGAGCAGCCTACAACATTCTTTGAAATTACAATTTCTTAAAGCAGAAAACCAGCAGTGAATGGATGTATTACAATGGTATAAACCGAGGGCTAGAGCCAGCTTCTCTTTTCACTGACCCTGGGCACAGACCTAGCGTAATAACCACATATCTTAGTAGTGTAACTTGGAAGCAGAGTTTGCCCTTAGAAGGAAAGATATGAAACTTAATTTCAACAGATAAAAAGAGCTTCAGAGCTGTGAAAGCGAGAGCAGTAGTTTGTTTTAGTGGCCTCAGGAAAAATTCACTTAATACTTTTGGGTAATGCAAAGCTTTGAAAACCTGAATGTTTAGATGCCTTCTGAGAACTGTAGAGAGACATGCAAGTGTCAACGTGCTGCTGTTTCTGAGCTCTTTTAACACTGGAGGAAAAAAATAAAATCAAAAGGTATCTACATATTGTATTGCCTGGTAATGGCAATCACATGATGTCTTCTTGACCCCAGAGGTACTTAGGTGGGAAGTGAAGCTGATGTACCCACTGAAGGGAGAAAAATGGTTGATGATAGAGGTAGGCATAGGTTTGCGGCGCAGGGGGGGAGGGGTTGAGAGCTTGCAGGCTTGAGTAACATGAAAAAAACACAATTTCAGGGAAGTACAGAGTAAAGTAGCAACGGAGTCACAGCTCTTACGAGGTAAAGAGCACCACCAGGATGCATTTTTAAAATTTATTGTTAGAAGAGAATCAGAATCATTAAGGTTGGAAAATACCACTAAGATCATTGAGTCCAACCATTAACCTAACCCTGACAGGTCCACCACTAAACCATGTCCCCAAGCACCACATCCATACGGTTTTTGAACACTTCCAGGGATGGCGAGTCCATTGGCTGCCCTGGAAGCCTGCTCCAGTGCTTGACTCCCCTTTCAGTGAAGATTTTTTCCTAATATCCTGCCTAATCCTTCCTTGACAAAACCGTTTCCACTTGTTCCATCAGTATCTGAAGGGAGGGTGTAGTGAGTGAGGTGGGGACCGGTCTCTTCCACTGTGCCTGTGGTGGCAGGAGCAAGGGAAATGGCAGAGACGGGGGAAATTCGGATTACACAGAATCATACAGAATAAGGTGAGCTGGAAAGCACCCAAAAGGATAATCGCGTTTCTTCATTGTTAGGGTGGTCAGACACGGGAACAGGTTGCCCGGGGAGGTAGTGCAGTTATCATCCCTGGAGGTGTTCAAGGGGCGTCTGGATCGGGCGCTGGGTCATACAGGTTAAGGGTTACAGTGAGTTACGGTGCTCATGTTGGGTTGAACTGGCAGATCCTTCCGTAGTCCCGCGCGTTCGCGGAAAGAGCCCTTTGTTTCCACGGCCCACACGGCCGCGCTCCCCGCGCCCGCCGTCCCGCACAGCCCGGCCGGAG
>VZTA01012416.1:51438-66491 GCA_013398855.1 Mohoua ochrocephala | reverse complement strand
TGGGTGCCGCGCTGCCGGGCCCCCACCTCTAGCCGGGGAAAGTGTGTGTCAAACTCTGCTGGAAGTCTCGCAGAAGTTCTGCGTCCCACCCCCCCGCCTTCCCTCCCTCCTCCGGTTCCGTTCCAGCAGGAAGGCTGCTTCACCGGGACACTGCCCGGGGTCTGCGGAGGGCAGCCCACCGCAACCCGGGAGGGTGAGCGGCGGCAGAAGGGAGGTCGGGCTCCTTCCCCTTCACCAGGAGCTGGTCCTCCGGTACTGAGTGGGATCAGCTCATGGGAAAAAGGCGCTCGAGTTAGTTTTTTTGCATGTTTTCATAGCAGTACCGTAGGCTGCCAGGAAGAGTGAACTATTCCGGCTGTGGTTTAAACTACCTGTTGGGGAGACTTTTCCAGTCACCGGTAGCGCCTTCCTCAGTAGAGCCATAAACTTAATTTCTCTAAATAGATTAAAAAAACCCTATCCGTGGCATAAAATACTTTTTATACCACCTTATCATTTTGTATTGCATTGCTTTCTGCTGAAAAAAAGAAAGTAACTTATTTCTTCCATTTCACATAAAAACACAGCCAAAGTAATGCCCACATGTTTCATCTTTTTAAAAATGCAGGCAGTCTTGAACCATGGATTTAAAGTGAGTTAAAATGATTTCTAATTTTAAAAGCGTTAACAGAGATCCCTCTGTTCATGTATATAAATGTTTTTTAACTGCCTTGCCGCTCAACCAATTTAAAATTGTTTTCATTTAGGTTGCACTTGGAGAGAGGAGACATTTGGAATAAATTGTAAACTTATAGTTAGATTTTTATTGTGTTTATCCATATATTAGGTTAATTTGGATTCCTGCAGTGCTGGTAATAGAAATAGTCTTGCACTAGAGGCAGACTAGTTTCTGTGTTTATATTGTGTGAAATATATGATCAGGTAGCGTTATATAGAGAGTCCATGTAGTTAGTAAATACTCTAAACACAACCTTTGGATTTCACTGTAGAAAATCCGCAGGTTTACGCAAAGCATCTCCAAGGTGTGTATTAGAACAGAAAATAAACCTTTTCTTCCACATCCGTATCATATTCTCCCCAAAAGGAAATTGTTTCAGAGGTTAAATTTTTTCATTAGTATAATTTATATAAATACGTTGTTCCTGAAGTTCTGGTAAGTATAGTGGATAATTTAGGAGGGAACACACAGTTGTATTTAAAGAGAGATATATGCATAGGGTCAGAAAGTTAACCTAAAAGTGTATATGAATTTTGGGTTCTTTCTTTATATTCTGTCATAACTTGACTGACAGAGTTAACTTCTGCATTACGTTACATACTTCCAGGATTTCAGGAGCCATTGTCGTTTTAAGTAGGACATAAAATTGTAACATTATAGGATTTCTTTTTAAATAAATCTCTCTGACCTTGACAGGCTTCCTAGCAGTCCTTTAATCTTTTAGTTTCTGGACTTTGTGTGAAAGTTTGTAAACATTGAGGCCTTGTTTTCTGAAGACAGTGTTTGAATAGTCTTACACTTGTAGAAGTCCCTAATGAGCTAGAAATAGGATTAGGCAGGTTTGAAAGAAATCTGGGGAATAGAAGCACATAAAAAGCAAAGTTACTTCTTCAGGATTGTGTGCCAAGCACGTGAGGTACAGGATTTTTCTTTTCTGATCTTTCTCTCTGAAAAGTTCAGAGTGCTTCTGTCAGACCCAAGTTCCCGAGAGAACTGAGGAAAAAGCCAAAAAAAAAAAAAGCTTATTTGTAATATTTTTGGAAAGCAGGGCAATTATTTATGAGTAATCAGTTTTTGATACTAAATTAATTATTACCACATCTACAATTCTGAGTGGATTTTGCAGTCAAAACATTGTCGTGTGCAGTACTGTAACCATGTGCAAGCATCGTGGTTAACTTTCAGAAAAGGATGTTCGGTTTCTGGCAGGGAGTACAGGCCAGGGGAGAACTTCAGCCCTGATGTTGTTTTGGCTGAGAAGGCTACTTATCTTATACAGGACCAGGGCATAGTTCTGAAGTTAAATGTTCTTCTATCGAAGGGCATAATACTGGAGCAGACAAGAAGTAAAATACATTTAGAAATCGATTCAGAAGTTTGTACTTCCAAATACTTAAGCTTTTTCTCTTTAATTTTTATCCTTGATATGTGACTTTTCCATAAAATATTTAAGTTGGCTGATGATTTAGAAGCTTTTTTCCCTTTCGTTAATCTCTTGTTTATGCTATGCAGCATCAGTTTTTGTCATTCTCAGTTAAGTCATAAAATTGGTATATGTCAATAGTAAATTCTATCCTTTCAGTACTGTTGTTTTATTTTGGAAACGCCCTTTCTTTGTAATTATATTATCTACTTCTCTAGGGTTGAACTCTTGATTTCTTACCAAAACCAGAGATCAGTATTAATCTGTCATCATATATAAGGGAAGCTCCAATATGAGTCTTTGAGAAGAGTAATTGATGTTTCAATTTAAACTTGTATCAAATTTCTCCAGTTGGATGTGATTACAGGACTGCTGTTCCATTTGCTTAAATATGATTGCCAGCTCCACCCTTTCCCACTTTCTCCTTATTCATTCAGTTTTTATAGGAGGAATGCAGGGTGGCTCGATCAATAATTCCATGATTCTGTCACATGGCTTTGTTGGTCCTAATTGCTTACAATATCTTTCGTGTACCTGTGAAATTTGGGAGTGCTCTCCACTCCTGGCTTTGCCATAATACAAAATTACTGTTCTCCTCTATAAGAATTCAAAGGTGTTATTTGTTTTATAATAGTTAACAACTCACTAGGTTTCTTTGCCTTCCCAGGGATATTCATTGCATTGTAGGATTTCCTAAGTGGTTGCCCTCTCTCCACAGAGAAGTATCTGGTAAATGTTGCTGCTGGTTTTTCCAGGTTCAAACTCCAGTCTTAGATTAGACTTTTAAGTATCAAATAAAATAAAACATTTTGCATAAACTTAGACACAACTTTATCACTTCTTCTCAGAGCTTGTTTTACAGGTTAAAAGGACAACCCCAAAGCAAGCAAAAAAACCCAAACACAAACCAGACAAAATAGTAGTTCCTAGTCTTCCAAGTTTTAGGCTGTAAGATGTTACAATTGCTTTTTTAAACATGAGTATGCTTTTAAATGTTGTAAAGTTGACATTCTTGCTTTCACAGTAACTAATACAAAGAGATGGGAAACGAAGCAGATGCAGATTCTGCACTTATCAGGATGTTGTAAATATGGTTTGTTCAGGGAGGTCTGGGGAATATGTGTTCTCTTAGTGTGTATTCTTTAATACTCAAGCAGTGGGAGGATATTAGCATGTAACACCTCTTTATTCACAAACTCAAAATCCCCCAGTGGGGTTGATTTTTTTAAAATCTTTGATCTGGAGTGAAACTAACTTGAGGCTTGTCTATTCAGTGTGTGTGTGGGTTTTCATTCTTCTGGGGCACAGCAGTGGTGTGTTTATGTTGCAGCTTGATGCTAGGTGGGAGACACAGGGTACTAGGAAATCAAGTGGGCAACTCTGTGTGTGTTTAGGCCTTTTTTTCCCTTGCTTTCTGCCCCATTTGTAGAGCTCAGTGGCAGAGGCCCAGATAGTGTACAGAAATGCCTCTGGATTTAATGAATGAGTGCTGATTCAGTTATGTATTTGATTTAAAATCTTAGTTGACAAAATTATTTTATATCCTAGTGTTGCATTAATGTGGCAGGAGCAGTTCCAGTATTGCAGGAAAACTGGCATTTTCATGTGGTGTTTTTTGAGCAGTGGTTATCAGTTTGAAAGGGTAATCAGTTGAAATGTGAAAGTGATCAACCGCACAAAATGAAATAGGCTGTCAGAATACTGTCTGGTTAAAACAAATCTTGCCCAAAGCAGCTATATTCTTACAGTCACTCTTGGTGCTTGTAGAGGCAACATAATAACAAGAAAAAGCACTGAAGATAAAAACAGGTAGAGAAATATTAGGTAAGAATGGATCGCATCAAAGTAGAATATTTTTCTAGAGTGAAGTTCTGGTATCTTCATGTGAGTGTTGACGGTGGCAGGTTGAGAGTTCTGCAGCATTTGTTTCAGCAACTCAGGAAAAGGAATTTTTTTCTGAATGATGGCAGAAGGCCCTTTTCCAGACTAGTGAATGAATCTGTAGCACTGGAAACTGGGAGGAAATAATGTTAGTGTGTTCAGTTAGGTACTGTATAAAAAAAAATGAAATGCGATGCCAATAGATTTTAATGTCTGAGGTTTCTTTGTTTAGCAGTTAATGTCGTTAGCGTTGAATATTTTATTTTTTAGACAAGGAATATCTTCATCGGTTCCTGTTGTGTATGGAAGAGAACACCTTATTTTTCTAAAGTTGGTGGGTGATGTACTCTGGGCCACTTCTGGCTGGATGTGTGGTGTCAGAAGTACGGTCTTAAATGAGTGGTTAAACACAGAACAGCATCGTACCTAACCTGCTACAGGAAGTGAAGCAGTAAATAAACTGAGAGGGTTAGTTACATAGGTAGATGAAAACTTCAGATAAATAAAACCAGAAGTAGGACTGCATTTGAAGCCACAAGTTTGAGGATGATTTTTCAGTAATTTAGTCAATATTTTTAGTTAACATCAGATAATGTCATTTTGTTTAAACAGTGACTAGAATCTCTTGACTTGCTCTTTATTTAGTTTTTATTTTGTGTCATAGATCGACTCCCAGAATATCAGTGTGTGACTTTGGCAGTTCATCTACTAGCCTACCTCATTGAGAAGCGTAATATCGTGCTGTATTTTTTCACCCTTTTAAATCTAAATGTTTAGTGGTTGTGGAGGGAAGAGGAATACAAATTTTCTAGTGAGGGCTTAGGTCTCTTCAGTATAGCACTCCATATTTTGATTCAGGCATAAATTCTTAAGACTCCCATAGTAGTTTTCCAGTTTCTTTCATATCTTTCTCCCAGACAAAACAAGCATCTTGTTACTGCTGGTAGGCAGAGTAGGAGGGAGGAGAAGGCATCTTGTTTAAACATATTGTTTGTGCTGCACAGAAGTTTTGCAGGGTTGATTCCTCAGTGCCTCTCCAGAGTACGGTCAGTACCAGTAAAATGTTAGCAGTGCTTGAGAGAGTTTATATACTTGACCTGCTTTATATACTTTTATATACTATTTAAAGACTGAAGGAAGTCTTCAGTGGTTTTTATTTTTATGTAAAATACCTGCTCTATCACTCTGGATAGTGAGAGAGCAGAAAAAAGTTTCTGTTGTTAAATAAGTCTAGCTTTAAATCATATTTAGTGCTGAAGATGGCGAGGAGTAATCAGCATGGATTTATAAGGGGAGAATTGTGCTTAACCGACCTAGGAGCCTTTTGTGATATAGTCATTGACCTGGGGAGAAAGGGAGAGAGTTTACTGTAACTTTAGCAAGGCTTTGGACCCTGTCTCCCGTAGTCTCCTTACGGACAAACTGACGGTACGAGTCAGGTAAAGGGACGTGAGGTACATTGAAAACGGGTTGAATGACTGGTGACAGAGCATGATGATCAGCAGCTCGGTGTCCAGACAGAGGCAAGTCACTGGTGGGTGCCTCCAGGGGCCAATACTGTGACCTGGATGCTTGGACAGAGTGCGTGCACCCTTGGCGAGTTCACAGATAGTGCAAAAGTGAGAGAGGAGTAGCTGAAACACCAGGTAGCTGTGCTGGCATCCAAAGTCATGCGGACAGGCTGGAGAATTGGGCTGCGGGAGATCTTGTGTAGTTAAACAAAGGAAATACAAAGCTCTGGCACTGGGGAGTAGTAACCCCAAGCATGTGGTGGGGCGAAACAGCTGGAAAGCAGCTCTGCAGAGAAGGATGTGGGCGTGAGGATGTGAACAAAGCCAGCAGTGCGCCTGTGTGGTGAAGGCTGACAGTGTCTTGGGCGTCATTGGGAGGAGTGTTGTCAGCAGCTTGAGGAGGATGATCGTTCTGCTCTGCTCAGCACTGGTGAGACACATCTAGGGTATTCAGCGCTGGGCTTGCCAGTGCGAGACAGACATGGAGTTACTCGAGAGAGGTCTGCGCAAGGCCATCAAGATGATGAAGGGACTGGATCATCTGTCAGATAAAGAGAGGCAGAGAGAGCTGGGACTGTTGAGCCTGGAGAAGAGGAAGCTTGAGTGTGTCTTAAACATGAGTGTAAAGATCTTATGGGAAGGGTTGAGATGAGAGTACCAGAGTAACCTCAGTGGTGTGAGGTGACAGGGCAAGAGGCAATGGAGACAGATGGAAAATTTTGAATGTGTTTGTTTGTTTGTTTGTTGTTTTGTTTGTTTTTTTTTATGGTGAAGGTGATCAAACAGTGATAAAGATTGCTCAGAGTGGTCATGAAGTCTCCATCATTGAAGATGTTCCTCACACAATGGAACACAGCCGTGAGCAACTAGATGTAGCTGGTCCTACCTGAGCTGGGGGCAGGAGGGGGGCAAGGTTTAACTAGATGATCTCCAGTGGTCACCTCAACTCAAGTGATTTTATCTGTATGTATAAAGATACTGTTTATAGCTGAGGATCCATGTTACAGGACCTATTTGCTGAAAACTGTTACTGTAATTAGTCAGGAATAAATAGTCAGGAATAAGGTCAGGACAGTAGCTAATAGGGGAGATTTGTAATGAAAGTACAAGAAATTTTTAGGTTGGCGAAAAGCATATTTCATTACTTTCTATATAGACACATGACTTAATTTCTCTAGTAAAAGCTCAGGAATTTGCCTTAGAAAAGGTTTTTCTGAAGTAGCTAACAGTGACTCTTAAATATTTAATAATTTGCTTCAAATACCTAGCTTTTCCATCTAGGATATGTTTTCATTATAGTTATTCACATGTACAAATTAATGTAGCCAGTGTTGCTAGATTAATTTCAAAACTCCAGTCATATTTCAGGAATGGAGTATTGAGTTTTCCAGGACACTTGGTGTACACAGTGTGTTATGGCAAGTTAACAGTCTGATTCTTATGAAGATCAGACCCAGAAAAGTAATTGTCATGTTCAAATTTCAGTATTTTCAGCTACTTTTCAGGCCAACTTCACACCATATCATTTTTTTTTTGGTGGTATTCTATTTTTTGCTAAACTGAAATAGCAATAGTTGTTCATCCTCAAGTTTGCGGTTTTTTGTGAGTATAAAGTTTCGTGAGGGTTGGAATATATAGAATCACAGAACCCTAAAACAGCCCAGATTGGGACGGCCCTTGAAAGTTCTTATGTCCCAACCTTTTAGGGCAAAGGGATTGTAACTGAGATAATCTTGCAACCTGTCCAGTCACATCTTGAAAACCTCCAGTGAGGTTTTTCTTCCTACTGAGGGAAGTTGTTTCGGTGAAAGATTTTTAACTACTGGACCACGGTGATGAGATGCCCCTGGGCCTTTTCTTCAGAGAGGAGAGGCCTAGGTCATTCATTCCTCATGGGACAGGTTCTCCAGCCCTTTGTTCATCTCGGTGTCCCTCTTTTGGATCTTCTCCAGTCTGTTCACATCTTTCTTGAATTATGTGGACCAGAACTGGACAAAGTACTCCAGCTGCAGCCTCACAGCTGGGTGGAGTGGGATGATCACCATCTAGGTTTAGCCAACTTTTGATAATTGACTCAGGAATCATATAGTCATTATGTGTAGATTTGTGTAAGATGTTTCTCCGAAATTTTGATCTTCTTTTTTATAGTTATTATTTTGAGTCTACCTCTTGCTTTCCATAAAATTATGTGTCTGTGTGTAAATGTTTAGCCATGTAAAGGAAATTCTGTTTATGGCTCATTAGGCTTTGTATGGCTATTTTATAGATAAATTGCATTGTATTTTCTATTTATACAATTTAAGAGTAATCCTAAGTCAATTTCTTCTCAATAATGCCATCTGTTAGTAGAGTTAGCACTAGAGATGTTGCGAGATTCAAGGCTGGATACTTGCATAGTACCGAACATTAAGGAATTGCTTGCATTGTCTTATTCAAACCACATTTTTTCCTCAGTTTTTTTCTCGCATAGATTTTTATGCTTTCTAAGCATCTGTGGATTTTTGTTATTTCTGTTCCTTAAAATAAACCAAAAAGGACGCTAGAGAAATGTCTTTATTCCTCTAAAAGCAGAATGTTACCAAGCCTCTGTCGTAATCATCTCAATCTATATTCCAGTCTAGAAACAGGTCAGTTTTTTCTTTTTCTCAGTTTTACACGTAATTTTTTCAATGTTACATTATTAGATTTGTTCTGTATGGGTTTTACTCTTAAGTTACATTCCCCCATTGTTGTTGTTCCTAGTGCGCGTTGGAAGTTTTGAACACGGTTCAGTTCAAGTGAGGGTTTGATTTCTAGTGTGTAAGTAACTGTCAGGGCTTTCTCATTACAGAAGCAGTTAATCTGTCTGTGGATGGGACACATCTCTCTAGAGAAACAATCCAGCTTGCAGGAGGAGATGAGAGTGGAGCACAAAACCAAAACCTGTTTTTGATTAGAGAGGGTGAGGTGCAAGGAGGAGGAAGAAGATGAAGGAGCCTCTGGTATATTTAATGGCGGACAGACTGAACAACATCTTAGAAATCCCTTAGTTATTGTCAAGAGTGTGTGCTCATTTATGTAGCCTTATTGACATTGTTTTAGAAGTAATAACTCAATTTTAACAGAAAAAGGTTTATTTTTCAGCTGGGGGTACAGATACCTAGCATGCAAAAATGGAAAGTTGCTTGCTAAGGCCTTTAATGAGTTCCAGAATTCATTTCCTAATCTGAGTCTTCAATAAGAAAAATGCAGCTGTTTCAAGAGCTTTTTTTCGTCAAGTTTAGCTGTATTTCACTTGCTTATTGGTGGTTCTTGCAAAAATGAGATGGGCGGTCAGTCTTCTTTTTCACTGTGGATAGTATGCTGTTGTCACACCTCTGTCTCTTAAAATTATGGCATTGTTTGCTACAGCAGTTGAAACTGCTAGAACCTTTCTGCCCTTTGTGAAATTATTTAAATGTATTATTCTTTTTACTGTGTGCTTATCTTGCTATTTCGTGTTTTCACAGTCTCTTAGTTAAGACATACCGAGGTTTTCGGTTGATCTGTTTAGTTCTAGCTCAGAGCTGACATAAACTGCTGAAAGAGTTAATGGCTTTTTTGTGGAGGTGTGTGCAAGACAGAGGTGTGTGCAAGTCCCACAGTTAACAGGGGGACACAGCTGGAGTGCCAAAGGGTGCCTGTGGTAGTGACTTTCCATGTTAGTTGTCTGGTTTCTAGTCTTGTAGTGCAGCACAGTTCAGTTTTCCCCGTTTTATTTTTGAGGGATTTTGGAACAGTCAAATGAGAAAAGCAGAATGAGTCTTTGTTAGGTGCACATGGGTATGCTTAAGTGCCTCTTAGAAAAATGCCTAGGAAAGCAGAAGGGATGAAGATCTCTCCCTCATATTCCTACGACAGTATGTAACGCTCAGTGTCATGCACACTGGACAAAGAACACTTACTTGGCTAGAAGTTAATTTCAACTGCTGGTCTTAAAGGTGCATCCATTTTAGTATATTTGCAGATCTTTTTCAAAGTTTTGTGATGTGGAGAACTGCGGAGACTTGGTCAAAAGTTGGTAACTACTGAATAATGACTAACAAGATGGAAGAAGGAGATGAATCTAACTGAAATTTAGTTCAGTTTAATTGCTACAAATTATGTGCATAAAAGCAGTATCACAGTCTACAGATAGGACAGAGATGGGGAATAAAGTGATAAAAGACAGAATCTGGATAAAAATAGTAAAACCAAGAGTGCTGTTTAGGCTGGGAGAAACTATAAGACTGAAATGAAACTTCAGCAGTGAACAGGAGCACTGAATCTTGTCTTGGTTTAAAATCTGCTAAGGATGATATCTGCCAGACAAAAAATCTGCCGAGGAAGGTGGAAACCTTCCTAGAACGGAAAAACAACCCCTTCTTCCAAATTATTGTGACTTCAAAAGTTACGAGGCTTCCAGGCAGAAATATGGGAAAAGGAATAACTAGCAAATATATCTATGAGCTATATATATATGATATATATATATACACACACGTGTATATATCTGAGAACAAACAAAAAACCCCCTGAAGTTTTCTCACCCGTTAGCCCCCCCCTTTTCCCTTCGGTGTAGTTACGACCACGACAAGCAGGGGGCACTGGTGACTGGTGAGGCGGCAGCTGCAGTGGCTGCCGTGCAGCCGGCAGAGGGCGCCAGTGAGGCAGGCAAGGTGCAGCCGCGCCCTTGTGGCCACAGGGGCTCTCTGATACAAGAGTGGGACCTTCCCAGGGGATGATGGCCCTGGCCTCGGCCAGCACCCACGCGTTCGCTCTGGGCTCCCTCACGGCAAGGAATCAGGGAAGCAAGCAGACAGGTTTTGGTCGCACTGCTGAAAACCACGAGGTAGCGATATCCTAGGGCAGCCACACTCACTGTTACCCACGTGGCCCCTCTCCTTGATTGCCAAAGGGAAGGGGCAGTCCTGCCCCCATGCCCCATAGGATCCCAGGCCAAGCTTACTCCTCTTGTGGTATCCTCTGAGGCATGGGGGACCTGGGGGGAAACAGTGACAGTTCCTGGCACAGATGACCATGGTGATCAAATGACCACAAATGGTCATGGTGGGATATCCTCATCACCATGATCCACCCTTCAAGACAATGTTCATCTGGAAGGCTTAAGAGGAGGATGACTGATGTTAACAGAATAAGAAGACAAAAATAATAATTCAGGATATTTTCTTGTGTAATTTTTCTCCTTTGTCTTCATGAAACTCCTTGAGATTTTTGTGTGTCTTTTGAAATTGAGGATTTTTGCAGTTCAAAGTAATCTTTGCTTTCTTTTGCCTCTAATTGAAACAGAGCTCATAGTCTGAGGTGGTAACAAGACTCTCTAATGTGTGAAAGGCACTAAGGCAGAGTCTGAATCGATAGTAGTGGAGCTCTGACCATCATTCCTACAAGTTCTCCACTGTTACTACAGGCTTTCTTGAAGCACCGTGGTTTGGCTGAGAAGAGCCTTGAGTGAAGTGGATGTGGCATTTGATAACTGTTTTTTCTGTGCTCCATAGCTTTTCTAGATGGAAATAGAGAAGTCTACAGATGTTATCAACATCTATATTTGTACTAAGTTGCTGAAACTCACTTTTACTCCCCTTCAGCACTTCCTCTTGCATTCTCTTCTCCCTTACCTACTGTGTTCCTAAGTAAAAATTGCAGTGTACTGTAATAGCAGAATCCTTAAGTGGGGCAGCAAAGCTTCATATTTGCTTTTCCCACATGTAGAAAGGAGATATGTAAATGAAAGGATTTGGTTGTACAATGTGACATGCTTCCACAGGCAATAGCAGCTGCCTCCTTCCATAAGGTAAATTCACCATCTGTGACCTCTTTGTCAGTGGCTTGTTCCTTGCATGGTCCTTGTGGTGTTGGGGCCATGTTGGGGGCCAGAAGCTGTATGGCTATCCTGTGAACTTGCTGAAGGGATGAAGTGTGACTGCATTCCTTCTCACAGTATACACGGCTCTCTGGGCCTGATGGGGCTGGTGTGACTGGGGGTGTGGTAGCCAGCATCTTTTGTTAAAGCATGGGAAAATATAGGGATCTCTTGTTTATGTGTGGACCCGAGGTGGCAGCTCTGACTGCAGTGCAACTCATTCCCTAAGGTTCATGACTTGGCATGTGGTTGTCAGCCACTCAGTGTGGCAGTGGTATGGGCACCATTCTTCTTCACACCTCTGTGTTGCTTGTGTGGATATAGAAGCTCTTTGTGATGCTGTATCTTTGTTCCCTCTGCTTGCTGTAATTGAACTGTGATAGATAGGGTTGGAGTTTTGAACATGCTGCTTTTGATTTAAACTGGCAGATGGGAGTATTTTCAGGCACAATTTTGACTGGTTTCTGAAACACAGAAGCCTTTTACTGGTATTCTCTTAGAAGCAAAATAAAGAACAATTACACAAATTTCTTAAAGCAGGCAAGTTAAACAGGTGGTCACAGAAACAACCACCTGAATCATTTTATAACATATTCTTGCAAGGCTACTAACTCTCTTCGAATGCATGTTATAGCAGCAACTGTATTGTTAAAGCACTAGCTGTGATTCAGAATGTCATTGAATTACGTTTGCTCAAACCACAGTGAAAGTAGTGGATTGTCAGCATTTAAAAACATGCAAAGGTAATGTTAGAAACACAGAAGTGTTCCTAGGTAGGATTAGACAGACAAGCAGAGGTGACTGACTAGAAATTATAGGGACCTTGTCTTCGGCAGTGATGGAAGGTGTACATCTAAGTGGTAGTGAGTTAAGAGTTTTGAGTGCAGGCATTTGTAAGTCACAGTCACTTGGTAACATCTTATTTGTGAACAGCTAGGCAGGTTTTTCATGTGATACCTTCCTATCCAAACCTTAGTTCCTTTCATGAGACTTACAGTACACTATAAATAGCAATTCCTTTTGCATTCCTTAAGAATCTCTAAGGTTAGTATTGCTTCTGACTGAAAACATTAAACTTGAAGCTGTTTTGATTGCAAAATACTGAAGTTGTCGATCTTGACTTAGAAAACTCAGAGGAAGAGGTGGTTTCTTGTGATGTATTTTTGCAGAAATACTGAGCTCAAGCTTCCCTCAGATACCTGATTGAAGCTTAGAACCAAAGGACCTGGGGCTTACTTTATTTCATTTCAGAAATAATAGTAGCCGGTTCATATCCTTTTCTGCACGCTGTTCTCTGATGAAATTAGGAGTATGGCTAGCTCTGTAGTTTACTCATTTCTGGTGTACTTTCTTCGTAACTGATTATACAGCATAAGAGATCTCAAAAGCTTTCATTAGTGCTCGTTAGATTGGTCAGTATTCACAGAAAAATTGATCTATGGATGTATTTCAAAGCAAGAAAAAGAACCCCAACTATTTAGGAGAAATATTAGGAAAATATGTAATGTCACTCCTTAAGTGAGCGCTTGATATCCTTAAATCAGACTGAGTACTGCAGTTTTGTAGAACAGTCTTTACTGTTTGCTGTCAATGTCCTTGAAGATAATGATGGAAAGTTGCCCAGTGCATCTTTCTATAATACTGAAAACTGGCGATAGCAGGAGGAATTATATAAGACATGCACTTCTGACAGTGATGTCTTTCAGTGCTCCTAGATTGTATATTGCTTGAACAAACTGTTTTTATCTATTGATGAAGCTCTGCTCTCTCTAAAAATGCAGTTATTTCTTGACAGCCATTTTGCATACTTTAATGGTCTCATACAAGTTTGCCCTTACGTGTGCATCCTATTTTTTTAAAGATGTGTGCAATCTACAGAGGTTTCCTGAGGATATCACTTGAACTGTTTTCTCTTATCATTGCTCAATATCGACTGCTTTACTGTCATTGTATTAAATTTAGCGTTAATATTTATTTCTGTGGCTATTACTATAGAGTAATTTGGTGCATTACATTAATGCAGAGTGAGCTGTAAAATACAGTGACTTTTTTCTATCAGAAGTTAACATTTTATACATGGGCTCAGTGACACTGAATTTAATTGCACTCAGAAATTAATTTAATATTTTTATTTCAGAAAACAAACCTTTCCTTAAATGCTTTACCAG
The DNA here is from genome assembly GCA_013398855.1 of Mohoua ochrocephala. Taxonomy (NCBI): domain Eukaryota; kingdom Metazoa; phylum Chordata; class Aves; order Passeriformes; family Acanthizidae; genus Mohoua; species Mohoua ochrocephala. The sequence continues at coordinate 52,909 of VZTA01012416.1, read as the reverse complement.
GTAATAAATGTCTTTGGGTATGCTTGATATAAAACTGTTGAATGGGACAAAATATATATAGGCTGTTCAGCGTTAGAGAGTGTGATCTCTGGTATGTGGGATGTACCAATATATATTTTGCTGTCACCAGCAAGGAGGGTGTCTTTTTTGTTTGAAGCTTCTGGACTGAAAATTGGAGCACCTAAGTTTGTGCTATTGTTGTTAGAAATCCTGGTCCCTTACAGAAAAATGTATTCTTTTATTTGCATATGAACCTGCCTTTCTGCTTACTCTGTAAACTTTTTTTTTGGTAATTTGCATTCTTATTAAGACTCCCACCTTCTCCATTTTGAAATTGTGCTTTTCTTGAAGTTTGGCATTGTAATGCAGTGTGTCTCTCAATAGAATTAAGGTTATTTTCCTCAAATGGGTGATAAATAGGAACAAATAAAAGTTCAGTGAACCTATTATTAGTTTAAAATAGATTTCATGAAATGGAATGTTGGTTTCTTCACCAGGAAAGTTTCTTGGGTCTCTGGGGAGTTTTATACTTCATGAAAGTCAGTCCATCCAGGAAAACAATGCCCAGTTGTGACATGTTGGGAACAACCTCATTCAGGTTTCAGCTGTGCTGTGCACACTGGCACACCGAGTATTTCATCCTAGTTACTTCAAAATCAACAGTCTTGATTTCGTTTCGTTTCCTAAAGGACCGTCCTGATAGGGAAGGTGTGATCCACTTCTTTGTGGGCTATTTTGGCACGACAGGTTTCTGTTCACGAGGCTACTTTGCTCTGGAATGGAATGACACAGGATCTTGCTAATATAACTGGGCCTGCAGCAGTCTCACGTTTTAAACGTTGTACAGACACAACAGTGCTTCTACTGGCTTAACTAGTTTTGGTCAGGATGAGGAAGAGAAGCAAAGGGGAGCAATACTGGCAAGCACCCAGTTTTGCCAGGTTAAACAGTATCTCTGCTTGTGCTGCTCCTACTGGTGAAATGGTGTTTATTAGTTTAGTCTATCTAGTTTTTGTTCTGATAAAAGCTCTCAAAGTTTTTGCTTCCATTTTGTAGAAAAAATTTGTTTCTGTTCAGATTTTATCAACAGCTCAGCTTTTTAATTTTTAAATTTTTTTTTTAAACTCTATGCTGTGAAATATTTGGTATTTTTGCATATATGAGTTCAAGAGGTCATTTACATATCTTTTCTAAATTGCACGTTTGTGAATCCTGCAAAACGTCTGTGAGCTGTGAGAACTAAATGGTACATGATCTGAAATGGTGAAGGATTTAAATTGTGTGAAACAGTGGCTGTTCTGAAGCAGACAGTTTCTGAGTGTAAAAACGAAAGGTTTACTAAAGCAAAGTTGGGTGGAGGAGCTCCTGAATTGTTGCAATATATAGCTCTGGAACATGCTGTGGCTTGGTGAAGGTAAGGAGAGCAATGGCTGTCTTTGAAAACTGCTCTCCATTGCTCCTTTTTTAAAAA
>VZTA01012416.1:5960-41653 GCA_013398855.1 Mohoua ochrocephala | reverse complement strand
AAGGCAGCAGAAGGCAGAACCCCACAGTGGTGATGAATCCTCTCCGCAGCGACCACAGCCACTGCCACTCTCCTCCGAATGCCAAGAGAACAGGAGTCCTAGGGCCTCCACCCAACCCCTTTTCCCAGTTCAAATCTCGCGCCATCTCTGCCCTACAAGAGAAAACCCCAGGGAAAAGAGAGTAGCCAACTGAACCCCTCCCCCGAGCTGTGGCAATGTGTTTTATCTCTCTTAAGTATCCAGTCATTGTTGTCTCCCTAACATGGATGAGGGAAAATTCCTTAAGAGAAAAAGAAAAAAGGAGAACTCCTAAACCCCCAACAATAACACTTTAAAGTTTGAAGAGAGTCACAGATTAAAAGTTTCATTCTATTTGCTTAAATACTTTAAAAATTTTTAAAAAATTGAATACAACTTAGAATCAGCAGTGTGTTGATATGTCAGTCTGTTCATAAATTACTTTCACAAGTGGAGATGAGTGGCAGATAGTTCTGAATAGATTGTGGCTTGATGACTTAATCTGATGTCCTCATTTGTTTGTCGTATTTCTGCTTGCTGGTTTTTTGCTGTTTCCCACTTTCCAAGAGGCTGGTGGCAGGAGGAGGCATTTCATTGGTCTGTTTGGTTTACTGTGTTCTGCTAGTCAATTTGGCAGTATGGATGTCTTCAAATGTGGAATTTTTATTTTTGTATTTCCACAGTAGTTTGTAGGAGATGCTTGGAGCTTTGATTCTGTCTTTCAGCGGTTGTTTGCCTTTCAGAGGAATCCATAAATTAATATCTGAAGGTAGTGTAGAAATAAAGTTAGAAATTGGGGTCTTTTCTGATACACAAAAGCACCATATCCTTAGTTTTCCTTTAAATACAAATTATTAAATTCTAGCATGTCAAGCTTTTCTGAATAGTGGTAAGTATCAGGCTGACTAGGCAGAGGCTGTGAACTTTGGTGGGGTACTGCTCTGACACAGGACTCTGGGAAAGTACAAAGGTGTGAGATCAAAGCAGTTTGTATTCATTAATCTAAGAAAGCTAGGTTTTGTTACCACAGCTCTGGCAAATTTGAGTGTTAGGTTTTTCTGTACGTGTTTAACTTTTTGTTTGAGCTTCAGATTTCATGATTCTAGTACATTGCTGTGTGATTTCAAATAACGCCTATCAAATTATCTACTTTTTGGACAATTCATATCAATCTCTAAACACAGTTGTATTTGAACATCAGCTCCAAGTGTTGGCTATTTTTACTGGAAGTAATTTGTTTATATACTTATGAGTGTTATTTTTTTCATGCTTTTGGTAGAACAGAATCATTAAGCAGCACAGTCATTGATTGTCTGATCTATATATATATTGGGTCTTTTTAAATAAAGATTAATTCATAGGTGCCAGAGCCTTGGATGTCACCACAACCAAAAAAGAGAGCTGGTAGTCTTGCTTTCTAATTTTTCTCTTCATCTTTGTTAAGATGGTTCCATGGGAAGATCTCCAAACAAGAAGCTTACAATTTGCTGATGACAGGTACATGTATTTCTGATGTGAAATACAGTGGTAGCGAAATGGCACAAAGTGATCCTATTAATCTTAAACTGTGGCAAAACTTCCTTTTATGTCTGAACATATATTATGAGTGTTTTAGATTTCCTAACCGATCTGGTTGCTACTTCAGTAGAATACTACATTGGGAGAAAACTGTCATGGCTGTCAGTACTGAGTATGTTCTCAAGTAAAGTTAATTTAATAATTTTTGATTTAATTAATTTTAAAATTATGATATGTGGAATTGATTATTTCTTTCATAAAGCAAATATTTCTTTAAATGAAAACAGTACTTCTGACCCATAGTGTTTAATAGCCTACTTTAAATACTGGAACAGAGGTGGTGTTTTTTTGAAAATGTTAGCAAACTTTTTTTGTATGCTATTTTAAAAGAGATGGCAAAGATGTGGCTAGGTTGCAGGCTACAGCTGAACCACTTTTTGTTAATTTTGGTGGTTTAGTGCTAGTTCTTCTAGTTTGAGATCACTGCTGGAATTTACCTTTGTAGGGTTTGTATTTTTTCAAGTGTGCAGTTCTTCCTAGTTTGTGTAGAAATAGATTTAGTAAGGGTTTACATATATCACTAAGGAAAATAACACTATTACGATGTCTTTTCAGTTGGTCAGGTGTGCAGTTTTCTTGTGAGGCCTTCAGATAATACCCCTGGGGATTATTCACTTTATTTCCGGACCAGTGAAAATATTCAGCGTTTTAAAATCTGTCCAACATCAAACAATCAGTTTATGATGGGAGGCAGATACTATAATAGGTAAGTTTTGGTGGCAGAAGGAATTGTGCATATTTTAGGCTTGTATAACTTGCTCCTGATTATTATTTACTACTACGATTTTAAGACTGTAGTTTTCTTTATACTAAATATTTTCCTAATTTCCTTAGTAGTTACTTCTAACTGAGCAAGTTCTTACAGCTTAAATAGCCCAAGTGTAACTTGTTTCTCTTGAAGTATTTGTGCTTCTTCTGCAAACCAGTTGCTTCACTCTGTAAATTGTGGTTTGAATGGTTCATGTGGATCCATGAATTGTGGCTCAGTAATTAAGAGAATACTCTATTTGAAGCAGCTTGGAAGCTTCTCCGTGTGTTCTTGTCTGTTTGAAAAGGGGAAAATAAAAATGCTAATTTTATCCAAGACAATCAGTAGAGTTTTCAAATAATAGAAATGGTTATTTACAAGAAAGGGGAAAAACACCTTCATTGTTGGAAAAAGTTACTAAATTGCATTGAAAGATGTGCATGATACTTGAAACAAATACAGATGAGTTCATTTAGAGTGAACAAACTTAAGATGCATTTCTTTTGCCATTGGTGCAAAAATACAGTAATTTGTACAAAGAGAAAGAGAAATTATGAGGTGTTTCCCCTTTTGTGGGAGAACCGATGAGTACACCTCCACCTTTGGTAGTATTGTTTTTTAGAGTTGTTGTAGCTGGAAGACTTTTCAGTAGCGAAAACTCACTTTCCTCCTTAAACAGAGGTCATTGCCTGCCTTAAAAAAATCAGCATTTTTTCCAGTCCTGCTCACCTAGAACCAGGGCTTTCTTACCCCAGTAGAGAATTTCTGTCACTTCTAGCTTGGCTTCTGAGTGGGCAGAGATTCAGCAGCTGTGGTGTCTGAGGAAATGTAAAGGTCTCCTCAGTAAGTTCAGTGGTCTTTTTCGTGTGACTTCACTCGCGTGATGCTTTGAGGCTGAACAGTTGGACCCTTATGAACCTGTGCCCATGCCACACCCAGGCTGCTTGAATGGCTTCTCATTAATCAGTCTGGTCTCCAGCCATGCTCACTGAATGCCAGGCTAGCTGCAGTGTCAGCCTTTCATGAAGGCAAATGCCCATTTCTAGTTATTTGGCTTATTAGGAGGATGATAGGCCAGGAGCCCCTCCCCCACCCTGGTGATGTCAAATTAATCATCAAGTTAGCAGAACTCTTACTGGTCTCAAATGGTTTTGTAGCATTAAATAGTATACTTTTAGAAAGTTACTACATTGTTATTGCTTCACATTACTTTATAATACAGTGCTGGATTCACTTGGGGTGTAGATTACATTTATCTGAAAGAGATTCTATGTGGCTGAACAGAAAACAGGATTATAAAGTTAAGCAGCTATAAATCATGACAAAGTACTTTAAGAATTTTTTTTTAGTATTTTGGTACCTAGTTTGCAGAGATCTTTCTCAGTGTGAAAGAAAATCTTTGGTTTTGTTGCATGTTTGGGAGAATCACCACTATACTCTTAAGCTCACATTCAGTATCAGGTTGGTAAATTGCTGGAAGTTCGAGCATGTAATGAAGAATGCAGCCCTTAGGTGCTCCATCGAGGCATGGGGTCCTAGTCTGTATGTTACTCTTAAGTACAAATGGAGTTTTTAAATACGACTGAGTTTATTCTTCAGCCCATATTACAAAATTGCAGAAATTTTTTAGGCATGTGCTCCTTACATTGAGGAACTCCTGATGGCATTTTTAATCAAGGAAGCAGAGGGTGCGTTGAAGATCAGTGAGTGAGAAAAATGATACAATGCTGTTTTATGAAATGTTGATAGTAGCTATTCAACCTGTGAAATATAATGACTGAGTCATTACTTTCTGTAGTGTGACACAGTTGAAATTCTTATGCAGAAAACAGCCTATGCAGACAGCATCTCAGTAAAAATTGAAATGACTTGATTTCATTAAAATTGAAAAAAAATTAATCTCATTTTACATACCTGAAAAATAAAAATATTTGTGGGAAGGTCATTTTATCAAGTTTGCACTAGTTCGTAGCTTCAGAATGAGATAGAGAAGCCGACCAAGATGCCTTGATACAGCTTTATTTAGAAGGTTTTGAGATTTTTACAGTATCAGCTATTGTTCTGTGTTGAACACATGCCTTATTCATATATTTGCACACACAGCTGAGTGTGCATGAACTGAGAAGACACACTCAGTATATTTTAATCTACTTAATTATTTAGCTCTTTTTCTAGATTGGTATTTTGTATGTAAATGATTTCTATTGATGCCTCTGTTGCTGTTCTTTATTACAGTGTAAATTTCAGTAGCTGCAAAAATAAATTAGAGCAACTTAAATGCCTTGAATTTCAGCTTGTATCTGTCACTACTTCTCTCCTGAGCCTTCCAAGTGCAATTGCAGTCTGGTGATTTGAATGAATGCTTCCCTGTAGAGGAGTGCTACCAGCATGAGTATTTTAAAGGATAGCTCAGTAATGTCCAGTCATAATCTGTATAAGCCTTGCTACAAACCTTTTCTGTTTTCTGTTCCTATCCTCCTAGAACGAGAGTGCACATCACTCAGAGTATGTCTCATTCCACTTAGCTAATTACCCTAGGACTTACTTGAAAAATTATTGCCAATGAAATAACAGTTTTCAGCCTGGTTGGAAAGCGGGTAATGCACATGTACTACTTGAATGTGGAAAGTGCAGTGTCCTCATTTGACATTTTAAGCAAGTCATTAAAATATTTTAGAGTTTAGAATTAGTACATTCTGAATACAGTTTTGTGAACTTTCTTGACTTTAGTATATTAGTAAATCGTCATTGCTGCAAATAAGATTATGATGATTAACACTTGATTTTTATTAAAAATTTGTGGGAAACTTTTCTGTGGTTTTATGGAAAAGCAGATTCTCAAACAGGGGAAAAATTAATGTGTTTAACATTTCAATCTTCTTTTTCTTACTGGAACAGTATTGCTGACATCATTGAGCACTACAGAAAAGAACAGATTGTTGAAGGATATTACTTAAAAGATCCTGTTCCAATGCAGGTAGGATTTCATCTCTGAGCCTTTGATGTTGAAATCACAGACTGAATCATTATCAAATCAATTTATGAAATGAATTACAGCAGAGATACCGGCATCATCTCCAGTAGTCAGTCACCAATAGTTGCAGTGTTTACAGCTCATCTGTTTCTTTTGTTTTATCCTCAAATACATACACTTACCAAAGACTGGCTTGTGGTCAGCAGAAAGTATGGTAAATTCTCTCTGTCCTGTGAGGTGTTGGACCTCTGCTCTGTGCCCCTAGCTCTGTTGCTAGGCTCAACCATGCTTTGATTTAGTCCCCTTTTAAGGGGAACCAGTCTGCCCTTCTCTCTTCTGTGGCTTGGGTTTTTCTCCTGTTAGAGGAAACCTGTACACACAGAAAAGCTTCAGGGATGATTGCAGGGCTAGGATTGCAGCCCTTGTTCTGGAGCGCACTTGCCCCATAGAAGAAGTTGATTCTGAGAGATCACCAGTCATAAGCACACACCATCATTCAGGTTTTCGTGAGCTTATAGCTAGTTATAAAATTCATGTATGTATTTATTCCTTTTCTGTTGCCAAGCTTTCCTGCTTCAGTGGACATGAGAAATTTGCTGTTCCTGTCCTCCCTAAAGAGAGTTGCAGTCAATTCATACTGCTTTGTGAGATCTTTCATATTTATATGAGAGCATTTCATCCGTTCACCAGGCTAAGCACATGAAAGCCGATCCTGTCTCTTTGTAACATTTTCATAGCTGCCTTGCTCTGCTACCAGTTTCTGTGTGAACTCACCTTTCTTGAACGTGTACCAGAACAATTTAGAGTAGTACCATATTATGCACAATTCCCTTTCCCTGTGGAAAGCACATAACAAACATACATGTCATTTTCTATGGTGGGTTGACCCTGGTGAGTTGCTAAGGACCCTCACCTTTGTTTGCTCGCTCCCTGTTCCTGTGGAATGGGGCGAAAGCAAAAAAACTCCTGGGTTGAGATAAATACTGTTTATAAGCAAAGGAAGGGGTCATGGGGTGATGCAAAGGCGATCGCTCAGCACCTCCCACAAGCACACTGATGCCCACCCACTCTCTGAGACCTCCCTGTGCAAACATGCATATTGCTGATCATGATGTTGCATGACAGGGAATATCCCTCTGATCAGTTGTCAACATCTGTCCTGGCTGTCTCTGCTCCCAGCATCTTGTCCACCAAGCCACCTCACTGAGGAAGGGGGCAGAGTGGGAAATGGAGAAGGTCTTGAGGCTGTGCAGGTACTGATCAACAGGAACACTGCTGTATTACCAGTATTGTTTCAGTCACAAAAACAAAACCACAGCATCTTAGGGGCTGCCATGGCAGAAGCAGTTACGTCCATCCTTGTGAGACCCAATATGTTGGCACAGCAAACTGTATCACAGCCCAGTGCTCCAGTGAGTGACTCAGCTGTTCACGTCTCATTTTCTCTGAGTATCAACAGGTGTAACTTCTGTGTTGCACTAGGAGATCTACACTTTGTTATTGCATCTTTCCTATATTGCTAATTGTGTTGTGTCCCTGGTGCTTCCCCGTTGTTTGCTGCCGTTAACTTGTGCTCAGTAATGCAATTGGGACAGAAAGCAAATAGGAATTCTGAGACTGCTCCTTGGAAAACTGCATTAGTAACTTTCTTTGTGCTCCATCATTCATCTTTAATCATGGCAGTAAGTCTTCATTTTAGTTTTTTACCTATGCAAAACTTACAGTTTCTGTATTAATAAACTCTGCACTGACTAATTTTCCGTGTGAGAGTACTTCAGATTCTTTTCACCTAGCCAGATACACTTGTGACTTTATTTAAAAATTTAGTGGTCAGTGGTGCAGTTAATGTTCAGCTTTGTGTTACCTCCCTTCCACATAGCACCATGCTCTATGTTTTTGAGGGGGAAAAAAATTTCAAAAGTTTTGCATCCTTTTAAGGTCAATCTGATTGAATTCCTGTGTCTAATATGATATTTACTTAAAAATATTTGTCACTAGATCTCTTGTTTTGTGCACTACTCCTTGTGTAGTTATGTTACAGACATTATCTTGACAGATAATTAATATAATGTTACAGACATTATCATTTCATATCATCTGGATATAGCTTCCATTGTAGGTCCTATAATTCCTGTTAGTATTACCAAATTATTTTTCATCTTGCTTTTGTTGTTTTGATCAAAATCATGATTACTGTAGCTATATGCACGGGAAGAAGAGTAGAATATTATGTAAGAGTCAATTCATAATGTCTGTCTTCGTCTCAGCGATGTCCTTATTACTTAGCAGTCTCGCTTTTCTTGGTTTTTTTACGGATAAAGAACTTTTGCTGATCAGCTTACTTAGTAAGGTCAGACCTGCCTTGGGTTTTGGCCATATTTATTACTTGTATTTCTAGATCCTTCCCATTTTTTGTGTGAATTTATCCTTTTTCTGTTTCCTGTTTCTGCTTGCTTCTCTTGTCTTGAGTTCTGCTCAGTTACAACATGTGAGTTCTAATGAGATTAATGAGGGACTGTGCCACTTTGAGTTGGTTTTAATTATGATCTGCAACATTTTTGCTGCTTCAGAGTTTATCCATGATTTCTCAGGCCCATGAGCTTTGGTAGAAGACAGGTAGAAACTAGACAAATCTTTAAAGACTGGCATAAATTTTAACAGAAATCACAGTGAAAGATCATGGTTTTTTATTTTTTACATGAAAAAGACTTACTTTGTAGAAGTTGGTCTGTATTGAAAGCTTACTTGGTTTCAGTTTTGGAAATACGGAAAGAGTTACAGTACATTTCTCGCCAAGTGTATTGTATGAAAAATGAATGCTTTCGTAAAATGCATGAGAGAACAGTAGTAGTGAGTTGGTAGCATACAGTAAGATGATCCTGATTGCTACTTCATAGGTTGCATTCTTTAATGGCAATTTCTGAGCTTAAAGTATGTTTTTCTTGCATGTTTCTAGCACCAAGAACAAGTGCTTAATGATACAGTGGATGGAAAAGAAATCTACAATACAATTCGTCGCAAAACAAAGGATGCTTTTTATAAAAATATTGTCAAAAAAGGTTATCTTCTGAAAAAAAGTGAGTTTTGTTTGCCTCTTTTTTTTTTTTTTTTAAAGGAAGAAAAAAAGCAGATATGTATCACAGAATCATACAGTATCTTAAATTGGAAGGGACTCATAAAGATCATGCTCCTTGCAGGTCTACTGAAAGCTAAACCACGTGACTAAGAGCATCATCCAGGTGCTCCTTAAACCCTGACAGGCTGTGAGCATTTCCTTGTGTACCCTGTTCCAAGGACCAGCCACCTCCTCAGTGAAGAACTTTTTCCTGAGGTCTAATCTGAACTTCCCCTGATTCAATTTCATTCCATTTCCTCGCGCCCTATTGTTGGTCAGTAGAGGGCGGAGATCAGCACCTCCTAGCTGAACTTAATGAGTTTAGTGGTACTAGAAAGAACAAAATTGAAGTGGGCAGAAAGAAGAGGTTCTAGAACGTGTGTAAGGAGTGTGAAAGATCTCTTTCCTGAAGTAGTAGATGAATAGAACAACGCAATACATGAAATTACGTGCAGTAGAAAAATTTTGGTTGGCAGTTGTTCTGAAAAAATCAACACAGCACAAAACCTGGGCATCCTTGTCAAAGGTAGCGTTCAAAATCATGAAATGAAATATATTTTCGTGAAGTGTCTGTACTTAATATGGAACTCAATAAGTTCTAGCTGGTAGAGGTTTGAGAGAGCTAGAATACTGTAAATCTGTACATTCACTGCAGAGCACAACTGGTTTAATTTTGTTATTGGAAGTCAGGTTGTTGTGTGTTTTCAGTCTTAAATTTAAAATGCACGGTCTGCCGTGCAAAGGATTTAGTGACTTTTTAGGGTTCTAACACTGACACAGCATAACATACAATAAACAGATTAAAAGCTGACAGCTTGACTCATTTCAGTGTAACCTTCAGTATAACCCTGAAGAATTGCCATTGAGCAAGTGTTTGAAGTTTGGAGGAAGCTAGTCTGTTGCCCAGTGTTATATTTCTACTTTTTGAAAAAAAATCAGCATTAATGGAGGCAGAAAAACGATACCAATAACAAAATTTCTGCAAATGAGAAGAATGAGAAGTTACAGGTGGTAATCTGGATAGTGACCAAGTGCAAGAAAGAAAGTATGAGTTTACATATAGCCTAATACAAGACACATTAAAAAACCCCAGACCACCCCAAACTATACCTTCTGAACAGAACAAGGGAAGCGTCTCATTTGTTGAGAAGGCTTATTCTGAGGGGTGTAGAGAGAGGACATGGAGTAAGGAATGAAATGAGAATGAATTGGAAAAATTAGGCTAAGAGAGATACATAAATGTGCAAATTGGAGTACTGTCTTGTAGAGAGATGCACATAGTATATATGGAATAAATGCAATAAAATCACTCTTCCATCTAAGAGTCATACTGTAATAAATGAATGTTACATTTGTATTTTGAAAACAATGTTGCTACTAGTTTATTGAGGCCGCACTGGATTTGTGATGATTAAAGTATAAAATAAAGGCTGAACGTTTCTTCTAAATGGTACTCTGATTTAAGCATTAATTTGTTGCAGAATGCTCCTAATCCATTGTAATTCAAAGAACCTTTCTCTGCAGCAAGTGGAACTGGCCAAATTCTTACATATGGTTGTGCTTGGGGGTTGATTCTAATTTAAGTTTGCATGTAAAATATTTCCATTTCTGTTCTTCAGCCATACTGTTTTAAGGTACTGTAATGCAATCTGTTAAACATTGGTCAGAGTTTAGGAGTAACTTTCTAATGTGAGGAGCCCATTTCTTAAAAAAAAAATCTAATGAATGGGATTCACGCTTTCATTATTTGCAATCTGTGTAGATACAGGCGTAAGACTGAGAGGAGCTCACTGTTCGGGCAGCTCATATGCACTGGCTCAGTGCTGCTGAGAGCACTGAAGATGTTTGAAGAACCTTTTGCAACTCTCTACCTGCATCTGTGAAGAGGGTCTGGTTTTAGTCACGTGTTGTATAAAATTGAATGCGTACCCTGATGTTATAACTCAAGCGTGATTATATTGTTCTTCTCTTCGTAATTTGACAAAAACTTTACTGCCCTCTTCTGTTTTCTTAATTTACAAAATTTGCATGTTGTTTTAGACAGTATTGTAACTTTTTGCTTGACTCTTGTACAGGTAAAGGAAAGAGATGGAAAAACTTGTACTTTATATTAGAGGGAAATGATGCCCAGCTTATTTATTTTGAAAGTGAAAAACGAGCCACAAAACCCAAAGGACTAATAGACCTTAGCGTGTGTTCTGTCTATGGAGTACATGACAGTTTGTTTGGCAGGTAGGACATTGCCTTTTTTAAATCCTATTGCACCAAGAGTTAATAAGATAAAGAATTTTAGCAAGTTCTAAAAGTTCTACATTATTTTGATAGGTATTTGAAAGCTAACTTGGTTAGAACTCTGTAGGTGCTTTTCTATTTAAAAACAAGTGTTTTGTTTGTGTTATACTGGTTTATATAAGTAACATCCTCAGAGATTGCTTTTGCACAATTACTATACTCAGAGTTACTTGCACATCAAATCTTATTTACTGTAATATTTTGATATTCAAAATATGCTGACCACAAGGGACGTGATTATCAGCAAGGAAGTTGAGAATCAGAACTCTTTTGGATATCACTAGTAATTAACAAGAGAGTTTATTTGTTTTTTCATGGGTGGTTACAAAAACAACTCCAGTGGCCTGTATTGTAGCGTTTTATACTATATAACTACATATACTTATATAGTAAATGATAGAAGTTAGAAATTCTGGTTATCCTAAGAATCTTAATATTTATTCAAAAGTTTACATCGTCAACTTCTAGTTAATTTGTGAAAAAACTTAGAGACAAGTGCTTAAAATTAGTGGCATTTCTTGAACTGCAAAGACTGATGCTTTGTTCTGTCCGTTTGGGGGTTTTTAAAATCTTTATAGTAAAAAACCCCAACATCTAACTACTGGAATGAGGAGAACAGATACAGATAAAGATTATTTAAAAAAATACTGAAATGTTCCGTATGTAGTTGACAATTAGTCAGGAAGCTTTGCTGTATATTGTAATCAAGAAACATTCTTTTCTCTTAAACAGCTTTTAAGAAACTCTGTGTTGTGGGTTGGAGCATGGTTGGGTGCTAGGTGGTACTTACAGGTGTGTAGGAGGACGTGCATGGTTGCAGCAGCTTAGGAAGCTGTTAGTGAGGAACTGCAGCTGAGACAGAGTTCCTCCTGCACTTCAGGTAGCTGATAAAAAATTGCTTCTGCCCTTTCCTCAGGAGTCCAGTGAAGTCTGTACTTCTGCAGCATTTAAGATTGTAGAGGTTTGTGTCACATACACTCAAATGTTTTGTGTATGATCCAATACACGTTTCACCGGTCATGAGAGCTGTGGGACACATTCGCATAGGGTATTCCTTAGGCTAATACTGTTTCCTGAAAGAAAAATCCTTAATGTATGATTAACTGGTTGTGAATTAATGATGAACCTCTGCTGCTTTTAAACTCTCTAGGATAATCCTCATTGGCAAGTTTTTTCAGATGGCTGGTTTTTTGCCTTGACTGTAAGCCAGCCCACATGCCTGTTCAGTACACACCATTCTAAAAACATGTCACTGTTCCGAAGCAGGCTGCATGTACTGAAGTGTTGTTTTCTTAAAATGACAACACGTTCAAAACCAAAACGCAGTTTTTGAAGGACCTGAGAAATCTTGTTGGAGTTCTTCCTCTTTCCGTGTGTGATGGTAACATGTTGATGAACAAAAATTGATGCAATTATTCAATGCACCTTACAGACAAACAGCAGAAATCTATTAGTTCAGTGTAAACTTGTTTTGGCACAGATCAAGTGAAGGTGTCCATTAATATGTGAAGATTAATTAAACTTAATTTTTGTTTTTTTTTCTTTTTAAGGCCAAACTGTTTTCAGATAGTAGTTCAGCACTTTAGTGAAGAGCATTACATCTTTTACTTTGCAGGCGAAACTCCAGAACAAGCACAGGTGAGAGCTTTTTTTGGCTAAGTGTGAAAAAAATAACTTTTTGTCTTACGTTGTTCAATGATGTTGCCCTTCTGAAACAGGAAGCAAATGTACCACAAATATTTAGTGGTTATATTAGCAGGTGTTAAAATGGACTAGTAGCAGATCTCTGAGGGGAAAGGTTGGTGTGGAAAATCCAGCACCAGTATTACCTGCTCTTCAGGGCTTCAATCTTGAAAAATTCCAGTCAGGTCCCATGGGCAGAACTTCCATGATTTTCTGTTCTCTGTTTCTGGAGAACATACATATTTTTTGACATAGCTCAATTCAGAAGAAAAATTTACTCTACAGGTATCTTCGATGTTATAAAATACAGCATAGTACGTGAGAGTTTTACTTCAGAGTGAAATAAATAAAATGCTAATGTATGCGTGCCCGGTGACCAAAGCGCAGTGAACTGCCTTCCCCAGTAATTTGCCCTGTATATAAACTGGTAGTCATGCATAATCTTTGGCCCCGATGGTGCACAGTGTAAGGGTTTCTGGGTTTATATGGTGTCTTTGGTTACTAGCTCTCTTAACAGTTATGTTCACTAAGAGTTGTGGGATAGAAGCCTACTTCTGAGAAATTAATTTACCAGCAGATTATATCTGAAATGACACAGTGTTCTTGTTTATTAAGTTTTACGCTCTGCAAGTCCACAGCTCTGATGTATCTGTTGCGTTAGGAGTTAAGCTTTGCATTTGATGTTATTTGAATGGAATGAAAGCTTTTTAGAGCACTCAGACTGTATTCACCAGAGCATGAAGGCTGTATAAATACAGTATTTTTTTCTGTGCTGTGTAGAAAGGAAAGCACAGATTTTCTTGTTAAATTTGCAGAATGATGTCATGCCATTTGTCATACAACTGTCAGTGTACTGTCTTTGAGAAGCAGTGTGCTGTATAGTAATTGAGAATATATAAATTAAATTCCATACTCCTTAGTTAATTTTTGTCATATATGTAAAATCTTTTGTATTCTAAAAAGTAAAAGAATTAAGAGTGTGTAGAAGATAGAATATCCTGTTTTGTTTCCTGAACACTTGGTATAATTTGCTTTTGGTTTTGAAACTGCTTAACAAGCTGTTCACTGCATTTATACAGAACACAGTTGTTTCATGTTTCTTTATAATATGGCTTTGGCCCAGAAAAGTCTACAGGTATTTCTCTTTTGAGAAAGCTCAGCTTTCTTTACTCCCTAACATTTCAGAGAAAAATAGAAATTTCGTGGGGTGTAGCTGAAAGCTTTTCCTTGGAAGGATTTGAAAGCTGAAGCCTAAGTCACAAAGTGATCTAGCTGAGCATAGATGCAGTACATATTCCTGTATTTTTAAAATGTGGAAGATACTGTGAAGAACGATTGAAGCAGTGTTGTGGGGGTTTTAATGACATTGTTCAATTGTTCTTTAAGAGTAGATGGCAGATCTTTGAGATACAGAGTGAAGAGGAGACTGTTGGTCAAAACCTAAATTTTGTGCTTTGCAAGAAATAGGCAGGATTTAATGGTTGGGAGACAGTAACTAGAGAATGAGGCCATAATATATCTTCCACCTTCCAAAGACAAGCTGGATAATGTTGGATATATGCTCTGTGTTTCTCTGTTAATTGTTTAGTTTTTGTTTGAAGTGTACATAGTGTTATGACTGCCATATGGGAGTACTGGAGAGAATAATCAGACCGGTTTGGCTTGTTAAATGCAATTTTCTCAGAAGCAAACAAGTTTTTCTTAATTTTATATACAATTTGTAATTTCTTGTAGTATGACTATACTGGAAAATTGGCAAAGGTCACACTGTATATCCATTAGTAATGCCTGATAATTCCGAAAGTGAAAATGGTTCAGATTTGCAAATCCTTTATGAGGTTTTGCTTAGTAAAGATGATAAATTTGCTTTAATCTTCAAACTTTTGTACTGTGGAATTACAGAAAACTTAGCTAAAGTGAAAATTCAGATACTTTTTGTATATACGTCTGTTCCACCGCAAGAAGCGGTATCTGACTTGGTTTCATGACATCCTTCTGCATCCTTCTCTCCTAGGACTGGATGAAAGCTCTGCAGATGTTTTGCAGTTTAAGAAAAACCAGTCCAGGAACATCCAATAAACGTCTGCGTCAGGTGAAACGGATATTGTGGGGTTGGAGGTGCATGTGGAGGAGTATTTTGTTTCCTCTGTGCAAAATGATATTCATAAATCTCAGAATTTTCCTTTTAACAGTAGCAAATCCTGAATAAAACTCTAAAGAAGTCAGCAGCTTTTTGAATATGCCTCGCATGGGAAACTTTAAAAATTCATAAACAAAAAATTTTGTAAAATTTTATATGACATGTACATAAAATACTCACTATTTACATTTTATTTCCATATAAATACATCGTATTTAACTAATGATACTCACTTTATGTAACAAATACATGCTGAACCATGCTTGTGTCTTAATTTTTCTTGGCCTCTTGAAAGTGCCGTACATGCCAGAATTACTTCAGAGAGAGAGAGAGAGGGGACAGTTAGTCTTAAATTGCCGTGTCTGTAATGAGTGGAGAGTAACAGGGAAATACTTCAACACTTTCTAATACGATTTAATCTTTGGAACGTTCAATGTATTTATTTGTTACAGGCAGTAGAGAAAGGAATAAAATGGTGAATAAAAAGGAATAAACCACAACCGTTTGGTTGTGAACATTAAAGAAATTTGGATATTTCTGAATAAGTGAACTAAATTAGGTGAATTTACAGATAAAGTGGCAGGTGCAATTGGGAGTTTCAGGGTGCAAAAGCAAAGCAAAACGGGAATTCTTTTCCTCAAAAAGCAAAGACACTGTTTATCTACGCAAAAGAATACGATGTATTGTGTTGCACAAGAGAATTTTACCTAATCTGTTAAGAAAGCACCAAACAATAAACCACTGTATTTAGAATTGTTCATGGCTCTTACTCAAAGTGCCAGTCTTCCATTTTAGTAAAATTTTCTGTGTCTGGAAAAGTTCTTATTTGCGAATTGTAATGCCTCAAAAATAATTTTAAAATAAAAAACCAAGATGCCTTAAAAACATGGGTCTGGATATTTGTTTTCAGTAATTATTGGAGTTACTCTTATTTTGTTGCTTGTGCTTCTTAAAATGTTCCAATACTTTTGTTCTTTGCCCTGCTAATAAGGAGTTCTTAGTTTGTATTCAGTATTCACATATTAATATTAAGCCTCTGCATAGAGGATAAAAAAGAATTAATTCACGTGCTATGTATTTTAGCAACAAAAAAATAAATTGTGGTTTTGGTTTTTTTCAGGTCAGCAGTCTCATTTTGCATGTAGAAGAAGCTCATACGCTCCCAGTAAAGCATTTTACAAATCCATATTGTAACATCTACCTGAACAGTGTCCAGGTAGCAAAAACACACATCAGGGAAGGACAGAACCCTGTGTGGTCTGAAGAATTTGTCTTTGAGTAAGTCTTAATTTTCTTAAATTAGTGAATTTCACTTTTAATTTGTATTGCGTTCAAGATTCTTAACACTGTATTGTTTTACAGTATTTTAAAAAGTACGGTGTATGTGTTTGTACAGCAGCAACCTTTCAGACAAATTCTGCATGGGCAGAATGTTCTGTGGGCACCCATCTTTGCTAATATAAGTGGCTGATAATGATAACTCGGGATTGAAATGAAATTAGGAAAAGCTTAAATGCCAGCCAAGTATAGTATTAATTGAGGCTCTCTCTTTTCTCCTAGTGATCTTTCATCTGATATTAATAGATTCGAGATAAGTCTTAGTAACAAAACAAAGAAAAGTAAAGATCCAGATATATGTAAGTATTTTTCTGTAAAAGATGCTTCTACATTACAGCAATGGATGCTTTGTGTGGTTATTGTTGCTTTTGTCAAGCATTGTCATGAGAGAATTTAAGTAGGTTTTTAGGCTCACCATACTGCTGTCTATGTATGTTTTTGATGTCTGGTACTGGCTTTCCATTATGTTTTTATAATGAGAACTTCCATTGATTTTAGTAATAAATCACACAATATCCTGTATTCTGTCCAGGTCCTGTATATCTGACATAGCTCCGCTCTAGGATAACTATTGTTAGACAATGACTGTGCTTATCAAAAAGCAAGAGCAAAGAGAAATTTTCTGTATTAGTCTGCTCCATAAAGTGTTAAGTTCCGTGGAGTCTGACCACATGAATTTCTTTTCGGGTTTTTGGTTGCTTCCAGTGAGATAGGGAAAGGTGTAGTTCTTTATTTAAAAAAAAAATAATCTTGGCAGTCTCTGAAGATTAGTTCTCTTATTTTCTTTCCGTTTTACCTCATCTGTCTGCTTCCCTTATTACCAGTCTTTGGCTTAAATCTGAAGTTACCTCAATATCATTTTGAATGGGAAAGGATCTGTATTTTCTTCTCCTCATGTTAGTTGGACGGGTGCTTCTTTAATGTCATTTCGTTTCTGTTCCAGCAAATCAACAGCAAGGTGGTAGAATCTGTCAGCTTCCTAGAAAAGAAAGCATTTAAAGAACGTGAAATTTGAAGCTGTTAGGTATAAAATATTTTTAAGGTCAGGTCTCTTCCCACACAATACTTTTAGTTAGTGGTTTTCGTGGTGGTTTTTGGGTTTTTTTGGTGGTTTGGGTTTTTGTTGGTTGGTTGGTTTGGTTTGTTTTTTTTTTTTTTTTTCTTCTTTCTGTTCTTCAAGATATCTTGTTTCCCAGTATACTTGTTCTGAAGCAGCTTCAGTTCAGCCCTGTGCCCCCTCTTTGCTGCCTTGCAGGGCAGGAGGCTCCCCCTGCCCTCTTCAAATTTGTTCCAGGATTTTTTTCTTCCCCATTATATTCTGAGCTGTCTGTTCCAAGGCAGTCAGAGTATATATAATCTAGTGCAATTGTTTTCAGTATGCATGTACTGTGTTACTGGCCTGTAACTTACACCTCAGAGGTAATTTATTGTTTTTTTTGGTTTTCTGGGGTTTATTAAGATCTGTGGGGGAACCTTGGCCAAAGTCGGTATTTACAACTCATTTTGAATGGTCTTGCAGAACCTGAGTCAATTTCAGATCTCATTCTCCTCCTCTCCCTAGAAAAGTTTCTGCATAGCAGGAGGAGTAAAGATACTGTCAGATACTCTCTGACAGACTAAAGGGCTATAATTGCAGTTGTGACCTTGGTCTTGAATTCACTTGAGCTGAAAAACTGATCACCTATCTACACCAGAGCCTTGGTTAGGAAAAGAATCTTAAAAGGATAATTCTTGAGTGGGATACTTCAGTAGTTTCTTTGAAAGTAGTTTTGTAGTTTCCTCCTCTCTATCCAGATTAAGGAGATGCTGTTAGCTTTGAGTGCATTCAGGTGATGGAAGGCTTCCTGTTTAGGTCAGGGGCAGGATTGACTGAATTTCTTCACTGCAGTTATCTACACTCACAGCATAAGCATATAATCCAGCGTAACTCCTTCATTTTGAGATAAAGATTACACTAAGTCAGCTTGAATGAACATACACCTCTGCTTATATCCCCAGCCCTATGAATATGTAAACTTCACTGGGGTAAAATGAGCTAAACCACATCTTCTCTGACATACGTTGTGTTGCAGTGCCAGAATAAACCTGTAACTCTTCAAAAGCAAGATAGCTGGTTCCTTTCCTTAACCAACCACCTTTCCTTTCCTTTCCAGCCACAGATGTTACCTGTGGAATGCTATGAAGTGGCAATCCTGTACAGCTGATGCTATTCATCTTCCCAGTTAATTGGGTTAACTCACCTTTTCTGCTTGCTTTTCCTTCCATGTAATGCTGATTGAAGGCCCAAAATTTAATTGTTGGATTCCACTGCTTTGTTTCATTGTAACATGCAAAACTTAAAATACCCAATTGATACGTGAATGAAGGCTACCTTCTCAGTATTTAAAAACATTTCTGGAGTTTTCAGGTCTTCACATTGAAGTTTTGCCTGTTAAGAATGTTCCATAGCTAGTTACTTGAGAGGTTTTTTTAAGTATTCCAGATAGTAAGAAAGGATACTAAACAGTTCAGCATCCATTCATCCATTCTCTTCACTTCTTTTTTTGTTTCTCTAACTGTAAAATTGTAAAAGGACTTATTCAAATAAATATATAATATGGCTTTAAAAATCCAAAGGCCTAGAATTTATGAGTAGACTTCCGTCTGCTACTATTGAATTCATAAGTGTTGCGGGACAACACCACACAGTGTTGAACTGCAGTGGAGGTTCTGGTTTGGTTTTGCACTACAGTGATAAATTTCAAATTAATTCACGTTGAGTAGAAGTCTCTTACTGAACGGAGCCTACCAATTCAGTGTAACCTGATAAACAGGAAAAAGTCTCATTACTTTAAAGTCACTTAATATAAATTACGGTAACAACTATTCTGCAGTCCTTGTACAGATATTTGTTATGGTTTTTTAATCAAACTGTAGTATTTATAGTATAGCTATGAAGTGCTACTATAACCACAGGGAAAAACTACATCATCACTTTATTCTAGGTCCTGTGTTTCATTCAGCATTCCTCTCACTGTGGTACATGTGCCTTACATGCGAAGCAAATAAGAAGAAAAGCACATTGCTTAGTTGTGGATACTGAGCTTTGATGCCAGGGAGAAATACTGTAGGAAAGTCAATTTTTTATGTAGCCTAATGACATCCCATCCACACTGGTGATAAGCAGCAGGTGGTGATGGGATTGTTTTTCATGCTACTTGACTGATTTAAATACAATAACTTTTATCAGTTTATCAACTCCAGAGAATATGAAATAGGCAGCAGGATCGTCCTGAATGAAGCATTATAAATGTGATCTTTCTTTCTGTTCCAGTATCAAATTATATCCTGCTATGTATTGCACCACTGGGGCAATGAGAAATCTGCTGGAACTGTTGACAATTTCTGCAAGGCAGATTGGTGTATGGGCTTTGCAGAAATGTGGGGGGGAAAAAAAAAAAGCTCTTGGTTTTATTGGCTTTTCTGTTTGTTTTTCATGTGAGGAAAGTAAAAGAAAAACTCTTTGAGAGTCATTGGAAAGAGAGGGTGTTTGACTGAGAGGTGCAGGCTGATAGGCTAAATGTAAAACTAATTGCGGACTCCTCTTGGAGCGTGATGGGTGTTCCACAAGCACAGTGTTGCCTCTGAAAGTGCCTGGGCCTTTTCTTTGTGGGAAAAACCCTTCCACTCAGGAGCACACGTTCCTGCTCTGGCTGGGCCTGTGCTCCCTCCCAGCTGCTGCACCAGACTTCAGCTGCAGTCCAGGTCATTGCTTGGCAATTTCAGTGTGCCAACATCACCAGCTAATGATTTGGCCATTCTTGAGCTGACTTCCGTTATTGAGTTAGCAATTGCTTGGGAACACTTTTAACCTAATACACGTAAACTATTACTTAGACTGGAGTTATTATAAAAGTAACACATATGTCAGTGTTTAGGAAAACCATAGCAACACTGTAATAATAAATAGGAGCAGGCCTGATGGTGGTGTCAGCCCAAGGCTGGAAAGGAAGTAGTGAATTCTAAAGATTTAACCTGCATTTTAGTTTCTGACTGCTACCTGGATTTGCAGGGTAACACTGTTTTACCTGCTTGGGTGTTACAAGGAAAGCCATGTCAATATCTGTGTGGCATTTTTGAATGTATATGTATACATTCTTTACTGAATGCCATATATTTCTTCTTCAGTTTACAGGACACTGTTAAGCCATTGGAGAGATAATGAATCCATTAATATAGTGATGAAAAACTTACTGTTTACTCTTGCTGGTATTTTTTTTTCTGAAATAAGATGATGTGCTGAAAATAAAATGATTTTTTTAATTCAATAGTAGCACTGTTTTGGTGGAGATAACGTACCTGAACAATGCTTTTCTTCCTTAAGTGTTTATGCGTTGCCAATTAAGCCGATTACAGAAAGGACATGCAACAGATGAGTGGTTTCAACTCAGTTCCCATGTACCATTAAAGGGTATTGAGCCAGGATCTTTGCGTGTTCGAGCACGATACTCCATGGAGAAGATCATGCCAGAAGAAGAGTACAATGAGTTTAAAGAGGTATGAACTTAAGTTTAAGCATCCGTGGTTTATCTGTCAAAACTAATTTTTTTCATTGCTTGAGAGGGATCTCAGTAACACTGGTTGATGGAATCAAATAATATTTTTAAGTGACAGCTATGTATATATTGATATATAATATGATATTTTTCCAAAGCTGTTATGTGTAAGGAGAAGCTTCTGAATGTTGTAAAATTGTTTTTCTTTCAGCTTATACTCCAGAAAGAACTTCATGTAGTCTATGCCTTATCACATGTTTGTGGACAGGATAGAACACTGTTGGCTGGCATTTTACTGAAGATTTTTCTTCATGAAAAGCTTGAGTCCTTGTTGTTACGAACACTAAATGACAGGGAGATAAGCATGGAAGGTACTGCACTAAAGCACGGGAAAGTTCACTGGAATTCTGGGCAGGTGGGGAGGAAAGGGTTTTGGTGCTATCTTTTTTTTCTCCTCCTTTAGTTGCAGCTTATGTCAAAGAGTAAACATGTTCTTCCTCTCTTTTTGATGTCTCTTTTTCTCAGTTTTTCTCTTCCCAATTTCTTTTTTCAGATGAAGCTACTACCTTGTTCCGTGCCACCACTTTAGCAAGCACGCTTATGGAGCAGTATATGAAAGCCACAGCAACAAGTTTTGTTCATCATGCGCTGAAAGACTCCATATTAAAGATAATGGAGAGCAAGCAGTCCTGTGAGGTGATACTTTGAACTGTGCTTTTACACATTTTGGTTTGTTGACACAATAATCTATTGGTTGTTAAGTGTTATAGTTACATTAAATATTAGTTTTAGAGACATTTGATAATCTCTTAGAACTAGACTTTTTACATCAGAAATACAGGAACTGAATTCATTAGGAGTTGTTTTTATATTTTTTTTCCTGGATTTTGGCTTCCAACAATATTCATAGTAGAACTTACTAAGTATTTTAATCAAAACTTCTTTTAATTATTTAGCAGTTGGAGGCATTCTGTAGCTGTTGCTGAATGTCCTAATCTAAGTAACTCTTACTAAACCCAAGATATTGTAGAAGTCAAGGTCTGAACTTCTGTTTTAATTTTAAAATTCCTGATATTGATTGGTTGCTACTGGTCCTGAAACTCTTTTTAAAATGACCCTCCTAACTCCTGTGTTGCACTTCAACTTCACTGTGGAAAGGATGGGAGTCATCAGAAATTTGGATTGAGAGAGACAAAAAAGTTGCCCAGATGAAAAGTGGTGAATATCCAAGCTGTTAAATGCCAGATATGTATATTAGAACTTAAAACTGTTGCTTCACATTTCCTGACAAGCCACTGAAACTGGCTTGAGTTCTGTAAGAGACTTGTACAGCAGCAGAATATTTAATTTGCTTTGAAATAGTATTCAGTGTGTAATACTAAGAAACTATATATATGTAGTTGTAGATAGAAGAAACCTAATCTTCTTTTTCTGTTTTAGTTAAATCCCTCAAAGTTAGAAAAAAATGAAGATGTAAACACTAATTTGGCACATCTACTCGGTATACTTTCAGAATTGGTGGAGAAAATATTCATGGCTGCAGAGATACTGCCCCCGTAAGTTTGCACTTTTCTGTTCAGATTTATATTTGAAAACTCCTGTTTCTGTGTATTTCGTTGCACCTTAAAATGATGTTCTTACTGATTTATCTTAGGGTTGCTGAATAGACACAGAGGAATATAGATAGGGGGGAAAACAACACTTCTGGGAATTAATAGTGTTTTACAAAGCCTCTGACTGGCACACTTGGTTTTCTTCTAAAGGAGAAGCTACTAGACCCAAGAGATAGGGGAAAAAAATAGTAATAAAGTAATTAATCTCATATTTTTTACAAAAAGGTAGAAGACAGTGGTAGTTAGCAGACAATGACACGTATTTGTCAGTCCTCCTCCTCTGAGAAAGAGATGGAGAATTGTTAACAGCACATTAAAAATACAGGTAGGTAGTAACAGTGATACCATGCCGTGCCTGTTTGTGTCTGCTAGGGAAATGCAGACGTCGTTTTTCCCCGCTTCTTTTAATTGCTAAAGTAACTTGTTTTCGTACCTCAGATTTGAATAATCTAGTAAAAACTGGATAGTACAGTTTCTGTTCGTAGTGTCATTTGCTTTTAAAGTGTACGAACGCCTCACTTTTGAGGCATTCGAGTAGCATGGAGGTTTCTTTTGTATTAGTGCTGGCAAGGTGAGCACTGAAAATTGCACTCTTTTTAAGTATATGATGCAGTGATCAACATTTTCTGAAATTCACCACAAATTTCCTGGGTTTTTTTTAGTCTCTGCAGCTCCTCTATCAATTTTTCACTTACTTCANTCCTGGGTTTTTTTTGGTTTTGGTTTGTTTTTTTTTTTTTAATGGGAGAAGACTGTTGCTGTGGTGCTTAACTTTTTTAGCTTTTTTCACTATGCGTCACGTATGGAAAGAGTTTTTGTTAAGGGAGAAACTGGAAGTAAAATCAACCATCAAATTGGTCTTTTTTCAAAAAGGAAATACTACTTAAGGAAGCAGTTACAAAACATTTAATGCACATCTGAATGATCACAGAATTGCACATGGGTTTTCCTTGTCATTTATAAATTTACTTTTTAAAACAAACTTTTAAAATAGAATTTTTATAAATGTGTTAACTTTAACTGAGAGTTAATTTATAATTTAATGATTTCTCTAAGTTACTGATGTAAAGTTGATAATAGTTCTGCATCAAGTCAGAGGTTGGTCTAGGTCCTTTCTGACCAGCTTTTTTGATTCTGTAAGTTTAATGGAATGAGTAATTAGCTACTCTTTCTGCAGTACGTTGAGGTATATTTATGGGTGCCTACAGAAGTCTGTTCAAAACAAATGGCCAGCTAATACTACCATGAGAACCAGAGTTGTTAGGTAAGTTCCTTGTCAACCTTATTCTGGAAATATTTCTTTCAAGCCTCGTTAAAGACATACTTCAGTGTGCTTATCTATGTTTCTTTCAGTGACAAAACTATGTACTTACACAGGTTACTGCAGTGTTTAAGATATTTATGATGATGAAGCACAATGTTCCAATTAAAGATTGAGCTTGCTGGATTCTTGGTCTTGTTCTTAGAGCCTTGCCAGAATAAAATGATGTAGTATAGAGGTCAGTATAGCTTTACTTAATGGTTTTAACTTCGAATTTACAGTACTACAGCCCAATCGTGTTGAAATATATTCTAGAGCTCCACTGAAAATGTTGCTGAAGGGTTCTTCTGAACTCACACCAGCCACCAAAACTCCAATCTGCATTACTAAACCAGTGCAGTACAAAAGTTCTAACTGTTCATTGCCAGGGCAGGTCAAACAAAAACCTTTGACAAAGCTGCGGTCTTGACACTTGTTCTAAACAGGATTTTAAGGATATCAGGGCCACGGCTTTCCTTTTTGTGGTGTCAGGCAGTTGTATGGTTAGGAGAGGTTAATCTCCCGTGGAGGGATCTTTCAGAGGATTTGTCTTTGGCTTTCATGTATCATTTTGACACCAGAAGCTTTGTGTGTTCCGTACCGTGAAGCAGCGTTGTCTTCAAATGGAGACGACTACTACTCTTGAGAGCTCCTTGTACTCTTGAGTGGCTAAGTTGCTGGAAGGCTGTAAAGCTCAGTAGTGAATTCTGTATCTTTTACTGTTCCTCCCCAGCTCCAAAGAGGACCATGTGGCCTTCCTTAGTGGACACACAGCTCACTTTCAGACTTTTCCCAGTGGTCTCCACTGGATGCTAAAAATACTTGATCACTTGCTTTTATGGTGTTCCATTTTCACAAGTGGATACTAGAGATTTCTCTCTAGAGAGCAGTTTCGCAGCCTTCAGTGATTATTACCTTTCATTGCACTATTTTTAGTTTAAGAATGATTAAATATTCACATCCAGTTTTTTGGTATCTGGGTATCTTTGTTATTGTATCAGTCAGAATGTGCTACCATTTCTCTCTGGTTTAAAACTTCCATGTAGCTATTTGCTCATTCCTCATATAGGTAGATTGACAAACGTAAGAAGCATCAGATCTTCCCCATCAGCAGGGTCTCTGCTAGATGTGTACCTTGTTGGTCTTCAACTTTGGGCACTTTAAAAGAGGGACTGGTGTATGTGCCATGACTTCAGAATTAATTACTTACTCGTAGCTTTAAATTCTCACCACAGCAAGTATTTTAGCCCAACGTCTGGCCAAGAACTGTTTTCTTACCAGCCCTTAACTTCTGTTTCTTAGAGGGATAAGACACATCCGTAACGGAACATACTAGGTGTCTTGGACTTAGAGAAGGTGCATCAACCTCACTGCTGTTTGTCACCTAAAAGAAATGTGGACATTTCCATAACTGTGTACTTTACAACAGGCAAGGTGAAATCCAGCCTGCCGGTGGTGTCCAAGGACAAAACTACAGATGTTTTAGATTTATTTAATTGGTTTGTATGTCACTTCATTGTACAGCAATTAGCTGAAGTTGAGGTTAACCTGAGGGGATGGTTTTTTACCTCCGGTATTAACAGGAAGATAGATTTTTGTCATGCTGCTGAAGCCTTTTCTGGGTTCCTTTTGGATGAATTCCTAGTTCCCGCAGTTAGAACAGAGCGCTCTTTTTTCCAGCTTTTTAAACGGCAGCAGCTCTTTCATGGTGGAAAGTAGCAGATCCCTTACTATTTTTCTACTGAAGTGTACTATCATCAGGATAATGGATCAGCTGAAGCTGATCTAAAGGTGTGTTCTGCCAAGAGAGGATCCTTTTGCCCATCCACTCCTGTGCTCCAGCTTACAGTGGCTTGGGGAAGTGGGTGGCTGTGGGGTGGATGACTTTCAGCAGAAAGTGGAGAACTTTTGGGAGGTCAGAGACCAAGGGCGACCCCTTTTTGAGGCCAGTATGGTCTGGGATTGACTTCATTATTACTTGGCAATTAATTTCTTCCTACACGATTTCGACAGCTCACCTTTACTGGGAAATCAATGTGCCTCTTCTTTCAGATTTCATTGCAGTTCATGGAATCGTAGCATGATGATCTTAATTTATATTTTTACAGAGCAAAGGCTAGTTGCTTGGTGTTTATCTCCACAAGATCCCACATTAACTTTATTCCTGAAGGACTACACAATTTTACATTAATTTTCTAATGGTTTTGAACAAAATACAATTTTCTTTACATTTCAGTGGCTTTGTTTTTCTTCGACTGATTTGTCCTGCTATCCTGAACCCAAGGATGTTTAATATCATCTCAGGTGACTATGTGCTTCAGATTGAATCTATATTTTATGCAGCAGGAGACATGTAATCACTGTAGTGTCTAATGTAGCAAAAGAGGAAGTTTTTTTGAATGCTGAGTTTGAAGTCAAGTTATCCACCTATTTTGGCTGACTTCTACTTAGGACATAATGCTTTTCACCCTCAGAGGCTTGATTGTGGATATCCCCAATGTAATTTTGAAGTCCAAAAAACCATGCATTACGATATTTAATAATAAAATTTTGAGTTAAGCCTAGCATTGTTTAATTCTTAATTTTAGCAGTGTGAAAAAGGTAATTATGGGAAGTTCAGGTGTCACTTTCAATACAGCGCAATGCCAGAGTTAGTAGCTGAATGCAGTGGTACCTAGGAAATGAACAAGATGTATGAAGGTGATAGGTGTCTGCAGAGCTTGGAATATATTTGTGCACCTAGAAAGCTATTCTCGAACAGTTTGTTTGACTGTCCTGCTTCCAGCTTCCAGCCATTAGAGTGGTGTTTTGACTCATTACATACAGTTGATCTTAAATACAGAATCTTGAGAGAGAGATGGCCTCCAGAAAGGGTGGAGAAATAGGAAATACAGGAGAAAATAAAAAATCTGGTTCCGAAAAGCTTTTTGTCCTTATTCATAGACAGTTTTTAAGACAATGTGGCATGTTTTCTACCATCAGTCTTTAAACTGCACTAAATGAGAAGGACTGTGTCAAACAGAAAGTTCCATTCTCTCACACAGTAATCATTTCTGTACGTGCTTTGAAGAAAGCATTTGAGAAACATGGCCTGGAACAAGTGATAATTTCTTTGGCATTTTATTATCCTTGGGTAGTTTGCAAATTAGGTACCACCTAACTTAGGTTGCACTGTGACTGCAGGTGTAAAGAACTACTTAAAAATTTGAGCAATGCCTTTTAAGCTTGTCCATTACTATCCTGCTGAGTTACCTCCAGCTAGTATTCTTGACTACTGTTAAGGCAAACTTAGGGACCGTACAACCCTATAACCCTGTCAGTGGAATGCTTTCAACCCGGCCATTTACCTTAACTGGAGAGAAAAGTAATTTTGTGGGATACTGCTGGGTAACATCACTTGTTGGAAAAGGAAGTTCTGACTGACTTAGGTGGTTAATGTGAAGTGTTTATAGTCACAGTGATTACAGACTACAGTTTCATAGAAATACAGGGCAGGATTGCACGTAACGTTCACTATCTTTTCCTGCTGCCAGTAACTTAAAAGTATAACTTTTGTCAGTGCCCACTTATCTGGATATAACCAAATAAGGAAAATGTAAACTTTTTTTTTTAAATTTCAAAGGTAAATGTTTTAACAAGTAATCCTCCTTTCCACAAAACCACTCAAGTTTTGAGCAAATGGTTATTATTTCACCTAACTCTTAATAACACTTATTTTGCCTTCTTGTTCTGTGTGCTACTAGTGCAGAAAATCAGATGATCAGATTAACATGGCTTTTGGACATTACAAAAGCAGTATATTTTACTTTACCAAGTGACATCTTTCACATGCAGTTGTTTTATATTAAAAAAAACTCCATTAAAAATATGAATGGGAGAAGTATTTATTTTCATGTGGCTGCTGTTAATTTTAAATGGAATGGCCAGTGACTCTCTACTTTGCATTCCTGCCAGATTCTCCTTCCCCCACTGCTGCAAGAACACTGACGCTGGTCGCCAAGTCTGTGCAGAATTTAGCAAATCTGGTTGAATTTGGAGCCAAGGTGAATATAATTTTACACACAGAGAACAATCTAGAACTGTGTTTCCAGTACACTTTTCACATGTTCCTGTGTAATGCGTGCAAAAAAACCTGTTGAAATTTTCTCATACAGAACCTGTGAGTTTCTATTCCTCCTCCACTTTGACCCTGCATTTATCACCTGTTACATTGGTGTTTTCTGTGGTAGAGCACTTCAAAGCTCTCCTCTTTATACTGTCATACTGCCAGACATAATGGAAACTGCAAGTCAAGTTTACCTATTGCACTAAAAAGCCCAAGCTTTCAATAAAGTTTCTGTTAAAACACTAAGAGAATGCCAGCAGTAACTGGTCTCAGTTTCCAGGCTGAAACATTGCTAAAAATAAATCTGTGGACTTAAGCATAATTAACATGACTTCAGGCTGGCATTAGAAAGTTGTTTCTCTGACACCCACAACTTGGAATGTAAGAGTTAATGACAAAACAGGAAAGAAGGCACTTATTCGTGATGATACCTCTGAACATAGAGCATCTGTTCACTGCAAACATGTATTCAGAGACACTCATCTTAATGCAAATTCCTATCTCTATGCATGTGTAAGAAAAATTCTGAATCACAGATTCTCAATCTTCTGAATACAAGAAAACACCAAATTTGGTAGTCTTTTGACTGGCCGCACATCAGACATTAGAAATTCACTTGAAAAAAGATCATATTCCAATTTACATACTTGTTTTGCACTGTCATTTGCCTGACTGCACTGTGCTTGCCTCAGCTGTGACAATTACCTTGGCACTGATTTGTTAATGGATACTTTTTAAAATTACTAGGAGCCATACATGGAAGGGGTAAATCCATTCATCAAAAGCAACAAACATCGCATGATCATGTTCTTGGATGAACTTGGGGTAAGTGGTTAAAAAAAAATATTTGCTGAAGTTACATAGCAGGATTGTAAATTAAAATTCTTTACACCTCTTATTAACTAGCTCAACAATGCATCAGCTCCCACATAATTCTGAATGCTTTTATCTGAGTACATTTTTTAATAGATATTTAGAAATTGCTGGTCTGCCATACGGAGTTAATTAACACCATCAAGTATCTTCGTAGACTTTATTAATTTAGTGCCTCTGTAAATGTGAGAAGCTGAAGTAGATTTTATAGCTATGAGATTAGGAATTTTGGGAATAAATACAAACGTTTCAAAAACATGTTTTTAAACCATTAAGTTTTTATATATAACTTGTCATATGGTTTTGACCAGAGACTGAAATTAATTTTTGCTTTAAAAAATATTAGGTTGAATTTCAGTTAGCACTGGCAAAAGCTTCACTGAAAGTGAACTGCTGTCACTGTGTCCTTTTAAAGTGTGACTGTTTTGTGTCTGTGATAGCTGTAACGGGATTTATGTCACCATGTTTTATATATGTATTTTAAATCCAATAATTGCTTTTAAAAAGAGATGAAAAAAATGTGCTAAGCATCCTGAATTAATCCTTTGAAAGTGACCTAGAAGACATCTCAGAATACTTTGATCAAATGTAAAAAACAAGTGTGGCATTTGAGTATGTTCCAGATGTCATCCTTTTCTGATTAAATTGCAACTTCTGCATATTATGATACATCAGTTTTCTTAAAAGGACAGATTTTACATGAGGTCTCTGATAACTGTTGGTTTAAAAATACCTGTTGCATTAATCTGCTGTTTTAAATGCAGCATTATTGGTTTATGATCAGTTTAATGAATTACTTGATAGGTAACAGCAGATTTTGCTGAATTTTGTTGCTTTTGTCTCATTTAGATGAAAAAAAGCTCCTAGGGGATGGATTCCTCCCTTCATTTAGAGATTTTGAGTCACCATATGCTGTAGGTTTCTGGTCAGCTCAAAGGTAGTAGAGCAATACCAGATCTTGTAGTAAGAATCCTCCTAGCATTAGAAAGCGCAGTATAATCACAAAACACGTGCCTGTGAAAATAAACAATTAATTCATACCAGAAAGATGGACTGGAGCTGGAAAGACCAAAATTGGTCTTGGTGTACCCTAAATGTGCTGTCTTCTCTTTTGTTGAAGAATGTTCCTGAGCTTCCAGACACTGCTGAGCACTCTCGAACTGACCTCTCCCGTGACCTGGCGGCCTTGCATGAGATCTGTGTGGCACACTCAGATGAACTCCGGACGCTCAGCAACGAGCGAGGGGTGATGCAGGTGAGTCAACACAAACAAATCACAGGTAGGGGTGCTGTGTCCTGGGTTACTCCTCAGTACTGGGGTTCTTTTGTAGTATTCCTGTAGCAGCGTGACTGACGTCGTATTTCACCAGGAGGTTATTAGCTGTGAAGGAAATACTTAATCCATAGTTTTGTTTCTTCATGCGACAAAACCAAGAAGGTTTGGGGGTTTTTTTTTAAGTTTCCAGAGGAAGCCTTAAACCCACAAAATTACTGTCTCCTGACAGACTCTCTAGGTCTTAGTTTTCAGATCTGGATTTTTTTTCAGTTGAGAACTAAATTCACTTTCTTTAGCTTTCTATTAATACCTCATTTCTGCTTCCTAGTTTGCCAGTACACTTGTATGCTTGGCAAACTCTGCTGGCAAACTGTAGCAGTGTGTTAGCTATACACTTTCTCTGCCTTCCTGTTCACCACAAAGCAGCAAGAAGATCCATGGGAGGAGAAGCAAAGTCTGTAACATTGTTTTAAGATGACCCTTATTGACTAGGGAATCAGACATTTTCTCTTTTTAGTAATATATTTAAGCTACTGAGTCGCAGGTCTGAAAGGCTGATGCTGAAAATGCTGCTCAGGGAGGACTTCTCTGTCTCCAGTAGCTAACACGTGGTTTGACCAACTCCTTCTCTTTTACAGCACGTTCTTAAGAAGCTTTTGGCCATTACTGAACTGCTACAACAAAAACAAAATCAGTATTCGGTGTCGAACAATGTCAGGTAGCAGCCCTCTACCTGAATTCTGCATGGATCCGGCATGTCTAACATGGCAACTCACACAAGTATCACTTTTTTTGCTCTTGCCAAAAATAGCGCACCCTGTCACATTCCCAGTGATGTGTGAACTATGCAAAAAGAAGACAAAGATCCTGTTGGTGAATGATTGTACCAGCAGCTTTTTTTAAGCTATCTGTGCAGGACATTTGCACTTTTTTTTTTTTTTCCACTTGGAAACAGTTTTCACAACCTCTGAGCCTTGGTGTACAGTTCACCTTCCTCCGCAGAGAAAATGCTGTGACTGTGTCTAGGACTTTGAAATTTTCAGCACCTCCGATTGCCAAAGTTTTTGCTGTCTGGTTGGAAAGGAATTATCAACTGACATAAGAAGAAAGGTGGTATTCTGACAGCCACCTATAACTGGATAACATTTCTTACTGTAATTTCTGACTGGTTACAATAATTATGACTTTTGACTGTTTCAACCACTTTTAACTTGTATTTACAGTTTCCAGAATTTGATGTTATGGTAGGAACAACCTTTACTGTACACTTTTTATACCATGCTGTTTCTCTTGCTGGAATTATGCTGAAAGAGAATATGCAGAATGGGTCTTGTCAGCTTTATTTTTTTGATGTGCCACTGATTCAGTCTGAATAGTTCTTCCATCAAGAACTGTATATCCAGATAAATCACAATGCTTTTGTAAAATGTTTACAACAGTAAATAATTTGAATTCAGTAAATTTATTGATCATTGTATCAGACATGCATGCATTCATTAAACCATTTTATAAAATAGGTAGTGTTTGGTCTTTTTAGTGAAATAATAAGTTTTCAAAATAAATCAAGCTCCCTATCCCTAACTCTGTGGAAGTTTTTACAGTGTCTGCACCGGTGGTGTACTTTGTGAACACTGCAATGTGTCACTTTTTGAGCATGAGTCCTCAGCCAGCATTACCTTGTCCATATGCCTTAAGTTGTACGTTACTGGGTGGAAAAGTAGATGTTAAAACACCTTGGGGGGGTTGAGATTTAATAAAAAGAAATTCTTCCCTGTGAGGGGGCTGAGGCACTGGCACAGTGCCAGAGAAGCCAGGGATGCTCCAATCCCGGGAAGTGTTGAAGGTCAGGTGGCATGAGGCTTGGAGCGACTCGGTCTAGTGGAAGGTGTCCCTGCCCATCGCACTGCCACAAACTGTTTAAAAAAATGAAAAGTAAAATGTGCTGTTGCTTTAGAGGGTATTTCACCGTCACCATCTGTTACACTCTAGGCAGTGATCTAATAATAGGAAATAAAAGGATTCACTGACAAGACTAATGAGATAATCACTTAAATAAAATTATTTTATGAGTGAACACTGTTGTAAACCTTTACAACACCTACACTGTTTTTCCTGTCTATCAGAACTGCCAATTCACTGTCACATAAAATCAGAGACTTGACTTTCACACCTTTGCTGTAGTAGTATTGTAGTGGCTCTTGCTGTGTTAGCCCTGGTGTCCAGCTGGACCAGCTTCTTGAAGCTGAGAGCTCCCAAATATCACACGTATGGCACTGGGCAGACACTTGTGATGCTCTCCCATAGTGACAATACACTTGTTTGCAAGACCTTGTTACTAGAGAAGTCTTTTCTTAAAGTGTCCCATAACCCTGTCAAGCCTGTATTAAACTGCACCTCAGAGGAGTAAGTAATTAACCTTTCATTCTGTCCGACTTAGATCTTTAACAGAGTGTATAAAAGGGATTATTTTGTGGATTTAGTTGCTTGGGTATAGGCAATATAACATGGTAAAAATACAGACTGGAAGACAGAGCTGCCTAGCTAATTTACCTGTTAACACAAAATGCAGCAGAGAGAACAAAACTGGGGAACACCTAAAGCTGCATTTAGGTGTGTGTATTGTAGAGCTCTTAACAAGATGTATGAAACGGAAATAAATCAGCTGCTGCTCTAACACTACACTGCAGCCACATCAAACTTTTTCTGAAGGGCCAGTTTTCCTGAAGCAAGTCATTCTTGCTAGTGTTGGACCTGTAATGGGTTGAGGGTTTAATGGAACCACAACTCATTCTTTTAGGAAAGTAAGGCTTTACTGCGAAGGTGAGAACTAACAGCACAAAGACCTTGTGACACAAAATAAGGAACCTATGACAGGCAGAGTCACACCTGACACCAGAGAGCAGTTCCTACGGTGGTAGGAGTCCATCTTCCTTCAAAGTAGTGCCGAATCCACAGGATCATCATCAGTCCACTCTTCCTAATGGAAGGGAAAAACACAACACCTTGAGTAACATTTGTACGTGGTGTGGTGTGGTGTGCTCCTTATGGTCTGGATTTAAGAACTCAACAGAAAGATTCCATGAACCTTCGAAGACTAAAAAAATATTTTAACTTGGGGCAATTCAGGCCTTTAACCTTAAAGCTACTTATCCATACCTATGCCTAGAGTCATGTTAGCAGCCCCTTTCCAGCACCTGAGATAAAGAAGCATGAGCTCTATTTTCTATAACAATGTAGAAATTCCAAAACAGCTCATACTGCAACTTGTACTAATGTCTTGTGCGTTTCATGGCTTTGTCACCTTGGCAGCTGAGTCACCTGTGCTCAGCCATTACCTTGTATGTTTTATCTATCATTTCAAACTCGTGAGCTTGCCATACCAGTTCTGGCTTTCCTACTGATATTAACCTTCAGCTGCAAACAATTAAATCCAGAAACATCTCAGAAACAGATCAGAATCGACTGTGCACTTGTAGACTACAGTCTAATATCGGCTAACTACAGGATTAATGAAGCGTCAAGGTATGAGCAGTTTGCACACTCAGTAAGCATTCAAAAAGTTTAGCACACTTTCTCCTTTATGTCCTGGCCAGCTCAGCTCTGATCTTTCATGTGATAATTACTCAGAAGTGAAATTACACAAGCAGAAACCCAGTTCAATACATCGATAATGAAAAAATCCTGAGTTTCGGGATGTTTGGAATTGTGCAAGAGTCTGTCCTGAAGTGCTATAGGCTACGTGAATTTATCCTATCGGGTTATTCCTTTGGAAAATAATTACAAATATGAATTAAAAAGAAGCTCCAAAATCAAAACTGCCTCAAACCATAGGAGAGTAACTAATACAAATTCAGCTGGGGCAGGGAACAAGTGAAACCTCCAAAGCTCATATGGAGCTGTTTTCTAAGCCATTCTGTCATAAAGTGAAAAGTTTTTCAAGTGCCTGTTTTATGGAGGTGCCAGTTTTGATATACTTTTCAAGACTGGCATTTGGAAAAAAACACTAAACACAAGGTTTTGCAGCAATAAAGTTATAAAATAAGTTTGAAGTTCCACATTTTGTTAGAAGATAGCTTCAATGCCAATTTTATTATAATCTCAAATAATTTTTAGATTCTAATTTGACACTATAGCATCAATCTACTATGATAATCTCTAATAGCAAAAGACACAAATCTTGTCTTTTATCTTCATATTTTGACAGGTGACCCTCTTCAGATGTTAGCATGTTTTTCTAAATGCCATAGTCAGTGCCTCTTAGACTACCGGTATCCAGTGTCTTTAGTATCAAGATGAGTCCAGTTAAAAAGGGTTCTTCACCTCCGCCTGCATGGACTCTCTCCAGCTTCCTGTCCGTATTACAAACAAAAGCTCTGGAAGGAGTTTGTCTCAGATGTGAAGGACAACCTTAAACTGATGAGGGCAACTCAACAAATGAAAACAGTATTATCTCCACCTTAGTTATACCTGCTCTTATAAACCAAAGTACTAGCTGTAATTCATACAGCCTTGTTAGCAAATTGTCTGACATAAATTTAGTCCAGCACTCTATACTGCTTTGAGCAAGAAACCAAATAAATTAAATAAAAACTTTCAAAACCCAAGAAACAGCAGGAAGGATGGTCTGCGTGTTCATTGCCCTCTCCACAAAAGACAGGGGTGTTCAAGAACACTTTCAAGTGCAGGTGAGTATGAAATCTGGCTCATTTAAAATGAAAAAAAAAGTTGAAAAAGGTTCAGTCTGAGCAACAATTAAAATTATATTACAGATGTGTAAGTTTATCTCAGTAACTGTGTCACTTTTGTCCTGGCATTTAAGGGTGAAAAAACCAGGAAAAACTCATACAATAGGTTTACTGACCTCATCCATTTTACACTTCTTTGTGACATACTCATCATCTTCGTAGCCTTTCCTCTTCTTCCTAACCAAGAAGAAAAGTGAAATGCTTATGTATTTTTAAAAGTTAAGACTCTCTTTATTTTCACCCCAGGATTAGATTACGGACATACCTGTTCCATAAGAAAACTACCAAAGCCTCAGCATGCAGCTTGCTGGAAGTTCAGAGTGTATAGTGAAGTGAAATGGGCAGAAAAGAAAAATCAGGAAGTCCTTTGCCATCCATATAATTCTTAAGAAAACATTAAGCCTTTACAACATTCTTGTTTTAATCACCCGATTTTAAAGCCCTTAGTTCTCATAACATACAATATCAAGTGGCCACACCTTAGAAGCCACCCAGTATTCCAGTTTTGTGTTACAAAATAATCAGCTTGCAGTGCAAATCAGCACAAAACAACCTATTTATATATTACTGAAAACACTACTTTGAGTCTTGGATCTCCGCTTCCAGGAGATACTCCTAGCAAGCAGGCAAACACTGTGTGCACATCTAAGGGTTTTCATTTCTCATCACTCACACAGGTAAGCAAATATTAATGTTCCTATGCCAATAAAAAAGGCCGAAGTTTAACACATCCAAGATCTACTTACGGGTTTGTATTAAATGAAAGCTCCAAGCTGTGACACTTCTCTAGCTTCTGTTTTAGAGCAGCAACCTCTTCAGGCCTCGGAAGTTCGTATCGCTTTATGAGATTTTTCATGCCTAAAATGGCAACAACACAGATCTAAGCACACGGGTAATTTCTGCTCTGCCTTCTTGTGTTGGGTCTGCATGGCAAGATATTGTCAGTGCGGGGGCTACAGGGGTGGCTTCTGAGAGAAGCTGCCAGAGGCTCCCCCCACGCACAACAGAGGCAATGCCACACGGCTCCAAGAGGTATCCACCACTGGCCAAGGCCAAGCCTATTAAGTGACAGTGGATGTGCCCCTGTGTTAACAGATTTAAAGGAAAAAACCCAAACCCTGGTGCAACACCAAGTGCTGCTGGAAAGAGTAATGAGGATATATGAGAACGGCCCAGTGAGGAAGGGGAGAAAGGAGGTGCTCCAGGCACTGAAACAGATTCCCCTGCAGCTCCGGGTGCAGGCCATGGTGAAGCAGCTGTGCCCCTGCCTGGAGGTCATCGGGAGCGTGGAGTGTGCAGATGTACGTGCAGCCTGTAGAGGAGGCGACTTTGGAGCAGGTGGATGTGCCCGAAGAAGGCT
>VZTA01012415.1:1863-37706 GCA_013398855.1 Mohoua ochrocephala | reverse complement strand
TAAAGTCACCCCAAGACACTCCCCTCTCCCAAACTGGTCCTGAGGGCCAGCGCTCTGCAGAAGAAATGGAGTTTCCACATGGTCCAAGATAATGAAGCATCAAATAAAAAACCCCCTCCTGGAGCAGCACGAAAATCTTGGCTTTGCTTCCAGCAGTAGCTGGGCCGTTGAGGAGCCCAGGTTGTCACTGAAGCCTCCACCATTTCTCTCATCTCCTCTGGTTCGGGTCCCCATTACTTCGGTTATATTATACGTCTTCCTTTTATTTTTTACATTTGCCACTTGTGATTATTACTCTGCAGCCCAAGAATGCCTGATATTCAGAGGCTCTTTGTTTCACTCTCATTATGCACACATATATGTTCAAGGTCGCCAGTTGGTCTATTATTCAAGTGGGCACTTTTTTTTTTTCCCTGTTTCATCCCTCCCTTTCCCCAAAGAGGCTCGGTTCAAGGTCTCGCATTCTCCGCTTTCTCCCTTAAGTTTTACCATTTCTTTTCCTTAGAAAAACATTTCCCCTTGCCTCCCATTCCCCGGTAGCTTCCATTCCATTCAATCCCTGCTAATATAGATATCCAAAAGCAGCCCAGGGCAGACCCCACGTCAGCTGCTGCTGCTGTTTTAAAAGAATCCAAGCAAGCTCTTCATTTCCTTCCACTCTCCAATGATTTCTTGAGTTGCAAACTGATGTACAAAGCGTTGTTGGAGGTGGCCAGGAGATTTCCAGAGCACTCGCAGAAGTGCTGACAAAATCCTGGGCTGCTCTGTGGGGATTTGGGTGATAACCACGAGGAATATGCTCATTCCTGCCATCAGACAGGAATTTTGGCCGCACTGCTGTCGTCCTCCTTGCAACAAGAGGTGAACCAGCAAGGGATCACCCAGCAGGCTCATTTTTAATTTTGGATGAACAAGAAAAAGATTGTTTTAGCCCCCTACAAACCTATTTGTTTGTCAAGTGACATCCCCCTCAACAAATCCCCCTGCACTATCAGTCCTCTCGCATTATCCAGGTGTTTTTATGTCTGTGCAGGGAAAAAAACCCGTGGAAAGGCTTTCTGAGCCCTCCAAGGAGGGGTCTCACTGCACCCACTCCCGGGAGTGAAGGTGCAGCTGGGATTCCACAGCACTGCCCTTTGAGACAACCGTCAAAACGAGGAAATTCAGGCTGATCCGCTTGGGATGGGAGTCACCAGAGCCGGCTGTGAGGCACCGAGGAGGAAACTGCAACTTCATGTGCAGGATAAAGCTCCTGCCCCAGGGAGAGGAGCCGGTTTGAGGAGGAGAAGCCTTCCCCAGGACAGGCACTGCTGCTGCTCAGGGGCTCTGTGCTGCTCCAGCAATGGCACAGCCTGGCTGGGAATCACAGGAGAATCCTGATAGCTCCAAAGAAAAGCTGCCAGGAAATAAAGAGGTGGGCAAAGCATTGACGGGAGCCAGTTGCACCTCATTAAGCAATCACAGAATCATGGAATGATTTGGGTTAGGAGGGACCTCAAAGCCCATCCAGTGCCACCCCCTGCCATGGGCAGGGACACCTTCCACTGTCCCAGGTTGCTCCAAGCCCCGTCCAGCCTGGCCTTGGACACTTCCAGGGATCCAGGGGCAGCCACAGCTTCTCTGGGCACCCTGTGCCAGGGCCTCCCCACCCTCACAGGGAAGGATTTCTTCCCAATATCCCATCTAACCCTGCCCTCTGGCAGTGGGAGGCCATTCCCCCTTTGGCCTCGCACTCCAGGCCCTCTGTCTCCATGTTTCCTGCAGCTCCTTCAGGCCCTGCAAGGCCACAATGAGGTCACCCCAGAGCTTCTCTTCTCCAGGCTGAACAATCCCAGCTCTCCCAGCCTTTCCTCCCAGCAGAGCTGCTCCATCCCTCTGCTCATCCTGGTGCCTCCTCTGGGCTCTCTCCAGCAGCTCCACGTCCTTCCCGTGCTGGGCCCCAGGGCTGGGGCAGCTCTGCAGGTGGGGTCTCACCTGAGCGGGGCACAGAGGCACAATCCCAACCCCTTCCCTGCTGCCCAGGCTGGGGATCAGCCCCGGATGCCCTGGGGTCAGGGCATGGGGAAGATCCCAGACCATGGGGAAGATCCCAGACCATGGGGAAGATGTGCAGAGGACACCCTGTATTTTTAAAGGTTTTTACACCATTTCCTTTCCTCAGGCTCAGCCCCACTGACCAGCTGTGTCACCTTTGTGGCACATAACCCAGAGAGCCAAATTTCATTTTCCATGGGGTCACCAGGAGCACTTCCTGAATATTGGAGACTTTGCTGAAGTCATGGAAGCAGGAGATGAAGTTTTCTCGGCACGTGGCTCCACCTGACACGAGAACCAGGCCAAGACAAGGAATATTCTGCCGTGTCTTATGCACATGGATGTTTTTTTCCATTTAGGAGCAGAAAGAGTTCATCTCCCATCCTCTATGCCGCAACATTTCTCAAGGCCCTCACGCCCCAGGTCACCCTCACCACTTGTTTTATTTATAATCTGCTCTGCCCCCTCTTTCTCTTCTTTTTCTGCTTTATTTTTTTGTTTCTTAAATATGTTTTATTTTTTTTTGTTTGCCAGGCTCAGTCACAGCACAAGGACATGGGGAAAGACATTCTTTCAATTCTTCGGGCATTGTGGCTGCCTGAAATGGGAAACAAGACAAAGCCAGAGAAGAAAAGCTTATTATGGGCAGCCTAGTTGGAAGAAAATGAATCACCCAAACAGATAGGTTTCAATGATCTCAGGCGAACTCCGCTCTTTATTCCGCACACCCGCGTCTAATTGTTCCAGAAAATGTTCATCTGCTTCATAATGACAGCAATAATGGAAGTTATGTGAAATAAGGAAAAAAAGTTTATTCAAGGGCCTGCTTCGCAAAGTACAGCCATAATGCACTTTCTTCTGGGGATTTAATAGAATTTCCTCTCAGAGAAATTGGATGGATAACAAGTAATTTTTTTTAATTTGAAGGCTGTGTGAGCTAGCAGAGTTTCTTGCCGTGAGAGAGGGCTCGTGGGGTGAAAGAATGGGGCAGGCTCCTGGTATTGGAGAAGGGACGGGGTGGGAAAACTCAACGGCGGCATTTGCCCTGCTGACAACCTGTCAGGGCCCCTCCTGCTCTGCCCAGCTTTTTTGGGGAATGGAAACATTCAAAGTTCCTCTTTGAATTTAGGACCTCGAGCCAGACCATGACTCAAAATCCCTCCCCAAGGACCAACCAGGCCACAGTGACCTCTTCATTTGGTGAAGGGTGGCGTAAGCAGGACACGTTTATGTGATTTCCTCGAAGAAAGGAAGAGCAGCAGGAATTCAGGCTGGGGGAATTTCATGGCAGGCTGGAGGAGACACCTGAATCAAGACAAGCCCAGAAGGAACAGCAGAAAAACCCCCGTGTCTGCAAGAAACAGGACAAAGGAGCTCACCGAGCTTCCTGAAAGGACCTCAAGACCTAAAGTGAAATGGGAGCAGCCACAATTTCCCTTGGGAACATCAGAGCACAGAGGGAGGGAGAGCACCAGAGTGCGTGGATTTGAGCTCACACTGCTGAAAATCTCCTCTTGGGCCTGCAAGTCCATCTGATGCTCCTCAGGTGCTGATGGTGCAGAAGGCAGAGCAGGATCCTCCTGGTACTGCAGCTCACTCAGGGTCATGGAATCCAGGAATGGTTGTGGTCGGAAGAGACCTCAAAGCTCATCCAGTCCCACCCCCTGCCATGGGCAGGGACACCTTCCACTAGCCCAGGGTGCTCCAAGCCCCGTCCAACCTGGCCTGGGACATTTCCAGGTATCCAGGGGCAGCCCCAGCTTCTCTGGGCACCCTGTGCCAGGGCCTCCCCTCCCTCGTGGTAAAAAACTTCTTCCTTACATCGAGTCTAAACCTCCCCTCTTTTAGTTCCAAACCATCACCCCTCATCATCCCAGGGCTCATCTGCTGGTGAAGCCCATCAGCTCCAAGACATGATGCAAAGTGTCCCTCTAACTTAAAATCCAGGCTCTCTCAACTCCGCCTCCAGTCCCTTTCTAAGGCTGGAAATAAAGATTTAGGCCGAGCTGGGCGCTCAGGAATATTTCTTGGAGCAGGGCAGCAAGGAGGTGAACGAGACACGGAGAAAGGCCCTCGTTTAAACTGAAGAGATGAGAAATTGTTCCCTGTGGGAAACGTGGCGAAGCACCCGGCTCGTCCCCGCGTTCCCGCCTGTCAAAGAGAACCGCGCCGCAGCTTTCCGAGGAGAACATTTTGACACGAGCTGGGGCAGGAGGCAGGGCTGGCAGGCAGGACGGCTCCCATCCCGCATCCTTGAGCCGCGGGGAAGGAAAGGCTCCATTCAATTCCGCAGGATCCTGAAGGACGTGACCAACTTCCAAAGCCATGAGTCATCCGAAGGGAGCCGGGCAGGAGGAGAACTCCTGCAATTCGAGCTGGAATTGTGTTCAAGTGCTTCAAGAGGCGAGGCCTGAGAAAACAGGCTGGCAGGTGCAATTTTCCCCCTGGAGAAATTATAAACCTCCTCTCATTGATTTATTTTAAGGGGAAGAAAGATTTCTACTCCGTAAGGTTTTCTTCTCTAAAGGACTCCCTGGGCTAGTCCTTGTCTTGATGTGAGGAGCAGTCAAGGAGGGAGACAGAGGATCTGCAGCAATAACGATTTGCAGAATTTAGGGCGTTCTGAAAGAGAGCAGGAGCAACCAGGAGACAAAAAAATTACATCCAGTGGGTGTCTTCCAGCTCAGTGGCATAAGTTGGCTTGGGGAGGTGACCCAGGTGCACGCCTGGACTCCCCAAAACCCATTCGCTGAGCAAACCTCCCCCAAATTCTATTCCAGCTGAATCAGGCATCGGCAAAGATGAGCCCAGTTCCTGATGGCAGGAGGCCGCTTCTTGCTGGAAAAGCACTTGGGAAGGACCAGAAGGAAGTGTCACACCTCTCATTTTCTCCACATCAGGGTTTTGTCTGACTGCACCTCTCTGTCCACCGTTCCCACACGCAGGACTTTTGAGGGAGACGCAATGAAGTTCTTTGGGGAAAGCTTCGCCTGGGAAAGTGGTTCAAAAGTATCTGAGGTTTATGTTTAAAGTTGTAATATTTTAGGTTTTATAAAGGCAGCGACCTGGGCTTTCCCAGGGAATTAACTGTGCAGCTTCCAGTGGCATTTCAAAGAACAATTCAGGAAATGAGCTCCTGATTTCCAGCATCATTTACAGACAAGCAAAAAGCACTTCCCTCCCCGCCCATAATTCCAATTCATTCCAAAAAGGTGTCTGTTGTCTAAATAAAGACCTTCTGTTTTAATTGGTGCCCAGTTTACCTTGGAGCGGGTGTCCCTGGAAGCATCCAGGACTAATCTGGAAGATCTCATCAGCAAAACGGTCATCCGAGGCCAGACACTTCACATAGCACCACCAAAGGCTGCTGAGCCTTTTATGTCAGTGGAAATTTAAGTTAAAAAAGGGTTTAACTCCCTTTTTGATTTTACTCACATGGAAAAACGAGAAGGAAGCACTTCCACAGCCACATTCCAGCTCAGCTCTGCCTCTGAAACTGCCTCCACAGGGATGGCTGCCCTGCTGATGAATTTTACCTCTGCATTTTGAGCCTTAGGTAGGTGAAAGGAAGGAATTCCCCACGTCACAGGCCCTGTGCAAGCCCTCGGCTCTTGGGAAAACTACAAATGCACAAAAGGTGCTAAGGAGCTCCATGACATATTAGCACTTCAGTAATCCTGGGATAATTAACTGGGCTTGCAGGGTGAGTTGTGTTACCATCAAGGAGGGCTTGAAATCACCCCAGGATCTTGAAGGGCTGAGGGCACCATGCAAAGTGGAGGAACAAGTCTAGAATTTGGGACTGGAAAGAGCTTTTTGTAATCTGAAAGTTCACCGAGTGAATCCCACCACAAAATCACCATGTGAGGACCAGGAAGGAGACGCACTTTGACGTGGAAGTCACTTGAGTGGAGAAAAGAGCAAGGAAGAACAAATACCCACCGGTCTTCATCATCAGGGCAGCAGAATCTCAGAGCCTGTAGCCAGCCCTGCTCAGTGCAGAACCCCTTTTCTCTCCCTTCCCACTTCAAATCTCACCCCAACTCCTCGGG
Source organism: Mohoua ochrocephala (assembly GCA_013398855.1). Taxonomy (NCBI): domain Eukaryota; kingdom Metazoa; phylum Chordata; class Aves; order Passeriformes; family Acanthizidae; genus Mohoua; species Mohoua ochrocephala. The sequence goes on along the minus strand of VZTA01012415.1, from coordinate 31,620 downwards.
GATATGAAAGAGGGACACAAAACATAAAGAAGCCTCTCCTCTCAGGGCACAGAGCAGAGACCACCTCCCTCCAGGAGGGATCCACCCAGCACTAAGAACATTCTCAGACTTCCAGAGACCTTTTTTTGAGTCCATCAGGCTCTTGGTGAACTCCCTTCATCTGTGCCAAGTAGGACCAGCTGTACCCTGCATCCTCCATCACACCCTTTGCTCAGCCCACGTCAGAGTCCCTTAAAGAGTGTCTACAAAAAAGCTGGAGAGAGACTTTGGACAAGAGGGATAGGATAAGGGCTTCCCACTGCCAGAGGGCAGGGTTAGATCGGATATTGGGGAGAAATTCTTCTCTGTGAGGGTGGTGGGGCCCTGGCACAGGTTGCCCAGAGAAGCTGTGGCTGCCCCTGGATCCCTGGAAGTGCCCAAGGCCAGGTTGGATGGGGCTTGGAGCACCCTGGGACAGTGGGAGGTGTCCCTGCCCATGGCAGGTAGTGGGACTGGATGGGCTTTGAGGTCCCTCCCAACTCAAAGAGTTTGATGATTCAACGATTCGCTGTGATGCAAAACTTTGCTTCCCCCTGAGATACAAACCAGGTGTTTGCCAAAGGGTTTTGATGTGCAAGATTGCTGAGGGAGGGGCTCAGGCATCCCTTCCAAGCCCGCTCCTATCCCTGCTAACGGATGGCGAGCGTTGCAACAAATCCCTTGCTGAACCGGGACTCGGATTTGACTTCTTTAGGCCATCCACGGGATTTGGCTTCTTTAGGCTGCTTTGACATCCTCCTGATGGGTCCTGATGGCTGCACGGATCCCACACTGCCCCAGCTCCCGGGGGCTCCCCATGCCCACAGCCACCACAGCCATTCCACACCCACCTCCCGCGGGGCTCTGGAAAGCCTTTCCAGGTGCATCCATGACTCTTTTTGTTTTTTCTCCACCTGGATTCCCCGGATCCGGGTGCAGGTGCTCGGGGCTGGTTTTTCTGGAGGTGACTCCCATTGTTCCTTCCCCCCACTGGCGCGGCCGGGCCGAACGCATGGAAGGTCAGTGAGAAATGAAGCTGCTTTTATCTGCCATCTCCCACCAGCCCTAAGCTGGGTCCCCTTTTTCACACTGAGGCCTAGCCAAGCATGAAGGAAAATAATTTTACCCAATCTCTCTGCTCTAACGCGCACCAACCCCCCCCGCCCTCCTCTTTTCCACAACTCCCCACCAATCTAAAGGAGAAAGAATTAGAAAAAAAAAAAAAGCCCTTTCCACAATGAAAGCACAGCCAGATAGAAATCTTGGTGAGGCACCACTCTAAATGTGACTGCAGCTTTCAGCCTGTCCTCACTCTCAAATATCGCCTGCCCCACTGTTTACTCTCCTGCTATAAAAGTAATAATAATAAAAAATAGTAACCTGGTGATTACTCGTGTTCCACATAATTGCAACAGGCAGAGGAGAGAGGAGTGATTAATTTGCCTTGTGAATTATGCATTATTTCCCCGGCTCCTTCCCCCCCCCCAGCCCAGCTCCCAGCACACTTCTCCGGAGCTTTATTATGTATATTTGTGGGATATTGTCACCTGTCCTGGCTCTGCTGGAGAGCTGCTGTCGGTGGTATCGGTGGAGGCTTGGTGTTTAATCCGCTATGAACACCCCGGGTTTGTTTTCCGCGGTCGCCGGAGGAGCGGGAGGAGCAAACCCAACCAAGCCAAGGCTGAGTGCTGGCCCGTGTAATTCCCGGCACCAGCTGCGGGATTTAGGGAGCCACAAAAAACTCGCACGAACGAGACAAAGGCGCTCCAGACACAGCAAGCAGGCTGCTCCCTGGGCTTTAAAATCCCGAGTGGAAGAGTCCCTTCGGCGCAGCCGAACACGGAACGCGCGCTCGCGTTTCCTTGCGGGAGCATCTCCATGGTTCCAGTGAACAATCCGCAGGCCTGATGCCCTGGGGAGTGGTGTTTTCCTCAAATCAGGGCATAAGCAACTCCACAGTGTTCAAAAAATAAGCAGATGTGGCGTCATAATTGAGTGGGAGTGGTGGTACTTGGTCAAAGGTGATGATCTGGAGGTGCTTTTCAGGCTCTGTGATGGTGTTTGGGTGCTCTTTGTGTCCCAGTAGATCCAGTTCAGGTTGGCAAAACTCACAGCCCTGCCCAGGTGTGCCTCTTTGGGTTGGTGACATGGAGCTCTTGGAGCAAGTCCAGAGAAGAGCCGTGAAGTTGCTGAGGGGACTGGAGCACCTCCGCTATGGAGTCGGGCTGGGAGAGCTGGGGCTGCTCAGCCTGGGGAAGAGAAGATTGTGTGAAGGCCTCACAGCACCTTCCAGGGTCTGAAGAGGCTACTGGGAAGCCAGAGAGGGACTTTTCATCAGGAAATGGAGTGACGGGACAAGGGGGAATGGCTTCCAGCTGAAATATATTGGTGAGATACGTGGAAGAATTTCTTCCCTAGGAAGGAGGTGAGGCCCTGGCACAGGGTGCCCAGAGAAGCTGTGACTGCCCCTGGATCCCTGGAAGTGCCCAAGGCCAGGTTGGACAGGGCTTGGAGCACCCTGGGACAGTGGAAGGTGTCCCTGCCCACGGCAGGGACAGGGACTGGATGGGCACTAAGGTCCCCCTCAACCCAAACTGTTCTGGGATTCCATGATCCTGCGCTCCAGCCCAAGCTGCAGGAGGGGTCTGGAGAATGAACACCACCCCCTTGGAGATGCACAGGTGCACCAGACACCAACTCTCTGCCTGTCAGGTGACCGTGGATGATCTTTCATCCGGGAACCCTTCATCCACTCCACGTCCATCATTCGAGGCCCTGAGCCAGCAGAGCACTTCCACATGTCCTTCCTTCCCTGCTTCTGCAGAGCTGCTCCCAGGCTCCAGAGTGAAGGTGGGTTTTCGTGATTCCATGATTCCACAATTCCATGAGCCAGGTAGTCACAACAAGCCTTTAGATCCCTTCCTGGGCTCCCTCAATCAGCAGAAGCACAGCCCACATGGCAGCACCAGCTCGTCAATCTACTGGGACACCATCTCCTGCCACCTGACTGCTGGGGCTCCCAGGAAAGGGGGATTCAGCCTCCAGGGAGGCATTCAGCAGGAAAAGCTGATGTCCCCCCAGTTTTGATCCCCAGGGTTGCCTGCTGAACTGTGTGGCAGAAATCTGCTGGGGCAAAGTCAGTCCCCCCACAATAATCCTGTGGCCACAGGTCCCAGCAGCCTCTCCTAATGGTGCTCAGGGGATGGTGGTGCTTCCCAGACATCTCCTTGCTCCTCCCGAGGAGAGGCTGGAGGGACAAGGCGTGGAAAGCACAAGTGAACCCCTCTCTAGATCTTCCTAAGGAGATTTTAGGAGCGATCACCTACTAAGGAGAGGCTGGATACAAATTTTCAGGGTCTAAAAGCTGATTAAAAGCTCAGATAAGGTCAGCTTTTCCAAAAAGCTGCTTTTGAAAAGCCCTCTGGTTCTCTCTGCTCTTTCCACACCATCCAAAATCCCTCTCCGCCTTCCTGAAGGTGAAAGGAGCTGAGCCACGGAGGGCTGCCAGCGAGGGAGCTCCCCGTGCTGGGCTGCTGGATGGATTTGTTCCCGCTGTTTTGTGCCTGGGTGGATTCGTTCCCGCTGTTTTGTGCCTGGACGTGCATCCCAGACAACGGGCATTGAGTGCCCCGGGCCCTGGGGACGGCGCTGTCCTTGCGCTGCCATCAGGTGCACACAAAGCCAGGAGCCTCTGCAGGAGGAGAGCTCTGCAGAGCTGAAAGGCGATTAGCATATTCCAGGGGGAACTTTTTTGCTCAAAATGAGAATAAACAGAACTGAAGGATTACAAAACCAAACATGGAACATTACATGGAGCAATAATTGCCTCCTATTATTTCCCTGCACTCACCAAAACAGCTATTTAGACAAACAAAAGAGCAAAGAAAGGCAGAGACCAGTGCTGAAAGTTGTTTTATCTCTGCTAATCCCCACTGCTTTGATAAGTCTGTAATAGGATCATTTGGCATCTCCAAAGTGCAGAGTCTCAGGAAATTTCTCTCTGCGCAGGCAGGTTGTGCTCAGGTGTCCGTTCCCGGCTCCCAGCCGTGGGGTGATCGCGGAGTCCGTCAGCTCTGGGCACACAGCGGAGGGAAAAAAAATTCCCCTGTACTTTTAGGCATGGATACAGGGAACTTCATGTTCCTTCTTTAGATGGGACTGCTTCCAAATATTATTTTATTATTTTTTTATTAGTCTTGTTTTCATCTTTCGTGACAGTGGTGGAATCACCACCCCTGGAAGCGTTCAAAAGCCACGGGGATGTGGCACTTGGGGACACGGGTTAGTGGTGAATACCAGTCCTGGGGAGTGCTTGGACTCCATGGGTCTATTCCAACCTTAACCATGCCATGATTCCGTTATTAGCAGTTTCCTTAATATGGATGGTCTTTGGTCAAATCTGGATGCCTTTGCCCGTGTTTAAAGCAGCTCATTCCACAAATGCTGCCAGTCATTGCCACAGAAGTTGGGATCGAGGAGTGTGCCAGACACCAGAGCTCTGCTGCTCCATCCCAGCGGCTGGAAAGAGCGAATATGTTTGTCCCGAGTCCATAGGAAGTGATATTTTCAGTCCTCACAGTGTCCTTTCCCTCTCCACATTGTGTGGTTTTGTCCCAAAGACAAATGCAGCAGAGGGGGAATAAAGCAAATATTCCGTGTGGAAAGCTGTCAGCGATGGGACGATGTTGGTGTGGGAGAAGTCCCGAGTTGGGATGGGCTTGACACGTTCCTTTTTTTATGTACTCCAGGAGGTGTGAATTCCATGCTGGTTCCCGGCCGTGCTCTTTCCCATCTCCTCCCACCAAGGACCATGGCGCCATCACTGGTGGCAATGTCCCCATCTCCCACCCTCTCCCAACCCACGTGGCACAAGCAAGAAACTTTAATTTTCCTCCCAAACGGGTTTTGTTTTTTTTCCAAAGATGCAACACAGCAGAGACCCAAAGGGGTCTGTAGCAGCCTCCCAGCCAAAGCTGGGGTCTAAACTGGTGAGGACATCAAGAGTTTGGTCTTGGTTTCATTTGCGTGACTGAGCCAAAAAGAGAAATTCCTCGAGGCCAATCCCTGTCATTTTTGTCCAGCTTCATCCCCAAATTAGTTTTGCTAACATGCAGGGCTAGGAATTCACCTTTGCCTGGAATTTATCCCCGCTCTCCCACGTTTTTCTTTGTTGCCTATTATTTCTGCGTGGAAGAAAATCATGCCCTGCCTTCACCAAGAGGGCAGAGATGGATACCCGGAGCCGATCTGGTGGAACGTGGGGGGTTCGGGCACTTTTTTAATGTTGGATTTAAGATCAATTTTAGCCATTATTTGCCATATCAAAGTTTATGAGCTGTGCGCAGAAACTTAATTGCATCAGATTTTTCTGTCAGGAGCTATGCTTTTCTGTCAGATTTTATCTCACAACAAAGAATGGTTCATGCACTGCTGCTGGCACATAAGAATTCATGAGCAGCTGCTGGGGGATAACATTTTCTCCATCAGCTGCTGAACTTTTTACCTGTACAGAGCAGTGTTACCATTGTGGGAGCACAAGAGTAGGGACGAAAACACCTGGAAACAACCCCGAAAGGATGCTGTTGCATGGAGTTGAGGTCACACCATAACCATGCTCTGTCTTAGCCAATTCCCACCAAAAATTTAAAAAAAAAGAGGTGAAAATAAACTCCTTGATTTTATAGCTCACTGATGCTGCTGTGCAGAGGTGGTGCCCAGTTGTTATCCCTCACAGAGATGCAAAACACCCTGATTATGGCCTTTCCCCTCGGACACGAGCAGCTGCCCTACTGAACCTTCCATGTCTGCAGCAGAGGGGGAATAAAGCAAATATTCCGTGTGGAAAGTTGTCGGCGATGGGATGATGTCGGTGTAGGAGGAGTCCTGATGGGATGGGCTTGACAGCAAAACAGAGGTGAACACAGGCAGGAAAGTTGTGTTTACTGGGAAAGAGTTCTCTCTGCTCGTTGTGGGGTTTCCCTGGCAGTGGGAAGGGAGAAATTCCCTTCCCTGAGGAGGGAAGGGGATCTACCCCTGGAAGGAATATTGTCAAGAATCGGAACAGGCTGCCCAGTAACGCGGTGGAGTCCCCATCTCCGGAGGGATTTAGAGCAGGTGGATGTGGCACTTGGGGACATTGAAATTGTTGGGACTCAGGGATCTTAAAGGTCTTTTCCAACCTAAACAATTCCAGGATTCTGTAAGAATTCTGTAGGTGTTGCTCCCACCCCAGAGCAAAACGAGCTCTGCCCACACACCAAGCCCCGCGCAATGCATAACGCAAATGTCAGTTCCTGCCCCAAAAACCCTCCGGTCTCATCTCCCAGGGTTGGAGAGGAGCAATTCCAGGTCTGGTTCGTATTTCCAGGGAGCACCGGGGCTGTTCCCGAGAGCATTTTCCCCACGGGTGTCTCGGGAGATGTGTGCTGGTGACTGTTCCTATTCACAGCAACAATAAGAACTGGAATGGAGTATCAGCGCCCCATCTCATTCAGCATATCTCCATTTCAAATCTGGGTTTTGTAAAGAATATTGCGAGTATAATACGGCCCCCCTCAGTAACCTGCTCTGCTTTATTACACAATCCACACAAGTTTTCCATTTTTTATTGAATTGGTCACTCAGTCATACTAAACATGGCAGAAAAAGAGCAGGAAATAAAAATGAAGCAATAAATAAAAGCAGGGTTTCCAAAGCTCTCCTTACTGAAAGGAAAGCTGGGGAGTTCTTCAGAGTTTATCCAGGAGAAAACCACCTTGCTTAGAATAAAATTGTGCAGTGGAACAGAAAATAAGATGTTACTGCAAATGAAATGTATTCTTTGGTGGGAAAAAATTAAAGATGTTGTAGGAGATAGGCTTGGGCTGCGTCCATCTCCCCAGCTCTTCCCTGGGAATGATGACGGGATAGAAATGCATGGCCAGCCCAAGCCACCCATCCAGGGGCCGGGCAGGGCCACCTGGTCCCTTCTCCACTCTCCCATCCCTGCTCACCCCAGAGCTTTTTAGTATGTTGGGAAAGTGAAGATGTTTAGTTTGCCGTGACATCTTATTTTCTGTTCTGCTGCACAGTGTTATTTTAACCAGAGCAGCCTGCTCCCAGATAAACCCAGAGGAACTGAACGTCTCCGCAAATCCTGCGCTCAGATTTGGGAGTGGGTGAGTGCTGGGGAAAGAACAGGGCTGGGACCTGCCGTGGATCCTGGTGGTGTTTTCCTGTTAAGGCCTCCGTGGAGGAGGATCCGTCTGTGCTTCATGTGCAGTTTGGAGGAGCATGAAAATGAGGATCCCTCCCTGCTGCACATGCCCGGGGAGGAATGCTCGTCTCTTAATTAAACCCAGGGGTTTGCGAGGCTCTAAAGTGTCTGGGAGGAGTTTAGTGTGGTCTCCACGGAGTCTTTGTCTCATTGGGACACGAGGTGAATATTCCTTTGCTCCCAGCCGAGTGCACTTACCAGGCAAATCCAGCTGGATTGGAAAAGTGCTGTTCGAGCACCAATCACCCCTTTGCCTCTGAATGCAGCACCCTAAAGTGTCCAAAGACCAGCTTTGGCAGGCAACGCAGGACTTCCTTCCTCTCCAGACCCTGATCCTTGGTGTGGTATTTAAGGTACCCGATAATTAGAGGACGTGACCATGAATTTGTGCTCACCTTTGGTGTGCATGGGAGTGTGGGATCATGCTCTGTTCTTGGCCTCGGAAGCTCCCTGTGCAAAGGATTTCCTTGCTTCAACACCCACTGGGTGAAAATTGTTGTCATTGACGATTTGAAATGCTCAGATTTTGTTGATTCTCCAGCAGTTCTTGCATTGGTTCTTCCATGACGTTTGTCCTGATTGTCCGTTCATCACGCAACAGCTTTTATGGGATGGTGGGATGGCTGTCCACTGCATTTGGAGTTAAAGGCTCAACATGTAATTTCACCAGAACATCAAGCCCTCCTTCACACCAGGAATTAAATGGGCGTGAATTAACACCCACTGTAATTAGCATCTCCAGTTTCATAATTAGGAAATGCTCAGCCTTTAGGCCACCACTGGGTCAGTCTCGGAGCAGAAATCAATGTCCTCCCCCTCAGCCCCATCTCCCTGAGTGTTCAGGTTTCACCAAAGGGCCACCAGAAGCCGTCTGGAGCCCTCCTCCCTGGCCAGCTCTGGTTCTTGGAGTAGGGAGCAGCAGAGATCTGGAGAAGTCCATGGTCCACCTTCTCCGGTGCCCTGCAAAGGTTCAGGTGCTCCTGAAGGTGGTTTTCCAGGTTTCACACGGCACCTAAGGACCCCTCCAGCCCACAGGCCTTATTTCCATTCAATTACAGCCTGGGTCAGGAACATTTCACTGCTTTCGCTGTCAAACCCAGGTAGATTCAAATGTTGGTTCTCCGCCCAGGAAAACGCAATCCTAATATCCCGATGATATCGCACAGTTTAGAGCAGGGTCCCCCACCTTCCTTTAAACAAATGGTGACAGAGATAGACAGGTCTCGAAACACAGAGAAATAACTTGGGATTGGGATGATAGGATTTGTTACCAGCCCCAAATCAAGGTCTGTAGCTCCTGGACCTTGCTCATCTTTCCAACAGCTGCCTTGGTAGCATCGATTCCATCGCCTGTAGATGAAAAGCTCTGTTAAAACAAACAATGTTCACCCAAGCACCAGACTCTTGTCTGGGACAATGACAGAACAAATAGTCCCCTCCAGGCATGCTTTGAAGTCTTGAAGTCCTCAAAGTCCCTAAACCAGATGGAAAAATCTTCCTTGAACAGTCTTTCTTAGCTAACACAACCTAAGCTTGCTGGAATACAACCTCCATCGCAGCTGACTCCCAGGATCTCCACTTCTTTTTGGTTTAACTGGGGTTTTCTTTGGCCAACTCCAAATTGGAAACATTCTGCATTCCTAGAGAAAGGATTCCTGCTTACCTCACAGCTTGGGTCAAACTTTCCCTGTAGCACAGACAGGTTTTCTTCCCTGTTGTTGGTAATTTAAGTTTCCCTTGCTCCTCACTCAATGTTTGCAATGTAAATGGGAAACTTTTCATTCAAAAAGACCAAAAGGAAACATTTACTCTTCCTAGGTGTTTCCTCCCAGACTTTTTTAGAAGTACCAGTGAAAGTTTACAAGTATTTCTGGTCAACCAAATGGCTCAGAAGTGCTGACTCCTTTCACCACCTGTAGCCATCCAACCACCTCATCTGCACTTCATCCCTGAGCAGCAGGGCCTACTGGCTCCACCACGGGATGGTTTGTCCTCTCCAAAAAACAAGGTCTGGGAGTGTGGAGCTGAAGCTGTTGCAGCTCTTCAGTGGAGCGTGGAAAAAGCCCAGCCAGCCTTTGTCAGCCAACAACTTTGCAACAACAGCAGGTAAAGAAGTGCATCCTTCCGTGGTGCAATTCACCCGGGAACACCAGACTCTCCTTCTCTTCTCATCAGCCAACCCACAGAGGTTATAAACCCACCCCCAGTTTTGTGATCAGCACCACGTTATTGTTGAGAAGGAGGTGGATGTGCGGCCCCTGGACACAAAGTCACCTCTCGTTGGGCAGGTGGAAATGCACCGTGGAAAGCACAGACTTACACAGAGGTGGTTGGGTTCTTTGGGAACAGAGTAAAACTCTCAGCAGGGTGATTTTTGTGTGGCCTGGTCAGCTGTGGCAGGAGAAGACCCAGTGCTGTGGCTTCATACGGGATATCCCGAGTTAGCAGGGCATCTTTCTGCACGGCACTGAACAACAGCAGCAGGAAATCCAGCTGCTGCTTGTGTGCCCACACATCTGCCTGATGATCCTGACGGGTTTTGGGAGATTCCTGCTTTCCCCTCTCATCCCAGGAGCTGTGGGATGGCACGGGAATTGAGGGCAGCATGTCCCACAGGCTCCATTTCACTTGGGTCTTCCGGACACCTCCTTGTTCACCTCCGTGCCCCATTGCAGGAGGAAGTTCAGCCCTTTCAGAACAGCTTCTGGACAATATTTCTGTTTTTCCAAAGGCAAACAGTGCTGGAGACAGTTACCACGAGGCGAATCTTTGTGAATGTCCCTCAAAAGCTACAATTAATATTAATGGCAAATCAAACACTGTCCATGAGAGTCACTCTGGTGTGACAGGCTCAATTTCCAGCCCATGGCACCTTCCCATTCAGCGCCTTAATACGGAGCTGACCTTTCCAACAGCTCCAGGAACGAGATCAGCCCAACGGGATGAATAATGGAAGAACTGTGGGTCACCCAGGCATTCACAGTGGTCACCAGGGAAGGTGTGCTTGTGGGTGGCCGAGGTCATGCCTGCCTGGCTGTGTCCCTTCAGTTCCCCATGACCCCCAAGGTAGCCCGTGGTGAGGCACGAGCCCTTCCTGGCTCTGATTCCCCTCCAGGTCTCAACTCACCTGCAGGTCCTGGCAGCTCAGAGCAGCACAGGGAGCTTGTCCTGAGTACCGGGAACAAAAACACAGCAGAGCAAGGCCATGAGGAGCCCCCTGGGACTTCTCCAGAGGTCCCATTAGAGTTCTCCAACAGAAACAGGGCAGAGCCCCTGGATGCCAAGGAAAAACACGTATTTTGAGGAAAGGAGGAGGATGTGGAGCTCTGCAAGCCTCCGTCACAAGCTGCTCTGATGGAAGGATGTGCTTTCCATGGCAATGCTTGCTGAGGACACAGCCCTGGAGCCTTCCCTCCCAGGCTGGTGCAGCACTGGCCGTGCCACGCTGCCTCCTGCATTGTTTTGTTGCCTGGTCTCCCTGCAAAAGTGGAAGTTTCTTCCTCCATATCCTTGGGAAGCGCTATTCCATGGAATGCCAAGGGATGAGGCCACCCTGAAGCCCCACAGTGTGAGCTCGGGGGCACAGGGCAGAGTTTGCTCAAAGGACTGAGTGCCTGGCATCTTTATTATTAATAAACCAGCAGACCTACTCAGCATCTCTAAACACGGGGGCGTTTGTGGGAGTGGGACAAGGGGGAGGCGGAGGTTCCAGCGTTTATCCCCCGGTATGGAAAGCTTGGTGAAGGTGAGAGCTAGAGGGGTGGAGGACCCAAACTCCAAAATTATAATGACCCACCGTCCATCCTGTCCACACCAACCACATCAACTTTCTCCTCGAGCTGTCTGCCAGAGAAGAGGAAGCTCTTCATTATCCTCCATGCTCCCTCCCCCACACCCCCCCCCACACAAGAAGAAACAGAGGAGAGATAATGCTTGAAAAACCACTAGGAAAAAAAAAAATAACAATAATATGGAGCTGTCTCCAAAGAGCTGCTTTCCTTGTGTGGCAGGCGCCTCCTGGATTAACCTTTTGTGCATGCAGAAATGGGGAATGAATAATTGAGCAGCGCTGGCATCGCAGCGCTCCCGTCCCGCACGCGGCTCCGCGGCTGCCTCGCAAAACCCTCTCCAACGGCGCCTTTCAATTGAGATGGATACAGGGGGAGGCAAAGACAATGAGAGTTGCTCGCCTCGTGTGCGCCAATGTAAATCTGCCGTCAAAATTATCCGTGGCGACAAAACTGAGTTGTATCCGCCGGGTCCCACCAACGCGCACAGGTGGTGCTGCAGGAGGGGAGGGGAAGGGACCCTCCCCGAGCTCAGTCCACCAGCACAATCCAGGAAGAAGTTGGATAGTTCCTTCCAAACAGATCCGGAGAGTCAGATTCCTTCACACAGGGCCAAGAGTAGGATGAGCTCTGAGCAACCTGGGCTAGTGGAAGGTGTCCCTTCCCATGGCAGGGATGAGCTGGATGAGCTTTGAGGTCCTTCCAGCCCAGGCCATGTTATGATTCTATGATTCCATGTTGACCTCAGTCCTTCCTTTTCCCTGGCTAAGACACATCACCAAGGAATATTGCCCTAGCCCCTGGCAAGGACTCATTCCCCTGTCCACACCGAAGTGCAGGAAGACCTGGGAGAGCAAAAAGTCAGCCCTAAGAGAGGACAATCCAGAAGAGGCAAAGTGGGTGAAGGCTGGAGACACTGGAGAAGGATAAAGCTTTCTTTGGAGTTCCTGTTCTACAGGAATTGCCTTGTATATTCTGGCACAGATCATCCCATGCCACCAGGATCAGCCTTTGGGCTGGCAAATTGGATGGGGGTGATTTTCACCTTGGTTGCTCTCCTGAAGAGGGGGAAGGAACCGTGAACAGAGTGCCCCTCTGGTGGCCCCACACTGCCCCTGTGGCCCTGTACTGGGCACTGGCACAGCGGTGTCAGGTCTGTCCATGCCAAGCCATCACAATTTTAGAGTCCCAAGGCTCTGGCACAGGAGTGTGGGGTTTTGGCTGCCTTCCTTATCCCAGTAATTGCAGAGGCCACGCCTGAGCAAACCCGGCACGAGCGTTCAGGAGGTGGTGTCAGGGCTGTCTTTAGGAATCATCACAAACCTCTGTTTGTTCGAGTTCAGCATCACCACTTTGCAGGAGAGCGTGGAAGAAGGGCAGAGGGACCCCGTGCTCTTACTTTCTCCACAGTTTTCCCTTCAGGCAGCCTCAGGTGCGTGCCTGGGGGATTGGAAGCTGCCCACCCGAGCGTGGATCTTCCCACCACAGACTCTGTGCCCTGCAGCCCTTCGGGCCCTGGTGGCCTGGGCTTTGCTCAGGGTGCACAGGACATCCCGCTCTAAGCAGATGCTCTGCCCTGGCTCCTGCAGGACAAGCAGTGCCTTCCCCACCATTTCAGGAAGGTCCTTTCCCACCATTTCAGGAAGGTCCTTTCCCAGTGCAATTGTGTGTGATCCCCCATTGATTGAGCTGTGCACACACGTGGGGGCTGACAGGTGCTGCTTCCTGTCCCGAGAGACTCAGAAGCTCCTGGCATGTCCTTAAGCACCGTGGGGACACATCTGTGACAGCATCTTTAACCCTGTGAGACCCTTAACCCCGTGGCACCCTGGGTTTTTACGCCTTCACAGAGCTCCTTTGGAGATGGCGGTCAGGAACTACCCCACAGCTTCCCGGCCTCTCCTCTCTGCTCCATTCCTCACCTGTCCCTTGGGAAGCATCCGTGAAGCCCATCTGTGTGTGCAAGCCTGGTGCTTGTGTACACAACCCCCCTAAATCCTCTGGTAGGCATTTAGAGGGCCATGGAAGCAGGACGTGAGTGCTGACCCAGGATGTGAATTCCTGAGCAACTGCTCAGGTGGTTGCAGGTTGCAACTGCTCAGGCTGAGGTGAATTCCTGAGCAACTGCTTCCTCACGCCCCTGGAGATGTGTAAATGGAAGCTCTGGAAGGACCCTGAACATGGAAGAAGCTGGTCTTGATAAAAGCCAGTGTTTCTTCTTCTTGTCCATGGATTCTTGGCCCAGACAGAAGCCTTCGGGGGTCAAGGGAAAGAGCTTGTCATGACAGGTGGGTACACCCTGAACACAGGTAGGAGGAGGGATGAAGCTTCTCCAGGGCCAGATCCTCATGGACAAAGTCTGATAAAGGTATGGGAAGCTTTACCAGCTGAGAAGGATCTACCCAGCCAGCCCTCAGCATTCCTGAGTTGTTCCCCTTTGGAAGGAGCAGCACCCATGTGCTCACACACCACATGCTGACTGTGAGGCAGATTCGCCCACCAACTGCTGAAGAGTCCCCAAAACCTTGGTCCTTACAGCACAGGAGCTGTGCTGAAGGTCAAGGTGGGTGAAACACAAACTCCTCCAAAGGCAGACGTGCTGCTCGGACTCATTCCAGCCAGGAGAGAGGGGCCAGGTAAAGTCTTCACCATCCAGCTGGAATTGTTTATCTTTCTTTCCTAATATTGGTCATTTCTGTGGTGACAAGTCCCTCTTCACCAGTGTCAACTTATTAGACCTGGTAATGACAAGTCCTACTCTTCATCTAATGAATTCTTCTAATCCCCATTGCCATCAGAATCTGTTTACCCTTGAAAAGGCTTATAATGGTTTCATCTGTCTCTGGTTCCCTTTTTTTTTGGTCAACATGGCAGGGATTTACCTTCACAATTCTTTATTTCTAGAATTAGCACAGACATAGGCGACAGAGAAGGGAGAGGGAGCACATGAACACAGAATTTCTGCCAAAGGGTTTTTTCCTGGCCCACCAACTTCATGGATTTGCTTTCCACCTCTGCAAATAAGAGCCAAAATCCTGGTGTGAGTCACAGCTGAACCAGGCCAGGCAGCCTTTGTTTGACTCTCCAGACATCTGCTGGGGACTTCCTGGGTCAGTCCAGGATGCTGCAAACAAGCAGTTCCATTTATTCCGAAGGAGTATTTATTTACCCTCCATGTGGAGGGTTGATGCCAACCAGGGAGCGAGGCAAAGAGTTCGATTCCACCTCTGCCTCCCCAAGGATGGGAATCACTTGGGAAAAACCGTGAGCCGGTTTCTATCCTGCCCACAGCCCACCAAAAAAAAGAGGCTGCAACCTTGAGTTGCAGCAAGGGTGGTGTAACTGCACATCTGGGGGCTGTGGTTACGGGTTCTGCTCCCTTTCTCCTGCCCCAGAACACGGGACTGGTCCCTCCTCTGTCCCCTCCCCTCCGAGCACAGCTTCAGGTCAGGCTGTCAGAGCGCCGGGGCCGCTCAGACCTTCCCATCCTAAAGAGGCCCTGTGCAATTTCATTACCCCCTGCAATGTCAAACTGCAGCTTGCTCTCATCCATCCTTTTCCTCCTAGGACTGCCCAGCCCCTCCCTCCCCAGCACGGCTGGAGCAAGCTTCCTAAGGTGAATTAACCACATTAAATTTGTCTGTGTTATCTGCACTACCCCGGTGTCGGTTCAGGCGAGGATGATGGATATGGTCCTAACCCGACAGAAATTAGGGAAGTTCACACTGTGTTTTAATAGCAAATGCAGTGATTTGACAGTGAATAATGGAGCTGGTCAGGTTCTATTAGTGGCAGATTAGACCATAATTCAATCTCAAACCTTGCTGTTTTAAGCCTTTCTCACAGACTGTATTAAACCTGACCCAGGTCTGAAGAGGCAGAATGGAAGCGCTCCGTGCACGGGGACGAATTACATCCCACAGGGACCAGGGGACAAAGCTGCAGTCGGATCTCAGGGGAACCACGGTGGCAGCTCAGCCTGGGACCTCCAATTCCAGCGCTCAAACTCATTCCAGACACAACGAGGCCGGAAAAATCTTTCAAGGGGGCCTCACGACATGGGGCTGCACCCACCGGAGAGGGGGCACAGCCCCACTCAGCTGGAATTTCGGGCTGGAGGAACTGGGAATGCAGCGCAGAGGAGGGACACACTGGGCTGGAGGGGGATGATCCAGGGGGTCCATCCCAGGAAGGGTACCAAGAGAGGGATGGAGACAATGGGAAGACTGGCGTGCCTTGGTGGAGGGTACTGAGTGTCAGCGCTGAAGGAAAGCACCTCCGTGAATATTGGTGCTTCCAGGGAGAGTGCAGGACACGAGGAAGTGCCCTGGGGCACGGAGAGATGGAAAATCAGGGTTTTTTCAGCAGTGGGGAGTCAGGGAAATGTTTCATGGCGTAGCTGAGCGCTGCAACACCCGGCTGCCACCCCGTAAGAGGTTCTGCTGTCATTTCCCTGTGGGTGGCTTCCTGCAGCTCTTCCTTACCTCATTCCTACAAGCTCCAGCCACAGAGTGTTTCCATCACCTCTTCAAGCTCCAGGCCTGCGTTTCAAGGCTTGTTTTCAGAGTTTCCTCACCCGTGGGCCTGCCCTGCCTGGGTTCTGTTTGCGGAATGAGAGCGTGATTGGGTGCCTGACACGGGGCTGTGTTTTCTGATTGAGAGGAGAATGCTGAATGACTTTAGCAATCGTTTATTGAGTACCTAAGATACAGAAAACCTACCAGAGATAACAATGTCCTGCAGATTAAATCCTCCATTAGAGAGGCCTCCCTCAGTAGCTAGGCTTGAAAACATTTTCCCATCAGTTTTCCCTCAGCCTCCATCCCACCACACTGCAAACTGAGAGAGCAGGCAAGACTTTCGAGCCTCTTCTCATTACAAGACACCACAGAGCCCAAAAAAGCCACGAAATCACTGTCCTGCCTCCCATCAGGCAGAAATCTCCCCATCACCAGCCTCTCCCAACACCTCTGCGGGGCCTTGGCTTCCTCTGGCGCTGCAGAAACTTTTGGTCACTTTTGGTAGAGTTTGGTGGTGGGCACAGGATCAGGACTGTCGCTTCAGAGGGACACAGCCACAGGCACCCTGAGGTGATATTTTGCTTCTCTGCTGCTCTTGTGACATCCAGAACCTCCTGTGTCCTCTCTGACCTCCTCGCCGGGAGTTCACAGGAGCTTTCCCTGGCACAGCTTTTGAAATTCCTTTGCTCTGAGCTTCAAGGCAGACTGGAACCTCTGCAGCAACACACTGGAGGGCAGAAAAGCACAGACACTGTAAAGCAGTAGCACAGACAGACACAGAACAGCAGTGAGCAGGGTTTATTTACACTGAACCACTGAATTCCTGCTCTTTCAGCTCATGGGCACCTTTGGGGTTCATATCTTGCAGCTCCTGAGTGCAGAAGACAATTTCCACCTGGACAAGGCAGCCTCGGGCCTGCTGGCCTTGGCAGAAAGGATGGAGTCCATTTGCCATGAGCCACCTCTTCTGGTTTGTGAGACACCCCAAGGGAACCCCCTGGGAGACACTGGCTCTGACAGGAGACAGCAACAGAGCTTCCAGCACCTCTGGAAGGGTAGAGGGCCAGGATAAATGACCCATGGAGCTGGAAAGGGCTGCCGAAACCCACCAGGGGAGCAGAGCAGCCGTGTCTACTTGGAGATCCTGTGCTGGAAGCAGCTGCAGCCCCTCCCTGCAGCAGAAGACAAGTGGGAGATGGAGATTTTCCCAGAGAAAAGGTGGACAGCTTCCAAGAGAATTGATGGAGGTGCTGTCAGTCTCCCCAGGGACAACAGGGGTGGTTGAAATCCCTCCAGGAGGTGATTCCCACATCTTATTTACCTCTGCCTTTTGGGCTGCAAGGGTGCTTTGCAGTTTTCCAGCCAGGACTTGTACACGTGTCCCTGTGGAAGTGCAGAGGCCGGGGATCCTGCCCCAGGACACAGAACCCCCTCTCCACCTCCGGCCCTCCAGGCAGCCCTGAGAAGCCTTTTTGCTCATCTGCCACAGGGGCAGCAGCACTTCACAGAGCACTTTGACACGAGCTGGTGACGAGCATGCTACGAGGGCTGCCTCTCGTGACTTATCTGGGAGAGGTTCCCCGAGGTCCCCACGCTGCAGCTCGTCAGCTGCTGCCTCCTAATTGAACCTCTCCAGGAGGCTCCTCGGCACGGCAATTACTCACCTCGAGCAGACAGCAGCGCTGATGAGGGTGGGTCAGAGCCCTCACGCTGCTCGTGGAGCTCAGACGTCCTCACCTGTGCTTCCTGCAGAGGCACGGGCATGGGGTTTATATCTAGACCACGCTATGGCACTTACAACAGCTCAGGAAATCTTCCCTGGATGAGCTTCCTGGAGCAGTGGGAATGAATCCCTCACCTCACACAGAGCACCACAGGCTCTGCAGGCTTTTCCTTTTTCACAAGTGCTGCCAGTGCCCTCTGAGAGCAGGAGGTGAAGCAGCTCAAGAGGACCATCAGACCAGATTCCCTCTGAGGCTGTCACAGAGCACCTTCAGCTGAGCTTCCTTCCCCTCTGGAGTCCTGTGCTGGGACAGCCAAAGGCTGTAGGAATCAGACCAGTCTGGGGAGGCTGCTTTTGTGGTGTTTCCTTGACTCTTATCAGCATCACCAGGCCTGGCCAACACCTACATTTGTATCTGTGAACCCACAGAATCTCAGGATGGCTTGGTTTGGAAGGGACCTTAAAGGTCATCCAGTCCTACCCCCTGCCATGGGCAAGGACACCTTCCACCATCCCAGGCTGCTCCAAGCCCCGTCCAACACTTCCAGGGATGGAGCAGGCACAGCTTCTCTGGCCAGCCTGTGCCAGAGCCAGAAGTGTGGGTGCCCTCAGCAGTGACCAGGAGCCGCCACCCCCAGGCACTCCTTGCATGTGTCCTGCTGGACTTCTCCACATGGGAACCTCATGATGGTCCCCTTGAGTGCCAACACTGCCCATCACTCCCTGACTGCCCTTCCAAAGCTCTGCCACCCTCTGGATGCAGGGATGGGATCCCTGGGCCTGTTGGGGATGACAACACTCGTCCTGTCCTGGTGGTTCCCATATGGAACGTGCCAAATTACCTAAATAATGTCCCAACCATGCCTGTCAATAATGGTGTGGTGAGGTGGGAGCTGGAATTCCATCCCTCCGGAGAGCCATTCCCTAAGGGAGGGAAAGGGACGCTCTCTCCGTAATGATGTGCATTAAAGAGCATTTATGCTGCTAAACCCAGCTTTAGAACAGTGCCTAAACATTTCTGCCGTGGTCTCAGCGGGACTCTGGAGTCCAAATGGGAGCTCTGGGAGACTGCAAAGGTGGGAGGTGGGGAAAAAAATACCAGCTCAGACAAACCAACAGGTCAGCGTGCAGCAAGAAGGAACCAACTCCCCAGCAGCTCCCAAGACATCCAACCAAGCATCTCCCATGCTTCCCCCGAGGCAGAACCTCCCTGATGACACCAATCCACCTGAGACCTGAGCATTCCCAAAGGCGGTAAGAGGAGGCTGTGTGCCTCACGCTTCTGTGGCTCTTTTAGGGGCTCTCCAGCGCTGTCGTCTCCTGGTGCCTCAAGGACCTGGGGAAACACGGAAGACATGAAAAATACATTCTTAATTAACACGTAAACGTGTCCACGAGGTTGGTATGGAGGCAGTCAGCGACGATGCCAGGGTAAAATTCAGTATTTGTGGTGGCAGCGGCAGGGAGGGCAACGCGGCCGGAATTTTTTGCAGCCCCAATCAGAATCCGTAACGTCCTCAGCGCGAGCGCTGTAATTCCTGCTGCTGTTTCCCAGCATTGCAGCAAATGCAGGGCTGCTGTGGCCTAATGCGTGTCAAGGATCATCTTTATAGCCAGGAAAAAGGGGGATAGGGAATCTAAACTCCCCACTGCTGCCGCCTCTGGAGTATGTGTAAGTCTGCTGGGAAGACAAAGGAACACAAGGACTGGTAGGATACCACCCAGTAGGTTGGGGTTTGGAGGAATAGGCTGGAAAATAACCTTTGGAATGCAAACGTTGCCTTCTGCCCTCACACCTCTTTCCTGGATTAGTTTTTAGTTTCAGCTTTTAATTGATCCAGCAGATGTTGCGGGGTTGGAGCAGGTGGGGTTTGTGGTGCTGCTTCCCCCTTAAACCTGGAGCTTCCCTGAGTGCAGCCGGCAGCCCCGACACACCTCCCTAAAGAACAGGCAGTGCTGCTTCTTTGAAACTGATGGAAATTGGAAGTCAAGATTTTTCATTAAAATCTGGGTGTTTTTCCCCACATGGAAATGTTCACATTTTCCCTACGTGAGGTTTTCGGTCGTAAGCAACTGTGAGCAAAGAGCACATGAAGTCAAGGAGGGTCTGGTGGGCTGGGGAAGAGGGAGATCTCCTGAGCTCCAGGTCCATGTGGCCACTCGGAGCTCTGTGGGGACGTTAAATAAGCTGAGACCTCCTAAAAAGTGAGCCAGGATTTTACTACAGTAAATGACACCTGTAAATACTCCTGGAAGGACATGGACAATCTCAGGGTCCATCACCGCGGCCAAATACACTGACTCGAAAAAGGTGGAGCTTCCTCCTGCTTCTTCCCACTTCTGCTCTACGGGGGAAAAGGGTCATCTCTGGAAACGCTCACCCTGAGGGAGCCAGACCTTAAAAACAAGGGGAAGGAAAAGGTTTAAGGTCAGCACACAAAACCATCATTCCTCACCAATATGGCACTGCAGGAGGAAGTCGCAATGCAGAGCAGGCTTGGGAACACTTCCCAGGGATCTCTGTGCAGCACAACTCTCCCATCCATGAAATGGGAACAATGATGCTGCTCCCACAGCTATAGGACACAAGAATCATTTTAAATTTGGAGAAAATTAGGCATTTAGTGTCCAGAGTCAGTTCCATGTGTTGGCAAAGCCCATGAATCCCCAAAAGATTGAAGGTGTGACAATATCAAAAGGTTGCTGGGAAATCACCCGTTCCTCTGCTTCAAGGTTCACACTCAAGAGATTGCTTTCCCCGGCTGCAGAGACAATATTTCATGGAGTGGGGATACCTGGAGTCAGCTCTCTTGGGACTTGGAGTCAGGAAAAAAGAATCATGTTCAGTGCACTGAAGCATTTCATAACTGAGCTTCAGAGAAAGTCAATCCCAGCTATTTACTCAGGGCCAGGAGAATTTGAGGTGCACGTGGGCGGTCCAGGCCCGCTGTGCCACACCCAAAGGTGACCTGTATTGGTGTTAATGACTCCAAAAAAACCTCAGTGCTCCTTCTCACTAAAGCAAATCAAAGACTATGCAGCAAACAGAAGATTTTGAAGAGTATTCTGATTTTAAACCGAATCACTCCAAGTTGAGGGCAGCAACAGCAATCCTCATTCTCACTACAGACACAAAAAGTGAAATCTGTAGGATGATACCAAAATCATTTGCGTGTTGCACTGATCATTCAGGAGCAGAAACCATCCCTTTGACTGCCAAATATTTCCTGGGAAGATCAGGCTTCCCTACCCAAACACTCTCTCCATCAAACATCAGAGACAAACTCTGAGGCTGTTCAACCTGGAGAGGAGAAACTGTGGAGACCTCAGAGCACCTTCCAGCATCTGAAGGGGCTACGAGGAGGCTGGAGGGGGATTCTTCATCAGGAACTGGAATCACAGGGCAAGGAGGGATGGATCAAACTGAAAGAGGGGAAATTTGGGTCAGAGAGACACAAGAAATTTTTCCCTGTGAGGGTGGGGAGGCCCTGGCACAGGGTGCCCAGAGAAGCTGGGGCTGCCCCATCCCTGGAAGTGTCCAAAGCCAGGTTGGACGGGGCTTGGAGCACCCTGGGCTAGTGGAAGGTGTCCCTGCCCATGGCAGGGGGTGGAACTGGATGGGCTTTAAGGTCCTCCCACCCTAAACCATCCTGTGATCCTCTAATTCTATTATTTGAACCAACCACCCTCATGATTACAAATAAAAGTCTCTCTCCTGAGCCCTTTTTTCACCTTGTGAGGAGCTCTGTCCCCTGCCTGGATGAAAACCATCTCCGGGGAATAGTTTTCTAACGCCAGCAGGGAACCCGGGCGTAGTCGGAGGGGAGGATCCGCGGCACCAGACCCAAAGCCTCAAAGAGCAGCACAATTATGCTCTTTACTGGTGCAGCTCCAGGAGGATCCAGACAAACCACGGGCAAGCCCAGAGTAATTTTATCCTGATATGCCTGTCTAAACCGCAGATAGCTCTTCAGGAGGGTTCTCCCTCACTTGTTAATTTAACGCTTGATATATAGGAAAAATTAGAATTAAAATGTGCCCGGCTGCTTCCTTCATTCCCGATTCCATTTAGAAATACCTCACATCTTGCCACAAAAATGAACTAAACTGCTTGGAGACGTTTTTGAGCCTGTATTTTATTTTTAGACAAGTCTGTGTGATTTAGGATCCCAAACTCCAATGAAGTTTGCACAGACTCAATTACCACATCAAATCCCAGCCCCGGCATGGAAGGAGAGACAGGTCTCTGCTCTTTGGATCAAGGGGTGGTTTGGGGTGGAAGGGACCATAATGACCATCTCATTTCACCCCCTGCCATGGGAAGGGACACCTTCCACTAGCCCAGATTGCTCCAAGCCCCGTCCAACCTGGCTTTGGACACTTCCAGGGATCCAGGGGCAGCCACAGCTTCTCTGGGCAAGCTCTTGAAGGACCCCAAGGATGTGTGGACCTGTGAAAGGCAATCAGGCAGGCAGGGCTGAATCCCAGAGGACGAAGGGCTGGAGTCAGGTTTAAAGGGTGACTTTCTGAAGGCTTTAGGCGGGGTGAGCTACACCCAAAGGGTGCTGCTCCTCCCACCATGGGGACAGCAAGGAAAGGAAACCAGATCCTTGCCTAAGCCGCCGAGAGCCTTTCTCCTGCTTCTCCAAGGCTCTCCAAGCAGCAGCCACCTGCACGTGATGCCATGGAGAAGATACCTGAAGAGGCAGAGGCAGTTGTGAGCTCCACTGCACGCTTCTGCAAGAGGAGAAGGCAAGGACAACACTGGACCCTCATTAATCCCAGGGAGATGGAGACCGTGGGACCACAGGAGCGAGCGGGAGCTCCCATGTCTGCGCCGCGCCAGTGACGCGCGGGAGCCCAGATCCTTCACAGACACTTCTGGGATTTCTTCTTAAAAACTGAATTCTTGGGCTGGGCACAAAACAAAAGAAACACGAGGCTTTAAAGCATTATGCAAGAGCCCCAGAAGTGGCCACGGGTGACCACCGTGCCACCAGAGAAGGGAATTCCAGGATACTTACGTCCCTCTCCACTGCTTTGTTTTTCCCCAGGCCCACAAAACGAATGGAGATGTTTCAGCTTGGAGAGCCCGCGGTGGAGATGGTGGGTGAGGAACGAAATCCGTCCCTTTCGAAATCCGCGGAGTTCAGCATTTGTGAGAAAATGTGTTCTCCGCACTCATTGGGAGGGGAAAGACATGAGGAAGAAGAGAAGAAAAACGGGGGAAAAGACAACGAGAAAGTTCTGGTTTTCATCCCAATGAGCCAAGTGCAGAGGATGGAGCCCGAGCAGAGATTTTCTGCCTGAAATACAGGATAGACTGCAAGGTTTGGCTGCTTTTCCAAGAAAGCTTTGCAGAAAGCTGTCACCCAGTGCCTCCAAATATAGCACGGAGATCACAGGAGAGGCAACACCCTGGGAGGTGTGCAGAAGGACAACGATCAGGGAATGCTTTGTTGTCAAAACCTTGCCTTTCAAAAAGGAAGGACCGGTGATAAATCTAGGTTGGGAAGACAAAAAGAAAAAAAATGATGGGGCAGATGTGTAAAAAATCTGGGTCAATCAGGTGATTAATTGATCAGCTGAGCAAGTGTTTGATCAATAAAAGAAAGAGCACTGTGCCAAGGACTGGGACGAGGAAGGTGATAAAAGGAAGGGACAAAGGCTGGAAGAAATCCCTTGAAGGAATGCCCAAATCACCTACAATGCCTCTTCTCCAATAAACAGCAACACATTCAAATCTCGCAGCATTCCCTAATTATTCTGGATATGAGCCCAGAGTGCTGCTTGCCCTGGGCAGTAGGAACCTGCCCATGAAATGCCCATCTTCAGGAGCACAGAAAGTTTTCTGTATTTATGAGGCAGACACCCATTTATTGGGGCTGGTGTGTGCCCTGTGCAGGAGGAGAGCTGCTACAGCTATGTGAATTTATTGATGGTAATTTCGGTCTGACCAAATATTTCCTTCCCTGGGAAGGTAAATGATCTATGGATGCCGCCATCCAAGCACCCTGGGAGCTGGGCAGGGTGGCACATTAATATCCAAGAAATGAGGATCAGGTCTGGGTGCTGGTGCTGCTGCAGGGAGCTGGAGGCTCCCCAGGTTGCCACAGCAGGGATGGACTTGGCTGGAAGGATCTGCATCCTGCAATACGGGGAAGGAGAAGGAAGTCTTCCAGAAGGAAACCTAAGTTGGTGCCGGAACCAGCACCAAGTGATGGTCACAAGGGTGAGCAAATAATGATCAATCCAAAACCTGCACTCGTTTCCTTCCTTGAGCACAAAATGAGGCCGGGTTGTTGAAGTCCACTGGCCTCTCTGCATTGAGATCCAAACTCAATTGAGATCCAAACTCAATTCATCGTAAACGCAACACCCGAGCAGAAATTCCCACGTTTGCCTGGCTCCAAGCCCAAACTGCAAAAGCCAGGTGCTCAAAGCACCAGTGTTCACCCAAGGGATGCTGGCAGGGCACTCCGAGTGTGTACCCACGAGGGGATGCATTCCTGGGGTGGTCACTGAGGTGGCTCTGCCTCGGTTCCCGCTCCGGTCTCTCCCAAGGGACCCGAGGAACTGGGATTTCTCCGGCTCTGTCGCCATTCATCCCCGCACAAGGGAGCTTCACACCTCACACCAGACACCACAACCACACCAGGCCCACAGACACCAAGCTCCAAAGCAAAGTAAGACAATTTGCAATTAAAAAAAAACCCCAATATTTGTAAATACATCCATCCCTCATGCACAGCACCAGTCAATCAGAGAGTCAGGGAATCACGGAATGGCTTGGGTTGGAAGGAACCTTAAAAATCATCTCATTCCAATCCCCTCCCACGGGCAGGGACACACCCCCGTTACAAAAATAAACCCTGAAAAGGATCTGACACCTCAGGAGTTAAATACAACAAAAGCTCCAACCTGCCCATGGCCAACACAGCGCTTCCAACGAGCTCCTCTTGCAAAATTAGCACGACCTCAGCTTCCTCAGCTTTCTTACAATTCAAACTCGACGGTGTCAAGGAGAATTGGAAGTTTCTCAGCCAGGGTGTCTCTCATTCTTCTTTTTTCTTTCTTCCTCTGCTCCGTCGCAGCATCCAGGAGGTTCTCCTGGTGGGGATGTAGAAAGTGAGTTATCGTTCCTGGGTGAAGAGGGGAAGCAAACAGGAACCTGCGTTCCACTCCGAGACAGGGCTGATTAATTTGCAGTTAACATCCGCTCGCTTCATTATCCCTTCATCGGAGCCTGACAAATGCGCAAACAACAATGAGAAATAGAAATTAATAGGAGTATCAGCGCTGCGTGCAAGCTGCTATAGATTTAATCCCCGCAACAGAACATATGGATGTGTTCCACCTTCTTTCTCTGTAACGACCTCATACCCACCCTCCTGTCCTTGGGCATAAATCTATTTAAATTTAAAGAGATCTATTTATATACACACGTGTGTGTGTGTGTGTGTGTGTCCGTGTCTATCCATATGCATGGCTACACGGGGAGGGGAAGGTTGGCTCATCACTTATCAATCGAGGCTGGGAAAAGCACTTGAGCTAAACTAAAGCACGTGG
The DNA here is from genome assembly GCA_013398855.1 of Mohoua ochrocephala. Lineage (NCBI taxonomy): Eukaryota > Metazoa > Chordata > Aves > Passeriformes > Acanthizidae > Mohoua > Mohoua ochrocephala. The sequence goes on along the minus strand of VZTA01012415.1, from coordinate 6,747 downwards.
ACAATTTGACCTTCTGTTCCCAAGGCCTCAGCAAGAGAAGGGACCTGTGGGGCCCTGTCCCCACTCGGCTCCACACTGAAGGGAGAGGATCGACCCGGGCTTGGAGCAGAGAGAAACACCCCGACGCCACTAAACACCTACCCATGGTCCTGTCCCCAAGAGAGAAGGCATCAGGGCACCTCGTCTCCTCATTATTCTAATTTGCACCTCCTTTCCGTGGTTTTTGATGCTTGTCCGGAAGGTGCTTTTCACCAGGACATCACGGAGATCTCACGGAGGAGGAGCTGTGTTTGAGTGGGAAGCGGATGCTCTCCCATGTTTCTGTAGGCATCTCCTCCAGCCCTGCTGCTGTTTGGACAGGAATGTGTGGGCTGGGAGGCCAAGAGGTGATTAAAAAATTAGATTAAAGCGTGTTTGTGCCAAACCTCTGTAGTCCCTCCAGTCAGACGATGTCACCGCAAGAGAGCGAAAATCCACAGTGGGGAGTTTGTGTATCCTCCAGGTGTTTGTGTATCCTCCAGGAAAACCTGAGGATCTGGAAGGAAACAGGGAATTTCAATCATTGCCGCTTTTCTCACTGAAATCCCCTTGAAAGGAATGCTATTGAAAGAGCTCCTCATCTACCCTTCAAGGTGACCTGCAAATGAGGAAAAATGGGTTTGTGGCCTTATTTTTGGCTGAGTTACGAAGGCCCGGAAAGTTGGCAGGGATTCGAAGCAACGCTGGGATTTAATTTTCTTTTTCTCTATTTTTCTATTTATTCTTTTTTTTTCCTGCTAGAAATGTAGCTCTTGTCTTGCCTGGCACTCTGTGGGCCAAGAGAGAACCCGTGAAATCCAACCATGGCAGGGGACTGACACTGGTACATCCGAGAGAAGGACGCACGGTCACGCCAGCTCCTGGTTTGCCTCCGAATGAGGGGAGGGAACACTTTGGGCTGCGGGAGGGTTATTTCTAGGTAGGAGAGAAAGCATTTGTTTGGCTTCTCTTGGCCTCTGTTTAACTCCCTGATCTAAGGAAATCTTGGGTGAAAGTAAGACTCTGATAAAGATCTAATTCCCTTTCTTCTTTCAGTGCCTGCTGGGGGAATTCCCATGTAAGTAGGGCTGGAAGGAGTAGAAGGAGAGGGGAAAAACCCTTGTCTATGTCAGGAAAAAAACTGACTCACGCTAATAGCTCACAGGGAAGGAAGGAAGGAGGCAAACATTAAAATGCCTACACGGAAATTTGGAGAAATTAGAAGCAATTAAATACTCTAAATCAGAGGGCTCTCACCTTACTAAGGAAGAAAACCTGGATGTGGCAGCCAAAAGATAAACCAGGAAAAATAAACCTTGGGCAAGCAGGGAGCAGGGACATTGTTCAAACCAGAGCGGGTTTGGTTTGTGAAGCTCGGTCAGGGAAGGGGACACCGGCCCACGGGGCCACCGCCACGGAGCGCGTCACCGACGGGCGATACGAGGCCCGAGCTCATGGCTGGCACCAGTGACGGGCATTACCCCCTGTGCCACCCGGGTGTCCTCAGAGGTGGCAGCCCCTCTGGCCACCCTCAGCCTCCCCATCCCCGCTGGCCGAGCGGTGCCGGTGCCGGGAGCCTCGCGGGTGACGAGCGGCAGCAGCGCATTTTCTGTCTCGTGCGCTTATTTCAAAGCCAAAAGGGCTGAAAATATTTGAGCCATCGGCGACCTGGCCCTGCTCTCCTGGGACACCCAAAAGGTTTGGCCGTTGTCACTCGCGGGGAGGGGCTGAGCGCTGGTGGCACCACCTCTGACCACGCCGGGCAAACAGCAGCAGTGCCGCCCTCCGAGAGAGGGGACAACAGCCAGAGCGCGGCAAAAACTCGTCATTGCCTTCAAACTGGTTTTCCCTACACGCAGCACCACGACACGACAGCCTGGTCTGCACTTCCCTGCGAAGGGAGGTCCCTGGTTTTCCAGAGGCCTTGTGGGGTTAGAGAGATCGGACACCAAACCTGCCACCAACCTAGAAATTTGCAGTGGGATGGTCTAAACGACTGTCCGCAGCTGTAAGGCAAAGAAGTAAAAATATCTGATTTAACTGAAGTTCTTTTTTATTTTGAACTTTTAATTATCGCTGTTGGAAGGAGGTGTCCATCATCCCTTATTCCAGAAGCCCTCGCTTATTTCCACACCAGTTTGATGACATTTTTCACAAATCCAAACTTTTCCTGCTGAAAACCAGGAGGCTGGATCCCACTTTGGAGGTCCAGAAAAGCAGTGACAGCAAAAGGCAGGACCTGGCTGCTCCCAGGGTCTCCTACCAGGAGTCTGCTCCACTGGGTGGTCCCAGTTCCTCAAGCTTTGCCCTCTCCATGCAAAGCCTGAGAAACGTGAGGATGCAAAGCAACCATGGGAAGAGCTCCTGGGATGGGAGGCTGAGGATGAAGGGTCAAGGGGAGCACCAGGCAGAGCCCACTGGTGCCCACTCATCCCCTGGACGCGCAGACCACTGTGTGGCTGTGCTCATTTCACACAGACGTCACTTGGGAAAGTCAAAATAAAGTGATTTACTCACCAACGCCATGCAGGAATTCTCTGAGCACTGCAGAGGAGTCGGGAGACACCGCTAAGGAAAGAGCTGGGGAGCAGCTGAACCCCATTCCCCGTGGGCCAGGAGCTGGGGTGTCATCCAGAACGAGGAAAAAAAACAAATTAAGCAGCACCCTGAAAATTGTTCAAATGGATCATTAGAAAAAAGTGCAGGACACCAGCCCAGAGAGGATGGGACCACCCTGGAATTCCAGCAGGAACGAGGTCATGAGTGTCCGCCAGGTCAATGGAGCGGGGAGCCAGGCTGGGCCTCCTCAAGGACCTTCTCTGTTGAGAACCGCAACAGCAGCGAGATCCTCCAAAAAGTGCAAGTCCCGAATCAAAAGTCGAGGCGCTATTAAAGGGAAGACATGAACGAGATCTAAAACTCTGCTCTGCAGAGGTATTAAGATGTTGGAACTAAACCTGCCTTATTCCCGCCAGTGGTTGCATTTTAAGGAAACCTTTTAAAAGGATTATCTTCAGGAACTCTCTTTCAACAGCCTTCCCTTTAAGAGTCCTTCATGGTGATAGCGCCATTAATTATGCTATGTGATATGATTATGTATTTGTTCAGGTCCGGCTTGGAAACACGAGGCAGGGGAACATCTGCAGGTGTCACTTCCGACACGGAGCCTGGCAACTCCAGCCTTTGATGCGGAGCGCGGGCGCGCGGGCTCCGCGCGGGGCAGGCGCCCACGAGGCGCCGGGCTCTGCAATGCCACCGGCCTGTTGGGTCTGGGGGGGATGGCCTGGTGCCTTTGCTGGCTCGGGGAGTTTTGGAAAAGGCTGGCGAGGACCCCCCCGAGCGCCGGCTGGAGCTCTTTAACAGCAGCCGCCGGGAAAATTCCGTGCGGATCTATATCCGTATCTGGCTGGAGATAAAGACGTATATTTTTATCTGTATATATGGAGGCATTTCCAAATCTGGCTGTCTCTCTATTTACCTGCTTTTTAACAAGAAAAAAGCAACTTCTTACACTGCTCTTGCCACCGCATTTAAGGCAGAAAAAGAAGTTTTCCCGCATCCCTCCACTCCCAGCCTCGGCAAAGGTGCGCGGGAAATGACGGATGGTTTGGCGGCCTCGGTCTTTGGGAGCACGGCTCATCCTCCCCAGAGCTATTCCTGCGAGGAAGGGCCACCACGCCGAGAGCACGGCGAGAAGGAAGTCACCTCTGTCCCCACCTCACGCCCGGCGAGGCAGAGCCACGGGGAGAGCTCGCCCAGGTGGGGTTGGTTTGGGACTTGGAGGGGTCGGGGGAGAGGTTTAGGTTTGCTCTCCGGCCACTCTCCTGCAAGGGAATTTGGGAGCTCAGCTCCAGGCACCATCCAAAACGCAAACAAACACAGACGTGGCAGCCCTTGGATTTGGGAGGTCGGAGGCCACCGAGCTGAGCCGTTCCCTGTGCTTTGTGCGTGGCCAGAGAGCACCCAAAATATGGGCGCCCACCATCCACCACCGTGGGCGCCCCAGCCCTCCCAAAGGAACCGCGCTGACAATTTAGGGAAATATTTCATATTTAAATCCAGACGTTCTGCTCCAATTCAGAGCCTCTGCACGGGCTCGGGTGTCACATATATCGTGCATATCTACAGCATACGCGGGCTGGGCGGCTGGTTAAAGCTGGGGCCGTGGATATATGAATGCTGTAAATAGCTGTACAATATGTGTATATTTTATTTTAGAGGCAGGGAAGGAGAGCTGTTGGTATCACACAAGCGCAGGGACGCAGCACATCCGTGTCGAGCACACAAACCCCGCTCTCTGTACATTCTGTATATACATACAGACACCTCTGTAACACCTACACTGCATATATTATTTATAGATACACACAGACATCATTTTCCCAACTAAACCATTTTCTTTTTTCACACCGCTAATTTACTCAAAGTCTGGAGCATAAAAGAGGAGCTGGGGAGAGGAGAAGGGAAACTTTGCTTTACCTACTCCAGCTGAATCTCATATCATTTCTTTTTTTTAAAAGGAAACTTCATTGTATATTCCAGAAAAGTATATTGGTGGGGTAGGTTTACCAGAGGCAGAGAGAATGTGCAGGGAGTGAGAAAGTGAATTGATGGATGGATGGTTAAATGAATATAAATGAACTGATACCTTTACAGGAAAATAACATTTCTTTTCTTTTTTTTTTATTCTATAGATCAGTGGGTTTTGTATCTGTAATTCTTTCATATCAGCAAAGAGGAAATAAACTCCCATGTAAATCATTTTCCCCCCATCTGGAAGCATATTAAAAGCATGCCTTTTTTTTTTTTTTTCTTTTAAGCAGAGCCTTTTTTTCCCCCCTATTTGCTTATCGGTTCATCCACCAT